>CM060694.1:30153937-30526748 GCA_030686995.1 Artemisia argyi
GCAATGTACCTTGAAAAATTAACATCTACTCTTGGAGACTTAGAAAAGATCGTCTAACAGCACGATTTTCCCTAGATGTTTGTGGCATCAACATACATTCGTTTGGATGTCGAGTATGTAACGACGAGAGTGAATCATCCAACCACTTATTTGTTGAATGTTAAATCGCTAGTGATCTTTGGTCCATGATTAAAAAAAGGTGGAATTTAGATACTTACCTAAAAAGTGTCAATGATCTAATCTCTTGGGACGACTCCACAAATTTCAACAAGCAAATAAAAAATTGTTTTAGCGCGGTTGTGCAAACCACCTTATGAATCATTTGGCTTTTTAGGAATAAGGTGTGTTTTGATTTGAAGAACCGAGAAGCCAGTCTCTCAGCTGATAGCTCATCGGATCATGCAGCTCCTGATCTGGTCATAGAAAGAAGTAAGTCCGAACTCAAAGCCACACAAGGATATGTTGTTCGAAAAGATTAAGACATTCTTGTTTTCTTGGATTGTTAATAGAAGTAGGAAATTATATCTTGTTTGTACCAGATTGGATCTCTGATCCTCATTTTACTTGTAACCGCACTTTGTAACTTTAACGTGTCTTTAGGCACTTGCTAGAGCTCTTTTATTAATAACGAGGTGGGCAAAGGTCCGCCGCGTTGCGGCGGGACGTTGTTTCATGTCTTTGATTATTGCACGGCATTTTTTTGTTAATTAGAAAGTGGGTCAGGCGTTCGATGCGGGGTTAAAAAGTCCGGAAAAAAAATTGAAACGGCGTGGTTCTTGATGGCGTTTTGCGGCGGGGCTCGCTAAATATATGTTAGATAAAAGTTTAAAGTAGTTTTGCAAGTCATTATATAGTAGGGGGTATGTTTCGTAAATAGTATTTTGGGCTGTTTTTAACCCATTATATAGTAGAGGGTATGTTTTGTAAATACTATTTTAGGTTTTTACCTGGGCCAAAGAGGGCTTGTTGTTGGGCAAAAAAATGTTGGGAACCCAAGTTACGTCACATTGCGACATTTGACGCTGAATTATTATATATAGTAATATTTGACGTTTGGGGAAAACAATGTACCCTCTTAGAGCATTGGGTGTGGTGGTGTCATAGCTTCAAGTCGTGGCTTAAAAAGTGTTGTCATGTCAGCAAAAATCTTCACAGCACCAGAAATCCCACGGCATCACGTTTTGCCCATAACCGTTGGCACCAGAAATTTTGGTGCCGTCAGCCATTTTTTTTTATTATTTTTTTTACATAAATTAAAATATACACAATATAAACTAAAAAAACTTCACTAATTGAAGAAGGAAAAAAAAATTACATTACATTACATTAAAAAAAAAACACATTATATTTTTAAAAATTGCATAAAATTAAAAACCTAATACATAAACATAGAAATAAAAGCCTAATCCTCGTCAGTAGGATACTTTGCCCAGATTCGAGCTTGTTGTGCTTTTCACGATCCTTGCGTTGATCAGATCCATCTTGCTTGTATCCATTTGTAGCACCCGCATCTCCTCGGCAATCTTTTGCGATTCATATAAAGTAACCCTCGCGAGTAACTCTCGCTCGAGAACATCCAACTTTGCATTGCGGTCTAACTCGTATTGTTGTTGCAACATTTCTTGAAACAATGCCGGGTTTGAACCGAAACTAGCGGTCGAGTTTGACGAACATTGACTCTTAGAAACCCGGTACAAGCCGTCTGGCCGTGGCAACTCGTCGGATCCAAAATGCTCGGGCTCCTCTTTCGTAGGCCGAAGACGATTACGTCTTGCCAAAGTCGAGTAGGGATCTTTCCACTTGTGCTTGTCTTTCAAAAATCCCCAAGCGGTCAAGTGTCTAAATTCATAACCCGTTGATCTTTTAAACACTATGTAGCAACGATTCATAAAATCTTTATCACCTTCCCCACTCATAACCGCCGTTTTATCCACAACCGTATTAAACTTCTTGATATCTTTATTCATTGGAGTCCACTTTCACGTCAACATGTTTTTGCTGCGAAGAGTATAGTTGAGCCTCTTGGCTTCCTTGTTGTATGCGTCGAGCACTTTGTACCAAAATGTATCCCTTTGTTGATCCGCACCCGTTTTTAGATCCTCGGATACTTGGATGTAACACTCCACCAAAAGATACTCCTCGTCTTGGCTCCAAAAAGTTCGAGGTTATCGGGACGGGACCACATCTTCATCGACCTCTTTGTCTTTGTTGGTTTTCTTCGTCTTCGCCTTTTACTTTGGCTTCTTCGCCATCGTCTTTGTCCTCGATTTTTTGTGGTCGGTGTCGGGACCGCTAATTCTTCTTCGGATTCCGTTTTATCTTCACCTTCGTCTTCGTCTACTATATGAACCGATGTATGGTCCGAGTTTGGTTGGGAAGGGATGGCTTGGTTTGTTTGTTGAGTTTGTGTAAATTGATTATATTAGTGTTGTTGTTGTAATTTTCATTGACCAAATAATGCTAGATCTTCGGGATTCATATATGGGGTTTGGAAAGTGGGAAAGTAACCGGGATTCGAAGATGATCCCGACATTTGGTTCGTCAGATCGTTTAACATGTTGTTGATCCATGGTGAGTTTGGATTCATTTTGGATGGAAAAAAAATAATAGAAGTAGAGATTAGTAGTAGATTGGAAGTGTGTGAGAAGTATGAAATAATAATGGGTATTTATAAGGTTTTTTGGGGGTTTAATTGTGTGAATTAAATTGTATTAATTGGGAAAAAGGGAAAAAAATGGCATTATAGCCGTTGGTACCAACGGTGTAATTTCAAAAAGGCTCCAACGTTTCATTATTTCTCAAAAAAAAAAGAAAAAAAAAACTCCATGGTGTGGGTTGGCCACCGCGGCGCGAGTGGCCATGGCGCCAACCCCGATGTGATGCTCCATCGAGGTTTTTGGGCTGGTGGCCATGGCGCCACCCATGGCACCACCACACCCCCTACTCTTATTCATTTCTTAAAAGGATTTGTGGGTAAATTACATTGACATTAAATGATAGTTTTATGAATATTTTTAAGAGATAATTATCTAAAAGAGTTTTGATATAGCCTCCTACATTATAATCATACATATCTTCTTACACACACAATAATATAATATGTTTTTTCTCCACTCATTATCTTTCTGTATCTAAACCGTCTATTCTGACACTTGTCAGAATCTTATGAGTAGGAATATGAGTATGAACATGTAGTATGAGGATATATCATTTCTCTTACCTAAAAATGTATCTAATTTGTTAATTTTTTCTAATTGTGTGTAATCTTTTTAGTTTTGTGCTATTATGCTCAAATTTTTGAATTTTGACCTTTATGTGTATTTGGTCATGATCATTTTACCCTTATATTTTTTAACCACTTTATTGATATCGAAAGTAAAATGGTCATTTTACATGAGTAAATACACACAAAAGTCGAAATTCAAAAATTTAGTGTATATATTAACAAAAAAGTAAAGAAGTTATATATAATAGAAAAAGTGATAAGTTAGATATTGGTAAGTAGTTATCCGTATTTTAAACGGATTTGGTTGAATAATAACAATGTACTTTTTCAAATGTATAGATCTAGTACGTAAACTTTTTTTAAGTTGTAGAAATGTAATGAACTTTTATAAATGTTCCAATTTAGTACGTGATGATGACGTATCATGTTATAAATGGTGCCAAATGTCGCACTTTCAGGTATGGCACGTCATCATAACGTACCAAATTGAAACACTTATACAACTTAAAAAAACATCATATACTAAATCGGAAAAAGTAAATTAATATTATTCGACCAAATCTCTCTACTTTAAAATAGCTTAGGATAGTTATTGCTATTGTAACATGTGATTGCTTCTTTCACTATCCAACTTTACCACGGCTCAAAATAGCAAACCATGGCTCTATAAATAGCAACTTAGCCAACATAACCCATCACATTATACACTTCACTCAGAACCACAACTGTCTCAAAACACTAAACCTATGGCTCCATCAGTCTCAGTGATCCACTCAAACCCACTAAGTTTACTCGATTTTGTGGTGAACAAGGGTCATGGAGTGAAAGGCTTATCCGAATTGGGACTGGAGACACTACCTCACCAATACATTCAGCCTCCACAAGAACGGCTTGATGCGAGCAATGAGGAATCTAATAAAGATTCCATACCTGTTATCGATATGTCCAACTGGGATGACCCAGAAGTAGCACAAGCAATATGCGATGCAGCAAGCAAATGGGGGTTCTTTCAGATAGTAAACCATAGAGTCCCAATTCACGTTCTTGAAGAGGTCAAAGATGCAACTCTAAAGTTTTTTGCATTGCCAGCTGAAGAAAAGCTGAAATACTCCAAGGAAAGATCGGGTATCAAGAGCGTTCGTTTTGGTACAAGCTTTACTCCTGAAACCGAGAAAGCTCTCGAGTGGAAGGATTATCTCAGCCTCTTTTTTGTCTCTGTTGATGAGGCTGCTTCCTTCTGGCCTCCTATTTGCAGGTAAATAATGAGTTGTATTGAGAAATCAAAATAAAACGGTATTTTGTTTTTGTAAGAGTCAAAACTGGACCGAGTAAGGCTGCGTTAACAAGAATATTTTTCTTTAAATCTTTTAACTTCTCTTTTTGGATATCCTAAACCTAATAATAGGAATGCATGTTTTTCTTGTAAATAACGTATCATGTTGCCTATAATATTAAATGTAAACTATGAACTACTTCCGCCCTATTGGCTGATTTTACCCGTTTATGTACGATATGAGCTCTTCTTTTACCAGCTTCACGTGTTAAAAGTTAAACATAGTATGAGTCGATCATATATTCATCGGTAGATAAGACTAAAGGCCACCACCGTACTAGTTATATTTGAATGTACTATAAAGATTAAAGTGATTAAAGTTAATTAGTTTCTTATATATATGGCAGGAATCAAGCTTTGGAATACATAGAGGCGTCTGAACTCATTGTAAAAAAGCTTCTCAAGATACTAATGAACGGACTAAATGTAAAAGAGATTGATGAGAGCAAAGAATCAATTCTAATGGGGTCAAAGAGGATTAATCTTAACTACTATCCCAAATGTCCTAACCCTGAGCTTACAGTCGGTGTTGGCCGTCATTCAGACGTGTCCACACTAACTGTACTCTTACAAGATGGCATTGGAGGGCTTTATGTGCGAAACACTGAGACCATGAAATGGATTCATGTCCCTCCAGTTAGCGGATCATTGGTGATAAACGTTGGAGATGCACTTCAGATCATAAGTAACGGGCATTATAAAAGCGTCGAACACCGTGTTAGTGCTAATGGAAATAGCAACAGGATTTCAGTCCCGATATTTGTATGCCCGAGGCCTAGTGACATTATCGGGCCTTTGCCAGAAGTTGTTCAAAATGGAGAGAAACCACTTTATAAACATATCCTCTACACGGATTATGTCAAGCATTTTTTCGGAAAAGCACATGACGGTAAGGCCACAATTGAGTTCGCAAAGGGGGGCAGTCAGTATGTATACGAAAGCTCAGCTTGAACTAGAATAATTAAGAGTCTCTATGAAGACCTGTATGTAAGCTTCTTTTATAAAGACATATAATCGTATTTTAATAAAGACATATGAATAATATTAAGAGTTTTTATAAATTAAGACATATATGTAAGCTTCTTTGGAATTATATAGCCATTTTATATGTACGGACTAGAATTTCGTATTTTTCCCTTAACTGGTTCTTTACATATAACTACAGATAAATTGTACGGAGTAAAAGATTACAATGAGAAATTGCTTTGGCCAAGCCTATATATAGACAGACTAACCATACTATAATTGGGATTAACTATCACTACTAGAAATTGTGAAATAGAGCCCGGTTTTAGTTAAAAACGGGCTTTATGAAGATTTCATGTTTTTAAAAAGGGTATAGAGCCATGTTTCCTTTTACAAAACCAGGCTTTATGTTGAAAAATATTAGAGCCGCATTTTCTTTATCAAAACCGGGCTCTATTCCTCGTATTAGAGTCATGTTTTCTTTTAAAAACGGGCTTTATGAAGATTTCATGTTTTTAAAAAGGGTATAGAGCCATGTTTCCTTTTACAAAACCGGGCTTTATGTTGAAAAATATTAGAGCCGCATTTTCTTTATCAAAACCGGGCTCTATTCCTCGTATTAGAGCCATGTTTTCTTTTAAGAAACCGGGCTTTATCAAAAAGACATTAGAGCCCTGTTTTCTTTTACAAAACCGGGTTTTATCATTTTGTAAAACTTAAACATAGGCGGTTCTTCAAATTGAAACAAAACTACTCAAAACCTTTGAGCGGGTTATCTCCCTCCTCAATTTTATTTACATCGTAGATAAATCTTGAAATTATAGCAGTTTTAGATAAATCTTGAATTGCGTAGATTGCTTATGACGTTAATGAGGAAATCTAGATCTATTTTATAATTTGTGGTGGCAGGCACCTCTAATTATTAATGAGGATAAATAGTTAATAGTCAATTATGCATAACAGGATATGTGAGATTATTATATTTAAAAGGATGTAGATTATTGATTCTTGGGCCTGCATATATTGCAAATCTCGTCTAGAGTATTTCAAGTTGATATTAGTAACTAACTAAAATATTTATTCCTGTGGATGTTTACAGCTTGTTTTAAATGGTTTCCTTGCTGCACATTGCCCTCAAGATTTGGCAGATGAGTATTGCCAGAAATTGCAGGTACATTAATCATTTATAGAGTTGGCTATGCTTTTGCGTAATTTGTGTTTGACCAGAAGTTTTGGTTCTATGCATTGGAAAGTACCTTTCTTAGTTTATAATTTAATTTTTCAGGGCAATGATATGAAGTCACTGAAGTCATTCTATCAGTCTCTTATCGAGAAACTGAGAGTACAACAGAATGGAAGCCTTGTTTTCAGATTGCATGATCTTTAAATTAGATTTGACCACCAGTGGTTTTCATGTGTTTCTCTGCTGTTACCAGTTATGGTGGTAAAGTTTTGTTCTGAAGAGGTAAGGCCAGAAACATCCTATGTCTGTTTTACCGATCCGACATATATTTGTCATGACTTTGTGTTAGATATTTACTTGTGTTGATATGTTGCAGGGTTTTGCTCTGTACATACCATTTTAATTTGGCTCTTCTGTTACAGTGAGGTAAGCTAAGTACAACCTTAAATTTTGGTGTTAAGTTATTATATGCATATAGAATTTCAAGATTTACTCTAAAACTGTTGAGATAAATTATAAACAGAACAATTACATGTATAATTAATCAAGATTTATCTAAAACTCTTTGTTGTTGAATTGCGTAGATTGCTGATGATGTACTACATGTGTAATCTGTATGTGTATGTGTATGTGCAAGACTGCAAGTTGTAGGTATTTTAAAGTTTTATTATGTCTATTTTTAATTTGGTTAAACAACAAATGAGTGTTTTTCTTAATTCGACGTGCAATCTTAATATATGTAAAAAGTAGCCAAGGTGTCTATCTAAATCGGTGCTGGGTACGAACCATGAAAGTTATTGAAATTTTATCTTAAATCGGTGACGGGCAGGAGGTGTGGAAAGTTATTGAATTACTATGTTAAATGATCATAAGTCGGTAATGGGTAGGAACTATGGGCAGTTAATAATATCTATTGTTAGCTAGCTTGCAATATGAAATTTTGTGTCAAAATATGTAGTCTTTTTGGTTGATGATATTGTGTCAAAATATGCAGACTCCATATCATCCCCTCCAATATGAAGTTTGTGCAACCGTTTTACCACGGCTACTTAAAGACCCTTCCATGAAGGGAATATACTCCACCTGTGGCTTGTCGACTATGTATTGTTTTCAATAGCTTTAAATGATACTCTCAACTTTGATCTAGAAAACATGAGTAGAGTTGTGGACTTGTTTCATGAGTTAGAGGTCCGATATTCTTATTTGATTTGTTTCCATAATTACATGTTCATCTGTTACAATTATTCTAAACTATTGGTGTAACAGGTCATATTATCTGTTCTGGATTTGGTACCCATGTCTCTTGGAATTAGAGTGGCTGCTCTTGCTTTCCAAAAAGAATACATACATTTGGAGGTGAGTAAAATTGTGAAGCTCACTGATGTTATCTGTTATAGGTGAAATAATGGACTCGTCAAGCATGCTGCGTAAGCAGTTTGGGTCAAGGGTACAATTTTGTACAGGTCGGGTTAAGTTGACATGAAACACTTTTTTCTTATAGCGTGTTTTTTCATCTAGGGTCCTCATTGCTTTCAAAGAACAGATGCTACCACAGATTCTTTAGTACTGCTATAAAGCTCCCAGCTGGTTTCACTTCAGGAGTAGTACTAGCATTCTATGTAAGTTCTGTTTATTTTCTTAACTTGTATATGTGCATTAAGTTGTAAACTATACACTTAAACTACTACTTTTCTCAAGAAGGTTTTGTCCCGTTACATCTAGCATAAGCAATCCTTAAAAATTTGGGGCTTTTTTTATTAGAGGAGGTTACATATATTTGAGGAGAAGGTTTAAGTATTAACTGATGGGAAAACTAATGTCATGAAATTAACATTCGACTTAGAAGGGTTTTATGGCTTACCCCTATGGCCATATCTTTCTTCTCATTCTAAACTTCTTGTTTCATATAAACATGTTGAATTATAGCTCTGTTTTTTTGTTATTTCACTTGTTCTAATCCATACTTGTTATATATGCAGCATCTATATATAACGAGTCGGCTAGAACGAAAGCTCAAGAGCAAGACGAGTCGCGGTTTGAAGGATGGACTATAGATAGAAGTAAAGATGAAGACTTGATAGCTAGGATTCCTTATAATAGATGAAAGAATAGGGATACTGGGTTGTTTTTGCTATTCAAAATTTGATCTAGTGGCTGATTTATTCCAAAAATATATATATATATATATATATATATATATATATATATATATATATATATATATATATATATATATATATATATATATATTTTAATTTTTTTTCTTCACATAGAGCCATGTTCGGTAAGAGAAAATCGGGCTCTATAACTGCGAATAGACCCCGTTTTCCTAACCGGGCTCTATTTGGTTTTTGAATAAAGTCCCCCCCCCCCCCTCCCCCTCCCTTTGATCCATTAGGCAAAACCGGGCTCTATGGCACTTTTCAACCGGGCTCTATGGCAATTTAGTGATAATAAGAAAAATTATATAAAGTTTTTAGTATCATATGTTAAGTTATTTTTCCAAATTTGAGGATGCGCTATAGAAAAATAACCAAGTTGCAATAAAAAAAAGTCTTTCATCAATGGTTTCACGCCAAATGAAATATAAGTAAGGTTTGCATATGTGTGACGTATAACTTAACTCAACTTTGTATCATATTAATAATACTAGAATTTAAAAATGTGAATTTACGAAGAAAAAAAAATCTCACTTTTACTTGCGAATTATTATTATTATTATTATTATTATTATTATTATTATTATTATTATTATTATTATTATTATTATTATTTTGTTAAAAGGTGAAAAATATATTAATTAGTAACAATATTTACTGACAATGCAACTTCAAAATGGTGTTTTGACAGTTCCATAGCTCTCAAAATGAAGTAGAAAGAATACACTCAGCTAATCCACATCTAAACAACAATCTGTTACTGAATCACATTATCTATGCATCATATCATGAAATCACCAATTCACCAAGAGGATTAGATATCTTTCTCAACAAGTTGTAAACCAATTCCATTTGTGCAGTCAATCTTCTTCACACATTCGAGATCAAACGAGGAAGGCTTCATCCCTCCTATCAAACCATCTTTCCTCATAGAGGTATTGTATCCAATAATAACTATATTTCCATCCCACAGCTGACACCGCAAGCCAAACCATCGCAGCTACTCCTCACAAGTTCTCGAAATTGTGTAGTGTAAGACATGGATCATTACTAGAGGACCAATAACCACTTCAAATGAATAGACACAACTGAACTTGACTACATTTCTCAAGTAGCTATTGTCCTCCCAAACCTAAAATTGCAGCCTCCCTCACAACAAGGGAAAAAGGGATGAATAACTAACAAGACATCATCAAGCACAGTCTGTAGACCACTGGTCATCAGACTGGCATCAATCCAATCTATACCATATATCTAATTCGGAACTCGAGATTCATTCAAACACCAAAATCAAAATTAAACCACCATACCTTCAAGCCAACTATGCTTTCCACTCTTCTAACATGCCATCTTTGTTTCTATCAAAATTTCATTGTATCTTACAATTTTTGGCCACCTACTCAGTTTGTCTTGTTTTCTTCACAATTAAACCGGCAAGCTTATGTCTTACAAGATTAATAATGCTAACCAAAGCCTCTTTCCATTCTCTCTTTTAAGAAGTGAATAATCTTCTATTCATCTCCTACAACATATGGTATACACTAGCAGCCATGATGACGCCTTATTTATACATATTTACGGGCGTATTATTATATGTTTTGTCATCATTTCTTGTGAACTTTCGGTACTTAATAGTATGAAATATGCTTGAAGATGGTCTTAAGCAAGAGATGCAAAGGGATGAATAACTAACAAGGCATCATCAAGCATAGTCTGCAGACCACTGGGAAAATCATCATATTGGCATCAATCTAATCTAGCTATACCATATATCCAATTCGGAACTTGAGATTCATTCCAACACCAAAGTCAAAATTAAACCACCATACCTTCAAGCCAACTATGCTTTCCACTCTTCTAACATGCCATCTTTGTTTCTATATGTGGAAAACTAAAAGTGGGGTTGAATAGTTTTACGTCTTTTTAATTTATTGTGAAAACCTTTGTTTACTTTTAAAAAACTTAGATTCGATCTTTATATGAATTCAACTCTTGAACAATATAAACAATTATATGTAAGTAAATAAAGACAATGCAAGTAAAGTAATGGAAGAAAAGAGATGGAAAGATCTAACCGCGACACAAAGGATTTATAGTGGTTCGGCTACAAGGACACCTTCCTTGCCCTACTCCACTCCCCGAGCACCACACTCGAGAGTTTTCTTCACTATGTCAACAAGCTCCCTTATGGCGGAGAAAACCTTACACAAATTTTGCTTACACCAATTAACGACACTAAGCTAAATGTCGAGTCCTAATAATAGCTAGAACCAATCTCACAACTTCAATCACAACACAATGTCTTCACAACTTCTTCACGCCTTCTTCACGACTTTTTCACAATTTAACTCTAGATTTTCACAACACTACTTCTTCACGAATTAGCTCTAGTTCTTCACACCATTACTTCTTCTTCACAACTTTGCTCTAGTTCTTCACGCCACTACTTCCTTGCAACTTAGCTCTAGTTCTACTTCTTCTTCACAACTCTACTAACTAACCCACCAATCTAATCTTCTTACTTATATTCACAACTATCTAACTAGTATATACACCTTCTAACTAATATATATACACCTTATACACAAATGAATGAATGATTCACAAATGATAACACACAAACAACTTAGATGAAAGTATCACACTAAGTTGTAATACTTCTTGTCTTGATGAGTAGAAAGTATTCTTCTTTTGCACTTGAATGGTAGAAGCTTGGATCACTTAGAAACAAAAGCTTATGATTATATGATCAAATGATGTAGAAGAATAAGAGAGAAGATTTAGATCAAAAAGTTTGAGGTGCAAAAGGTAAGGAAAAATGCCAGATTTAAGCCAATATTTATAGGAAAAAAATAATGTTCGGGAGCGTGGCCGGTCCCCTTAATAATTAAGGGGGCCGCCTAGTATAATTAAGGGGGCCGCCCAAAAGTTTTTTCCAGAACTTTTGTTTTTTTGTGGGAAAGGTTTTTCTTAAAGAATATAACCATTTTTTGGGTAAAAATTTGAATTCAAAATATTTATTTTGAATAAAACATTTTTTTATAAATACAAAAACATTTTGTATAAGTTTATCACTTTATAAAAAAATGTAAGGTCTATAAAAATAAAAAATCTAGTGATTTAGAAAATATTCCTTTGATCATAAAATGCATTAGGCATTTTGTTTATTCATACTTTAAGTGATTGATTTGTTAAAATGAATATTTACTACTAAATACTTGTTTACGTCATAATCTTTTAGTTTAATGACTTTACATTTTGTGATTATCAAAACGTAAAGATATCGAGAAATATTAATAACGTTTTTAGTCATTATTTATATCAAAACTATCAAAATTTCATTGTATCTTACAGTTTTTGGACACCTTCTCAGCAGTGGCGAAGCTTGAAAATTCTAAGTGGGGGGTCGGGATCTAAATTTTTTTTTTCCTAACGCTATTTTTTCGGGTAATATGTTCGGGTCAGTGATTCGATTCGGGTCGGGTCAAAATTTAAATACTATTATTATATAAAAAAAAGTTTCAATCACTAAAAAACTAAACATTTGTCCAAGACAACTAAACATTAAAAAGGAGACAAACGGTTGGTACCTGGTTCGATTCATTGAAGAAATTAGAGATCAGCCCTTCGACCTTTAAGACCCTTGAATTCTTTAATTATGGACTCCGAATCCAACTTGTCAGCAATTTCTTTTTCTATGTAAATCACCATACTGTTTGCTAGATTGTCATCTGACATCTTATTACGTAAGCGATTCTTGAATATCTTCATTGCCGAAAATCCCCTCTCTGTTGTTGCAGTCGAAACCGGAAGTGTCAAGAGTAGCCGACACACTCTTTCAACCAAATCGTACATGATATTTTTCCCAGTTTCTACAAGAGTTTGGCAGAGATCAGAAAGAGTTGCTACCTCACTTAACTTGGCATTATTTATCCTTTCAACTTGAAAAGTCTCCAATTGACCAACTAATTGATTTCTCTCCTGCTCAGTAAAGTCCGTAGGATAATATTTCTCAACAAGAAGAACAATGTGATCAATCTTAATCTTTTTTGAACATAAAGTCGAACCAAGAGATAACAACTCCATTGATTGCTCACTGAATCTAGAATCCAACTCTTGTATTTGCTTATCCAATGTCTCCATAAACAAATCTACTCGGTAAAAATGTTCAAATGTAACATGAAGATCTTTTTTACGAGGCCGATACCGGGTAGATCTATATGGAGCGCTCATATCGGGCATCTCTATTTCATGTCTTTGACAAAAAAAAAATAACTTCCTCAATTAAAGAATCCCATCCATTGTTTCTAAAATTATTTAGACTAACCTTTGTGGCTGAAACTAAATCCATTGCATTAAGGATGTCTTGGGATTTCTTTTGTAATCCTTGACAAAGTGCATCAGTCTTTTGCATCACCTTTTTCATCATGTGAAGAACAAACACAAACTCAAATGACTTCAAGTAACTATAAGCAATACTAGCATCTCCACGTTGAGTACGTGTATTACGAGTAGTGTCGTCCATTATTCCCTTGAGAACAGCCCGAGTGACATCAAACATGTTAACCAAACTACAAATGGATTTAAAATGGGAACCCCAACGTGTATCCCCGGCCCTTCTTAATGTCCCAACCTGGTTTTGACCTTTTCCCGATTTGATTTCACCCAACTCCAGTAAATTTTTAATCTCAATTGCCTTCGCCTTTTGTAACTCATCGTGACGCTTACTAGAAGCACAAACCACATTTATTACAAAAGCTAAGTACTCAAAGAACTGGTGTACCGGGTCAACTTCCTTTGAGACACAAACCAAGGCAAGTTGTAACCTGTGATAAAAAAAAATGTCAACTCCATATGTGTATTTTTAGTCAAACCTAAAAAAGAACAAACAACAATACAAAAGTAAGTAACCTGTGAGCAAAGCAATGAACGTAATATGCATAAGGACTATACTGCCGAACGAGTGCCTGTAAGCCGTTCCATTCCCCACTCATATTGCTAGCACCATCATAACCTTGACCACGAATTTTTGCGGTATCAAATTTGTGATTCAAAAGTTTATTCCACAAACTAGCCTTTAAAGTCGCCGCAACAGTATCCTCGACATGAACTAAATCCAAGAACCTTTCCCGTATCACCCCTTTCGCATCAACAAATCTTAAGACTATGGCCATTTGCTCTTTTTTGGATTCATCTCGTGACTCATCAACCATGACACAAAACCATGAATCCCCCACTTCTTCCCGTATATACCTTCTCACTTTATTTGCCAAAATACTAAGAACTTCTTGTTGGATATCGGAAGATGTATACTTGGAATTATAAGAAGCATTTAAAATAACATTTCCAAGATCATCATTATAAAAAGCTAATAGTTTTAGCAATTCAAGAAAGTTACCTCGATTCTTTGAATTGGAAGATTCATCATGTCCTCGTAAAGCACAAGCTTGGTATGTTAACCAACGAACTACATCAATTGTGCCTTTCAATCTTAAACGGTTTTTCCTTTTTTCCTCTTCACTTTGTTTTTCTATGAAATTTTCAATGTGTGCTTCTTGATTCACTAAATTAGACACAAACACAAATGCCTTTTTGTGTGTTGCAGATTTAAGGTGCTTCAACAAAGGACATTTATTCCCATCATTACATTTTTTCCAATTGTCAAATCCGTCACAACTAAATGCACTATGACCACTTTGCTCATTTGGTTTCTCCTTATACAAATAACATAGAAAACAATAAGCCTTGTGTGTTGTTGGAGAATACTCTAACCAATTAGGGAACATACCAAACCAAGTAAATTTAAATCGACGAAGACTATTCTTTGGACCTCTAGGCTTATACTCTTCAAGCTTAGGTTGATATACTCCTAATGATATATATGCTAGCCTTACTTGCTCACGTGCCTCAACCGGATATTTCCACATTTCAAGTCGTTTAGCAGGATCTCTTTCTAGGCTACTAACATCCATTTCATTGATGTTAGCTTGTGGAATTTCATTGATGTTAGCTTGTGGAATTTCAGATGGTTGTTCATTGCAAGTATCCGGACCAATAACCGGTTCGCTTGTTGAACCTTTTTGACGTTTACTCTCTTGAATTTCAACATCAATTCCTTCTACTTGTTGTTCTTCGTTCTTTCTTTTAAAAAATGATGTTATGGTTTTATTCTTCACCATATTCACAATCTATAAATCTGTATACCTACATAAATTGCAAAGAACTTATATTAGTGATTTAGTGGTATCCTAATTTCTAATTCACAATCTATAAATCTGGTCCTAACTCCTAGTCCTAGATCGAACCCAAATCTGGTCCTAACTCCTAGTCCTAGATCAGTGGCGCAGCTTATAAATTAAACAAGATGAGATTGAATGATTGATGGATTTAACATACCAAGGTCCAAGGGAAATAGAGAGATGAAGCAGCCAAGCGCCCAAGCAGCCAAGCAGCCGCGCACTTCAGACTTGGCCTTGGGAGGAGTCCGAGGAGATGAGCAGGGGCCAGGGGCACTTCGAAGGGGACAGGGGAGGGTTTCTCAGTTTCTGGGTTTGGGATGGATTTGAGATTTGGTTTATGGATTTTCAATGTGGGGGTGGGTCGAAGTGTGAGGTGGGAAGGGATAATAGATCCGGTTTTTGTTTTCTTTTTTTTTTTAAATGGGCTAAATAACTAAATAAGTAATGGTAATGGATCAATTTTTTTTTTAGATGGCTTATATAAATGTAATGGATCAATTTTTTTTTCTAAAACTATGGGGGGTCGAAACCGAATTAAAATGGGGGGGTTGAAACCGAATATACCAAAATTTTTCTACATGAAAACTATATACCCCCTATATCGTAAAAAAAAATTCGGGGGGTCGGGCGCCCCCCCCCCCCCCCCCCCGGCCCTTATAAGTTGCGCCTCTGCTTCTCAGTTTGTCTTGTTTTCTTCATAGTTAAACCAGCAAGCTTATGTCTCACAAGATTAATAATACTAATCAAAGCCTCTTTCCATTCTCTCTTGTGAGAAGTGAATAATCTTCTATTCATCTCCTACCACATATGGTATACACTAGCAGCCATGATGACGCTATATTTATACGTATTTACGGGCATATTATTATATGTTTTATTATCATTTCTTGTGAACTTTCAATACTTAATAATATGAAATATGTGCAGGTTCACTTGAAGATGGTCTTAAGCAAGAGACACAAAAGAATACAAGCGTTTTCAGCAAATAAAACTTGCGTCAAATAAAGTCTACAAAATAAATTGGATATTGTAGATGAAGGTTCACTCATTCTTTACGTCCAAATTTTGTTTAATGTTGATTACTGAGAAATGTGTGGATATAAAGGAGGAAACAAATTTGGATATTATAACAAATTAATCGATAGGCGTGGAGAGCTGAGAGGGAATTGATTAGGAAACTATGAACAAACGCATAGAGTGTAGAAAAGTCAAATTAGAAATACATGTGGCTTTACATCTGGCATTAATGACATGGATTAAGTGATATGAAAGAAGTGCCAAGGTTGATTAAATGACGTGTCAAGATTTAAAAAATAATAATAATCTTTTATTATGTAATATAGATATAGATAGATAGACTGATAGCAACAATCAAATCAACAACGGTTCATTTAATGAGCGAGTTGGGCGCCGGTCCGCCGCATTGCGGCGTGGCGTCGAAGTTGGCCATATTTTGCTATCCAGAAGTTATCATGATGTTAAAAACTGGTATTTTTTTTTTAGAATATTCTTTTAGAGTAAATTACATGAATGGTCCCTGTGGTTTGACGAAAATTTCACCTACAGTCCCTCAAATTTAAAAGTTGCATGTATGGTCCCTGTCGCTGCCAAAGAATAACATGAATGGTCCCTCAGACTAACTGTCGTTAGTTTTTTCTATTAGTCTATTTGCACCGTTAGTCCTTTAACGACCGTTTGCAACAAACATTTGCACCGTTAGTCCTTTCATTCGTTTTTGCGTGTTTTTATATGTTTTCGTCCGTTTTTATACGTTTTCGCCCATTTTCTTACTTTTTCATCCATTTTTCTTACGTGTTTATCTTTTTTCTTACGTTTTTTTCCGTTTTTATACGTTTTCACCCAGTTTCTTACATTTTCATCCGTTTTTCTTAGATTTTTGTCCGTTTTTCTTACATTTTTCCAGTTTTCACATGTTTTTCCAGTTTTCATACGTTTTTGTCTGTTTCTATACATTTTCGTCCGTTTTTATACGTCTTCGCCCATTTTCTTACGTTTGCATCCATTTTTCTTACGTGTTTGTCTGTTTTTCTTACGTTTTTTCCATTTTCATACATTTTCATCCAGTTTCTTACATTTTCATCCGTTTTTGTCCGTTTTTCTTACATTTTTCCAGTTTTCATACGTTTTTGTCCGTTTTCATACGTTTTCGTCTGTTTGTATATGTTTTCGTCCGTTTTTATACGTTTTCGCCCATTTTCTTACGTTTTCATCCATTTTTCGTACGTTTTTGTCTGTTTTTCTTACATTTTTTCCGCTTACAAACGTTTTTGTCCATTTTTATACATTTTAACTCGTTTTCTTACATTTTCATCCGTTTTTATACGTTTGTATCCGTTTTTGTCTATTTTTATACGTTTTTCTTACGTTTTTTCCTTTTACATACGTTTTTCTTATAATTTGGTTTATAAATTTTTGTTTTCTTATAATTCTTTTTCTTATAATTTTTTTTCCTAATAATTTGGTTTTCTTATAATTATTTTTTCTTATAAATTTTAAAGATATATAGGAAAAAAATAATAAGAAAAATAAAAAAAAAATATATAAGAAAACCAAATTTAAACATATTTAGAAAAAAAAAACGTATGAAAACGGAAAAAAAATGTAAGAAAAACGGACAAAAATGTAAGAAAAAATGGATAAAACGTCTGAAAATGAAAAAATGTAAGAAAAACGGACAAAAACGTATAAAAACCAACAAAAAACGGAAAAAAAACGTATGAAAACGAAAAAAACGTAATAAAAACGTATAAAAGTGAACGAAAACGGATACAAACGTATAAAAAAGGATGAATATGTAAGAAAATAGGCCAAAACGTATAAAAACGGACAAAAACTTATGTAAAAGTAAAAAAACGTATGAAAACTGGAAAAAAAGGTAAGAAAAACGGACAAAAACGTAAGAAAAAACGGATGAAAATGTAAGAAACTGGGTGAAAACGTATAAAAACGTAAAAAAACGTAAGAAAAACAAACAAACACGTAAGAAAAATGGATGAAAACATAAGAAAATGGTCGAAAACGTATAAAAACGGACGAAAACATATAAAAATATGCAAAAACGAATGAAAGGACTAACGGTGCAAATGTTTATTGCAAACGGTCGTTAAAGGACTAACGGTGCAAATGTTTGTTGCAAACGGTCGTTAAAGGACTAACGGTGCTAATGGACTAACGGAAAAAACTAACGACAGTTAGTCTGAGGGACCATTCATGTTATTCTTTGACAGCGACAGGGACCATACATGCAACTTTTAAATTTAAGGGACTGTAGGTGAAATTTTCGTCAAACCACAGGGACCATTCATGTAATTTACTCATTTTTTAAGAAGGAAATAAAAGGTCTCGCTATTTGGCTCCCCACAATGATACAGATGAATAAAAAAAATGACTACTGCTGGGGATCGAACCCAGAATCTCTGGTTTCTTAGACCAGTGCCTTATCCATTGGGCCACAAAGTCAAGTTATATTGTGGGATCTTATTTAGTATCTAATTTTGCCTACCATTTATGAATACTTTTAAAAATGTTAGTACTACTTGAATAAACAACGTAAGAAGAGTCTACTTTTTTAAAAGGCTAAAGTTTATGGTCTAACCTGTAGGAAGATCAATTTATGATAGATGAATCACAGTTGCTGTTTGATGTTTGCGTTACCATGTGAGTATTGGCTGCAAGGTAGCTGTCAACATAAAACTGAATATTCTATGCTAGTGAAAACATATACCGTCATTTCCCCTCTGTGCTTCTTTACTACCTTTCCTAACACTGATTAACGATAGTCAGTTAGAAATTTTTTTGATGCCGAATGTTTGCTTATTGCATAGCTTTCTGCAAACATAAGAGAACACCATTGCTTTAGCATATGTGCAATAGAAAACATAATATCTGATCGAGTAATAGAGTTAGGCAGTTATCAATACCTCGTATAGATGTTGCAGGTGTGTTACGTGCATTGTGCCTGTGTTGTTGCACGTTTGATTCTATGCTAGTGAAAACATATACCGTCATTTCCCCTCTGTGCTTCTTTACTACCTTTCCTAACACTGATTAACGCTAGTCAGTTAGAAATTTTTTTGATGCCGAATGTTTTGCATAGCTTTCTGCAAACATAAGAGAACACCGTTGCTTCAGCATATGTGCAATAGAAAACATAATATCTGATCGAGTAATAGAGTTAGGCAGTTATCAATACCTCGTATAGATGTTGCAGGTGTGTTACGTGCATTGTGCATGTGTTGTTGCACGTTTGATGCAAAGGACTTTTTACCTATACCAAGTAAAAAAGACATTGGTAAGCAATATTGTCCTAAAATAAGTGTAAAAAGTACTACACATAAATAATTATAGCACCCCAAAAAGGAGATTAAATAAACCTTGGCGTTGGTGTATTCCGGTGGTTGACTGTACACGGGGAAGTTGGTGATTTGTTGATAAAGAGTATGTTTCATTGCATGACGAAGACATCAAACCTTGTGTAGATGTTGGTAGTCTATTACCGCCATTGGTGGTTGTACCTGTAACAAATGAAAAGAACATTGATGAGTAACATTTATATATAACCAGTATAAAGAATATTATGCATAAACAACAATAGCAATAAAAAAAGGAAACAAAATAAACCTTGTGGTTGGAACATCCTATTGTTTGCTTGTGTGCATATGAATTGGTTTGATATCGATGAAGAACACCCTTCATTCCATGAACATATAATTTGATTAGTATAAGGTTGGTGTTGCAATGCAATAAATGTACTGATAGTTAAACAAAAAGTTTAATTATAAATTTTATGCCAATGTTGGTAACCATAAAAGAAAATACCTTTGGCATATGAAGAGTGGTTATCATTAGAAATGTCAGCATCAGCTGTGCTAATAGAGTTTTAAAACTATGAAAAAAACATATACCATAACGAGTTTGCCGTGAAAATTTTTGCAACTTACATAGCAAATTTACTAAGTTCTCGTCTGGATCGTTTGAACTGAATGTCTAATTTCGATTTTCTATAAAATCTTCGTGTTTGTCATAGACATTAGACACCTTTCGTTTGCCTTTGTCCATCAACATTGTTCCTTTTCGAAGACATGATACCGAGAGTAGGCTACTTTTAGTATAGATGGGCATATTTCTCACAGGTTCATTGATGTTGTACATGTTACAATACATATTAAAAGGTACTTCGTATTAGACTTAATAAAACTATCCTATACCATATGATGTAAACAGAAACTATATTTCACTAAATAAAAACTTACCCAAAAGCATAGGTTCAAGCGTGTGAAGCTTATCCTCCACATCAAACCTATTGACCCTCACAGCATCAAACCTCGAAAAAATTCGCGCATGCAAAATCAAAACCCCACAAATCAAAACTTTCAATCTTTTATATAAAAGCTAGAAAGGGAAATAATTTAAAGTCAAATTATTAATCCCCAATTAATTTTTAATGATTAAATAATTAAACCCTAACCGATTAAAAACTTTAAAAATTATATGATTAGACTTGCTATTGATGGTAGGAGTGAAGACAACAGCGCAAGGTCGCCCGGAAAACCCTTCCTCTTTTAAGCAATCATTCTCCCAGAAACTTTTTGGTACCAAAAGAACACCAAAATCGAAACCCATGTGATGAGTTGTTAGCGAATCTTGAAGGCCAAAAGAAACCCAAAAAAGAATCAGGAAGCAACAATCACCATTGTTGGTGATGATCTCTGTGTGTGTGAAATAATACTCCCGAAGATTCTAGCAATCTCTTCTGCGTCGTACGTATATTAGTTGTAAACACCGGTAATTATCCTTTACCAATTGGGCTTAGTAACGTATTAGAACCATGGAGTGGGCCGTGTAGCAGGCTGAAATAAAAGCGAAGTAACCGGCTTTATTAGACGACGTCGTATTAAACGTGGCTTAATATATATAGTAATGTTGGAACAGAGCCAGGTGGCGTCTGATATATGGTTGAGTACCTCTTAGGTGCGTTAGATATTTGAAGATGCTAGCGTATCCAAGTGATTGGACTCGGGTCGTTTAAGTGATGGGCCCATTTGATGTATCGGGTTGATATACTTGGGGTTTTTTACTTAATTTAATTTTCAAGTCATCTTACACTAATCTTCTTTTAATTTTCTAATAATATTCAATAATCCACAAACCTAATCTTCTAATCACCGCTTTAATCTCATTATTTGCCCCAATGTTTCTCGAGTGTACCTTTTAAATAAAATAACAAAAAGACGTAATACTTGCAATTAAACCGTAACTTTGCTATTTGTTTAAGCTAAAATGGGGCATTTCTCGTAAGAAAATATTTATAATTGTGATTTCATGGATCCTTGGGAGGGTCTGGTTGGCATCTTTAGGATGCATGGGACCAGGGTGATCATATCCCACCGTTTTTCACCTTTTGGAGAAGCTCCTTTTCAGTAGATGAAAATAATATACACGTTTGCAACGGAGTACATGATAAACAAGTGATTAGATACATATATGTTGACTAGAATTAATGTAATCAGCTTAGGAAAATAAAAGTACTCAACAATATTAATAGATTTCTCATAACGAAAAGATGATGCGTCTTTAGCAGACGATACCAGTTTTAAGAAACCACAGCTTTAGCAGTTGACCAAATGTCACATGCTACTGTTTTCCTTTAGGGATGAGAGTTTTGCGGAATGTCATTATACATTGGAATAATGCTCCGTCAACATAGGTTCAGTGGACATCAAATCTCTGTAAAATTCAAAAGATTTCATTAATATGAAAAACTAAGATTCTGCCTCAAACAAGTTAGAGAGGTAAAGATGATGCGATCATAGTTTTGTCACATTGTAGATTCTTAACTGTAGGATGAAGCAATCATACACGATAAGATGTAAGTGGCTCATTCAATGCGGTTAGATCAGCAACATCGCATGAGCATCCTTAAAGCACGTCGAGTATTTAGAGAAATTTTAGACCTTTTAAAAAGTGAAAATAACATCTAACACTAAACCTTTCGAACAGTTACTTAAATTAATACTATAATCATTTTGAGTGAATGTTGAGTAACTTTTAACACATGAGAAAAACAAACTTTGCAGAGCTAAAAAGATAGAGGGTGCAAGATTTCATACGGGCCATATGCATACACAATTACAGATTAAAGATACATGCATATATGAACAGATAAATGCAAGGTTCAATTTGGTTTGATATATACACACGAAATATATGTACATGCATATAAAGTATAAACAGAAACAGTGCAGCAAAAGTAATTCCTTTACGAAATCTTGTTATAACTATAAACTATTGATGGTAATGATTCGGTTAAATCACTCCTCATTTTTTAATATGAAACGTAGTATGGTATGATTAGTGGCCAAACACTTGTATAAAACTAAAAAATAAAGTCTTATTACACCTTCGAAATTCAACACAAGTGTTGGTCGGTTCCACGAAGCTAACAACTACTATTAACTGACCTATAACATTAACTTATTGTTAAACAGACATATGGAGAGGTTGAAGTTATTTGTTAGACTTGCCTGCCACTTTGGTTGAAAAGTATAAGCGAAATAGGCTGCTGGGGGGAGAGGTGGAACAATTGTCGTAGAACGTATGTGCATAAAGTCACGCTGCCAAAAGAGTTCGCACATTTAAAAAAAAAAAAAAAAAAAAAAAAAAAAAAAAAAAAAAACGTTGAAATGTATATATTTAGAGATTAGAACCATGATCAGATCAAATCAATGTAGAAGATCACAAACAAGATCACTGAAACATAGTCCTAATGTTTATTTTGTTATCTTAAATTACTACACAATATGCCTTTTTCACATGATGTGTGTCATTGTAACACTTTTGGAATTGGTATCCCTAGGGTTGATGTACATTCACTTGCTTCATCTATTGGTTGCCTTGCATCTCAATTTCCTTGCACTTACCTAGGACTTCCTATTGGTGCTAACATCTCAATTTCATAAACGTCTCTCTAAGTGGAAATCCAAGACTCTCTCTATTGGTGGACGACTCACACTTATTAAATCCGTTCTCAGCAGCTTGGGAGTTTACTATTTCTCTACTTTTAAGGCTCCTAAAAAGGTAATCAATTAACTTGAAGGCATTAGGAGAAATTTCTTTTGTGGTGGGTGTTTGGATGACAATAAAATCCCTTGGATTGCTTGGGAAAAAGTAACCTCTCCTCGTGATCAAGGTGGTCTTAGAATTGATAGTTTGAGAACGTGCAATCAAGCTTTGCTAGTAAAATGGTGGTGGAGATTCTATACCGAGAATCAAGCAATTTGGCGCAAAGTTATTTTTTCTATACATGGACCTTTGGGTGGACTTAATGATAACTCTTCTCTTAGATCCATCTCCGGGCCTTGGTATCATATTGTGAAGATAAAAGATGACCTCCTCAAAATCAACATCAATCTTAATACCCTCTTCAAGATAAAACTGGGAAATGATCAAAGTACTACCTTTTGGAACGATATTTGGATTGGTGATACGCCTTTGGTTGCTTCATTTCCTCGCCTTTATCGTTTGGACAGAAATCCGGATTGTCTTGTTTGTGATAGAAATCCCACTTCCCAAGTTTCCCTCATTGGCCTGCAATCTGCTCATTTGACTGATATTGTGCCCATGAGCCCATATTTTCCTCCTGGGCTGATCTTCCAGTGGGTTTGGCGAAGGGAACCAAGGTCTGGACCAGAAACTGAAGAACTCATAAGTTTGGTTAGTCTTTTATCTAATCTTTATTTATCAGATGTTGAAGCTAGATGGGAATGTATTATCGATGCTTCAAGGTGCTTCTCTGTTAAGGGCATGAGGTCTTTCATCAGCTCTATGCCTCAATCTGTATCCGCTTACCCAACTCGTTGGACCAAAGTAGTGCCTTTGAAAATTAACATCAATACATGGCGTGTCTTAAATGGTAGGATGGCGACCCATGCCAATCTTGATCGAAGGGGTGTGGATTTAGATTCCGTGAGATGTCCCATATGTGATGATGCCATTGAAACGGAAGAGCATTTGTTTGTCGATTGCAGGATCGCGAGACACACTTGGATAAATGTTCTAAAATGGTGGCGTATACCCAACACCAAATTTCATTGTCTCCAAGATGTCTTTCAATTGGCGGATCACTTACCCGTTGACGCTAAATTTTCAAGATTCTTCGATGCGGTGATACAAACTACAATTTGGTCCTTATGGCTTTTTAGAAACAGTGTCGTATTCTCACAGAAGAAACCATCAAAGGATCTTCTTTTCAATGACATCAAGATCTTATCTTTTAATTGGATTGTTAGTCTATGTAAGAAACCTTTACTGAATTGGATAGTGTGGTTTAATCACCCTAGTAATGCTCTATCCACCCCTTGTAACTTGGTCTAGCTCCTTGCTAGTTTCTATTTCAATTGCCGTTCAAAAAAAAATTGTAACACTTTTGGAATGTGTAATAAGGCCATCTACAATAATACCCTTCAAATCACATATTTCTTCATATTTGGAGAATGTAGAGCATAAAAACATTTCCAACCGTACTCCATATTTGGAGATTTTTTTTGAAGCATTGTTGAAAATCCTCCATACTTAGAGTATCACTATTCATCCTCTGATGACGTATAGCCTATGTCTAGGCCACAAGCCCAAATGATAGACATTACTCAAGCCCACCATGAGTGGGCTACCATGACAATGGTACGGGCCGCAGTATTAACGCTTTGGGCTCATGAAGCCCAATGCCCAATCCAACCCACCGGGTACACGATAAGGATTATCTATTCATGGAATAGATATCCTTACCTCGGATAAGCACCACGCGTGTGAAGAGTAAGGAGCAAGAAACACGGTTTCTTAGCCCCTATATATAGAATCATACGATTCTCATTCAAGGTACGACATACAAACCCTAACTCTTCACGAGAACCGTAAATCGATTACTTACTCTCACGCCGGAGTCTAATCGGGGGAGACAATCCCTCGATAAGCCTAACGGTGTTGTTTTATTTTCTTAGTACGCAGGTAACAAGTGCTAAGAAGAGAATTGGTACGAGAGCATAAGCCCATATCCAGGTACGCCCAACTTTTGTATCAACAAGTGGCGCCATCCGTAGGACCCTACTAAGAACTAGAGTGACGAAACATAAGAATTCAAGCCAGCGGACTCCGCAGTCAGAAAAACGTGACCATCAGAGGAAGAATCAACAAGATTCAACCTCCAGACAAGTCGCTGGGACAACCAGCACGCCTGGTCACCACGAGGCAGGAACAACCCCCCCTCGCCTAGCAGTAGAACTACCTATAAGAACTACTCAAGTCACACCAGTGGTCCCAAGCGTTGAGGAACTCCAACGCACCCTCTTCACCACCCCTCATCAGGCTACACCCGCAGTGAACAACACTGCGCCGCCAGGCGCGCCTGAACGAAACAGGGCGCCAAACACTGAGGCAGAAATTCTTGCAACAACTGAGGACGCACCTAATCTAACTTTGGGAAACTTTGTATCCCAAAATTATGAAACCCTAACCGCTCTCATGCAAGAAGAAGCAACAAGAAGAGCAAGCGCGGGTTTACAAGCCCGACTCAATTTTGGTCCTCAACGCGAACCATCACCATCGCGTCACCCACGAGGAAGACACGCAGAACGTACCACTATCCATGATAGATTGGGTACGATATCTGATTCACAATACTCAGGAGACAGCGAGAGGCGCACCAATGTCCACTCCAGACTTGGCAGTCGGGGAATACAAGATCGGTTAGGGCCTCAACATTCGCCAAGCCAAGGATCTTCCAAACCTGGGAGTAGGAGGATTCAAGACAGGTTGGGGAGAAGAAGATCCCCAAGTAGAGATCCCTCAAGCTCTTCTTCTGAAAGAAGCCGGCGCAAGCGCCGAAAAAGAGACTATTCTTCCAGCGACTCCTCGGACAACGAGGATAAAGAAACAGGACACTGGAAGTCAAGAGGAAGACGTCGCGAGGAAGAGGATGAAGATATGTCACTCCCATGGCGACGCCAGAAAATCGATGCGTTTACACGGCGCATCAGCGATTACTCAGACCACAAACGCAGGCACATGCCCGCTAACGTGAAAACATATGATGGAACAGGTGATCCTGACGATCACCTAAAAATTTTCGAATCAGCTGCAACTATTGAAAATTGGCCACAGCCTGTGTGGTGCCACATGTTTAATTCCACGTTAGTAGGAAACGCGCGCACATGGTTTAGCAAACTCCCACGTAGGAGCATCGGTGGATTTGAGGAACTACGGAAAGCATTCCGCCTCAACTTCACCCAGCGAAAGAAGTGCGCTAAAAACCCTGTGGAACTAGCAAGAGTGAAACAGCGTCAAGGGGAATCAACCAGCGCTTTTATGGAACGTTTCAAAGATGAGTGCATACAAGTCAAAACATGTCCTGAAATCCTAAAAATTTCAGGGTTCATGAATGGGATCAATAACCCAGAACTTATCCGCAAGCTGAATGACAAAGTTCCACAGACCTTTGACGAATTAACAAAGCGCACCAGATCCTTTATACAAGGAGAAGCAGCTGCTGCGGATAGCAAAAAAGGTTATTCAAACTATAGGCAACAAGAACAGCCGCGGAGACAATCCAACGATCAGAATAACAACCGCAGCAGGAATTATCGCAGTGGAAGAGACAACGACAAATATACTCCTCTCACTAAGACTTCGAGAGAAATATTTGTAACAGAAGGTGCGAACTTCCCAAAACCACCACCAATGCGCACTGCAGAAGAAAAGCGCCTAGGTAGTGGATACTGCGAGTACCACGGCCAAAAGGGCCATACAACTAACGAGTGCGTCCAACTAAAACAGCTAATTGAAAAGCTAGTTAGAGAAGGGAGGATGGACCACCTCGTAAAAAACATCAAGGAGGGAAAAGATAAACAGAGAAACGGGGGTAAGAAAGAACCCCCAAAGGAAAAAGCTGATAATATATACATGATACAATCATGGCAACGCAGGATAAAGCAAAAAGACAGCCAAAAATTCTCTCCAGAAAAAGAGATATCATTCCCTTCTATAGCTGCGGACAACGCAGTCGTGGAGCCCTTAACCATTGAAATACATACAGGGGGACATGACATCCACCGCATGTACATTGATGGAGGAGCATCCGCAGACATCCTGTACGATCACTGTTTCAAAAGACTGCGACCGGAAATCCAAAGTCAGTTGATACCAGCTACAACGTCATTAACAGGATTCACAGGAGAAAAGATTTGGCCTATGGGGCAGTTACGCTTGTTGGTGGTCATAGGAGATGAACAACACTCAACCGCAACATGGATAAACTTTATGGTAATAAAGTCTCCTTCACCATACAATGGTATCATTGGAAGACCGGGAATATCATCCATGCGCGCGGTACCATCCACAGCGCACGGAATGCTTAAATTCCCAGTGGAAGGAGGAGTTGTCACTCTCTATAACACAACAATACCACCAAGAGAATGCATCGCAATAACAACTGAAGCAGAGACTATTCCCGAACAGCGCACAGAAAAAACGCCAAATTTAAAAGTCGCTATTCACCCAGATTATCCAGAGCAACAAGTTTCGATTGGAGGATCTTTATCTGACAAAGGTAAAGCAGCTGTATGCGCACTCTTGCAAAAGAACCTAGACATCTTTGCATGGGAACCAAAGCATATGACGGGAGTACCGCGCTCTATCACAGAACATAAGCTACAAATCCGACAAGGATACCCTCCAATACGACAAAAGATGCGCGGCCAGGCCCCAGATCGTGCAAAGGCTATTCTGGAAGAAGTACATAAACTCGTAGACGCAGGCAGCATGCGCGAAGTATACTATCATGACTGGCTTTCTAACCCAGTTATGGTAAAGAAGAGCGATGGCAGTTGGAGGATGTGCGTGGACTTCACGGACCTCAACAAAGCATGTCCGCAGGACTGCTATCCACTGCCAGAGATAGACTGGAAGGTCGAGTCCTTATGCGGATACCCCTTCAAATGCTTCTTAGATGCATATAAAGGGTATCATCAGATCCAGATGGCAGTGGAAGATGAAGAAAAAACAGCTTTCCACACCAGTCAAGGAGTATACTGCTACACAAAAATGCCTTTTGGCCTGAAGAACGCAGACGCGACATACCAACGACTGGTGGACACAGCCTTCGAAAAACAAGTAGGCCGCAACTTGGAAGTCTATGTTGACGACCTTGTCATAAAAAGCCATACGGAGGACGAATTGGTGCGCGACATCGAGGAAACATTCCGAATGTTGGGGCGGATCAACATGAAGTTAAATCCAAAAAAGTGCATCTTTGGCGCGACCGAAGGGATGTTCCTTGGATACCTGATAGAACCTGATGGAATCAAGCCTTGCCCAGAAAAGACAAAGGCCGTTATTGATCTCCCCTCCTCGCGCACACTCAAAGAAGTCCAGTCACTAAATGGAAAATTAGCAGGGCTGAACCGCTTCTTATCTAAGTCAGCAGAAAAATCTCTCCCCCTCTTTAAAACACTCACGAAGTGTACAAAAAAGGGAGACTTTCGCTGGACTACCGAAGCGGAAGAAGCTTTCCAACAACTCAAAAACCATCTGGCATCTCTTCCCAAACTTGTCGCACCGCGACCAGGGGAAGAACTAATCATGTACTTGTCGGCAACCCATGGAGCAGTGAGCGCCGTTCTATTGACAGACCGGAACTCCGTCCAGACACCCATATATTTCGTAAGTAAATCCCTAAAGAAAACAGAGACTAACTACAGCGCTATGGAGAAGCTGGTCTTGGCTCTAGTGTTCGCAGCCAAAAGGTTGCGCAGATACTTTCAAGCGCATCCAATAGTTGTAATCACTGATCAGCCAATCAAACAAGTTATCTCTAAGCCTGACGCATCAGGACGCTTATAAAAATGGAGTGTACTGTTAAGTGAGTATAACATCTCATACAGACCGCGCACTGCAATCAAAGGACAAGTCCTAGCCGATTTTATCGTGGAGAAGCCAGACAGCGACAGTCCGACATCTGCAGCTAAAACAGATTTACAGGAACCCTGGATTCTGTTCACAGATGGATCTTCGTGTGTAGAAGGATCAGGCGCAGGCCTTATTCTTACAAATCCAGAAGGTATGGAATTCACCTATGCGCTACGCTTTGAATTCACAGCCACAAACAATGAGGCAGAATACGAAGCCCTACTAGCTGGACTACGTATTGCAATTCAAATGGGGGTTCGCAACCTAGAAACAAACGTAGATTCGCGACTGGTCACTAACCACGTGCTAGGTGAATATGAGGCCAAGGATGAACACATGACCCAATACCTGGAAAAAACAAAATCTTTGATCAAAAACTTTGATAGGTTCACAATAAAACAGGTGCCTAGAGGAGATAACAAGAAGGCGGACGCACTCAGCAAGATCGCATCCACAAGCTTCGCACACCTCTCAAAACAGGTATTGGTGGAAACCCTAAAAAACAAGTCAATCTTGGAGAAGGAGATATCAACGGTGATAGTAGAACAAGATCCTACATGGATGACACCTATCATCGAATTTATTAGCAAGGGAGTCCTACCCCAAGATCATAAAGACGCTCGAAGAATACGCCGCGCAGCGCAACGATTTGAACTACGCGACAATGTACTCTATCGACGGTCTTTTTTACAGCCATGGCTCAGATGTGTTGGACCCCTTCAAGCAGAATACGTTCTCCGCGAAATTCACGCTGGATCATGTAGTATGCACTCAGGGCCACGATCAGTGGTGGCAAGCGCTCTAAGGTCAGGATATTATTGGCCAACAATGCATCGTGATGCACGCGATCTGATAAGAAAATGCAGTAATTGCCAAGTACATAGACCAATTCCGCGCCGACCACAACAAGAGCTGACACCAATTACCGCACCATGGCCATTTTACAAATGAGGTATGGACATCGCAGGACCTTTCCCTGTCGCAGCTGGAGGAGTAAAATTCCTCATCGTAGCCATAGACTACTTCACAAAGTGGATCGAAGCAAAAGCGTTGGTGAACATTACGGGAAACCAAGTCAAGCGCTTTGTTTGGGACAACATTGTCTGTCGCTTCGGCCTACCGGGCGAGATCATATCAGACAACGGAAAACAATTTTGTGATAACCCATTCAAAGATTGGTGCGCACAATTGAACATCACACAACACTTTGCTTCAGTCAAACACCCACAAACCAATGGCCTAGTTGAGCGCGCAAATCGCAGTCTAGGCGAAGGAATAAAAGCGCGCCTTGACAGACACAAAGGAAAGTGGGTAGATGAGCTCTCGCACGTCTTGTGGGCACATCGCACGACAATCAAAACCAGTATTGGCGACACGCCATTTTCCCTAGTCTATGGAACAGAAGCCGTCATACCAGCCGAGATAGGAATGCCAACTATACGCACAGCAGAGGTCAACGTCACGACAAATGACGAGGAACGGCGCATAGACTTAGACATACTGGAAGAAAGACGCGAACGCGCAGCTATACGCGAAGCAAAGGCTAAGGCAAAAATGAAGAAGTATTATGATGCAAAAGTCAAACACACTTCATTCAAACCAGGAGACTTTGTTTACCGCGCCAACGACGCGAGCCACGCAGAAGACACAGGCAAGCTCGGACCCACATGGGAAGGACCTTACGAGGTCACAGACGCGCTCGGCAACGGCGCATACAGGCTGCGCGATATGGAAGGTCACGACCTGGCGCGCACTTGGAACATCTGCAATCTCAAAAAATGTTACTTTTAGGCTACGGCCCTTACACAAACACACTTGCATCCTACGAGGTGCCCAATAAGTGTTTGTCTTTCTTTTCTTTTCTAGGAATTGTATTTTCTATTTTTTCAAATAACTTGCAAGTATTTATAAAATGTTATGGTTTCTAGCTAACTCCATAGCGCATTTTTACTTTATTGCATATATGTCAATATTGTTTATCTTATATTTCTGCCTACATGGCGTGCATGCACCACTTAAAGACCCACGAAGGCATAAAGGATAAGTTAACCTACTAATTTACTCGTTAAATAAGAGGGTTGCAAACCCATCAACATTGGATCACGCATCCTTGCTAAGCGCCTTACTCTCGAGACGTCGAGGTAAGTCTCGCGTGCGCACCCCACGACGGATGCGCATATACTAAGTACACCGTACGAGCTTAGCAATATAACGAGCCAAGACACTTGGTCAAATAATAAAACTTTGCAAACAATGCAAGTATAATTTTTTAAAGTCACGCACTTAAAAGACTTAGTTAAAAAAATCAAACTTAGCAAACAATGCAAGTATATTTAAGTCACGAACTTAAAACAAAAATGTATCTTATTCCACATTTATTAATAAGAATTACAAGGAAAGATACATAAATATACAAAAAGCCTATATACTATGGCGATGCTCAGGACTCTCCTCTGGAGCGGCGGAACTCCCCGCTTCCTTAAGCTTACTCAAGGTTATGGCATCCTGCATAGACACGGTCGGAACGCTTACAGCCACGCCATCTGATCTAGGAAGGTGTGCAGCGCCAATGCCACACATCACGGCCTTGCCCTTGATACCCTTCTTCACAGCAACCCTCTGCTCATGTCGCTCTAGCACATCTTTCAAGGGAATCTCCCTCTCAATAGCAAAGGGTTTTAGAATATCGCGAGGACGCGCGAACACGGGAACTTGAAGCTGCGAGACATCAGGTTTCAGATAGTAATCTGATTCCTCTTCCGCGTTACCCCCATGGCTAATCAACCATCTGCATCCACAAAGACAATTTGTGTAAGCAAGCAACACGACGATAAAGTAATTATAATAACAAGTAAACGAAAATACCTGCGCTCGGATATAGTGGACATCAGATGGGGATACAACTCCTCATCATACTCTATACTGAGGGCGCGCAACTTTTCCTCCTGCATCGCAATCGCCTTCTCGATGCGCCCCTGAAACTCCTGGACGCTGGCATGATGCTCCGCCCTCTTCTCTTCAAGATAAGACACCGACCAGGAAGTTTTAGCCTTTATTTGCTCAAGCTTCGCCCTCGCATACCTAAGGTCGGCTAGCATGCTTACCTTATCCCCAACAATCTTTTCAGCATACGCCCTAGAGGCCTCCAGCTCCACTTGCGCATTAGCCAACTGCGCACGGAGGGTCGCCAACTCTTCCTCCTTTTGGGCAAGAACACTCCTCTCGCCAACGTACTTCCCTTTCAGCTGAGCCACCAGCTCAGCTTGGCGCGCAGTGGTCGTAGCCAGCTCATCCATTAGCTGCTGCGCCTCACCACCATCAGCAACCTTGGTCTTCCCCTCCCTGTTTTCATTCTGCGGAGAGGAAACCTCATCAACGAAGACCCCATCATTCTTCGCAGCATCATTCCTACGCAACAAAAAACAGTTGATAAATATTACAACAAGTAATATGATAAAACAAAAAAGAGGAGAAGGATGATAAAAATGCACACTTACAGAAATGGAGAAACATCATCAACCTTCAACCGTGCACCAGAAGTAGATGTCTCTTCCGCATTCGACTCCGCGTCCCTGATGACGTGTCGACGCCTCTTCCTGGTGCCACTGGCTCCAGCTTCTCCCTTGCGCTTCATATTCTGCGCAACCTCCTCCCTCAACACCTCTTCAGGTTTCAGTATCTTGATGCTGTCGGACGACCCTGATCGCGCCTCCTCATGCGCCACTTCCACATTTGGCACCACCTCCACAGTGGGCACCACCTCCGCATCAGGCGGCACACTCTGGACAGGCGTCACCTGAAGTGGTGGCGTGTCCTCAGGGACCGCATCAGGAAGGACGGTCAAATGCCCCTCCGTCGCCTCCAGCAGGGGCTGCTCTCCTTCCCTCAGAGGACGCACCCCTATGGTCACCTGCTTCGGCTTGTCCAGCTTGACCACCGTGAACAGATCAATCTCTGCGCGCATCAATAAAGCAAGAAAAAACAAAAGGGATTAGTTATTAAAGGCGCGAAGACAAGAATAAAATACTTACAAAGCATGAAGTACAAGGGATGAACACCCACCCCGGCCATCCTCACTTAAGAAAGTGGGAACCTCATCTGCAGCGCCAAAATAAGCGCGACTCAACCCCACATGTACCAAAAACTCCTCCGGATAGGGGTTAATGGCCAGTCGATTGGCATCTAGAGTCTGCGCGTCAGCAAGCCTGTAGGAACCGGGTGCGGGGCGCCCATCCCTTGGTAAGGAATCCTGAGTATAAAACTCATAGGGAAAGGGAAAGACCACGTCATCAACCCAAAAGAAGTACTCCCTCCAATTCTTTAGGGCGTCAACTTTTTCCATATAACATTGAAGCGCCCCCTGGCGCTTCGCAAAAGAAACCCAACCATTTGACCACGTTGTGTGGTAAAAGGAGCGGAACAAGGCCACGGTCGGTTCTATCGCAAGTAAACGGCAATTTACTTCAAAATTCGACACCTTCGCCGTAGCTGCGAGATGTGAAGGCGATAGTGATTGAGCAAATCGCTCAGAAAAATAGATATGGGTACGCGGTAATTCGCGTACTCAAAGAATTTCGTGTATAGCCCTATTTTCCCTTCGGGGAAGTCAGCTATACACGCGTCGACATCTGGAGCCTCTGGACGTACATCCAAAGGCACGAAATAGTCGGACGCAAACTGGGTAACATCCTCAATGGACATCACGGAGCGAAAATCCTCCAATTGAGCAACCATTTTCATTTGAAAACTAAGTGGGACACACACAAATTACCTACGAAAGTGAAGTAGTTTATCTGCAAAAAACGCTCTCGAAGAAGGTGAATAGTGATTAAGTGTGTGTTTTACTGTGTGTTTGTAAAAAAGGGGGGCGGTGACTCTTATATAGGGAGTGGTAAAAACCCTAATTTCTATCCACGTGGAACCCACTCACAGCAAACGTATGGCTAGAAGTTGAACGGGTACATGCACTTTTTCCCGAATTCCGAGGGCTACGTGGACACCACCCCCGATTTTCGAGGCATCCATTTTGAAATTATTATTAGTTAGGTGCATTGCACCTACAAAAAGGCGGTAATATTTGTTCGATCTCCCGCCACGCTTACCGCTGAAGGTATTAAGTCTAGTACCCACGGCTACGAGCCGCGCACACTAGACTGGGGGGACATGATGACGTATAGCCTATGTCTGGGCCACAAGCCCAAATGATAGACATTACTCAAGCCCACCATGAGTGGGCTACCATGACAATGGTACGGGCCGCAGTATTAACGCTTTGGGCTCATGAAGCCCAATGCCCAATCCAACCCACCGGGTACACGATAAGGATTATCTATTCATGGAATAGATATCCTTACCTCGGATAAGCACCACGCGTGCGAAGAGTAAGGAGCAAGAAACACGGTTTCTTAGCCCCTATATATAGAATCATACGATTCTCATTCAAGGTACGACATACAAACCCTAACTCTTCACGAGAACCCTAAATCGATTACTTACTCTCACGCCGGAGTCTAATCGGGGGAGACAATCCCTCGATAAGCCTAACGGTGTTGTTTTATTTTCTTAGTACGCAGGTAACAAGTGCTAAGAAGAGAATTGGTACGAGAGCATAAGCCCATATCCAGGTACGCCCAACTTTTGTATCAACATCCTCTAAATCATAAAATGATGCAATATATACATAAATTGAAATAGATACACATCATGTTATTGGTTGAAGTCAAGTTAATTTAGTATAAAAGTATTTGACTTTAAAGTATGGAGTACATGGTTGGAGAATAATGATTTATGAAGAAAGAATGCCATTAATAATGCTTTTTTTGTTCTCCAAATTTGACGTACATTGTTGGAGATTTGGAGATGGCCTAAGTGACTTCAAATGCAATATATATGTCATGTTATTTTCTTAACATGTGGACTATGTTTGATGACTAGGTTAGAGCATAGGATCTTAGCAAAGCTTAATATCTTATAGGATCGCGATCTTTACCATAAATATCTGATCTAATTGTGATTTGCGTTATTGATTGATAATTTCTAAGATATATAAATAGAAACCCTAAAGGACCAAAAGCCCATGAACGGGGCTTGGGTCAACTATCTTATTGTCTAATAGACTAAAGTAATCAATTGGATAGATTAATCTATGATTTGCACATGAGGATGTGTTTGCCAGTCATAATAACTAGATGTTATTTTGATTTTATATAAGCACATAATTAATGTTCATGCCGGAGGAGCACAAAGTGAACAATTGACAACGACTTAGCTCCGGTAAGTGCTTACCTCCCGAAACATTCAAGTAAAAGTATCCAAGTGACAGCACTTGTCCATCTTGATTCCTTATATGCTATCCACACCTGAAAAGAAACAGTTTATGTTCTTTGTGTGGATATTAACATGGGTATTAGTAAAATACCTAAAGCAGAAAAAACTGATGACACTAGAAATGCACCGAGAAAACCACACAATGATTTTGCACGTCAATTAGCGTCGTGATCATACACCTGTGATCGAGATTTTATTGGAGTCAAATTTGTATTACGTTATGAAGTTGAACAATAAGCATACAGAGAAAAGAAAAATGGCTAAGGGAACTCGTCTAGCTATCCAAACAACCATAGAGCCAAAGAGTGAAAGTGTTATCTAGTGTTTCCCAGGAAGAATGGAATTTACGGTGTGAGTACTTCCGCTTTGAATGGAGATCCATCAACGCTAAAAGCATGTATTATATATCCCACCAAGGAGCATCCTAGTGCCACAACGATAGCTTTTGCTGCTACAACAGAATGTCGACTTGTGTATCCCATGACATCCCTAAGCAAACATATAGAAGTAAGATTTATATTAGAAGCTAGTATATATCTTGATGAAAATGATATATAACATAAAAAATGGAAAAGAAATGTGCCATTTTTCTATGTTCAATAAGTGAGTGAAAGCTCAACTACAAGCCTCATTGTTCACCCAGAAGTTTCCAAAGCACAAATAGTAAGTGGTCGATCAAATATCGCGAAGGACAAAGTATGTATATATGTTAATAACATGCCTTACCCTTTTTTATGTCTCGCAAGAACAAAATATAAGGGATCTTTTGAATATTCTTCAGGTGACAACTTGAAGAACTGAATAGCGATGTATGCACATGTAACCAAGCTGCACAAGGATTGAAAAATGGACTATAACACTAACATAGCTAGATAAGTAGCAATTCCATAATCTTTGTTTATAATTGAGAACGGAAAAATAAACTCTATATGACTTATAATGTATAGATTACACTCATCAGTGAACGTACATAGTTGCATAATGATTAGAACAAAGTCAGGATCGAAACCTTTTTAGATCATGCATTGAACCAAAACCAAAAACAATGTTCTCAAGTGACTGAAAAAATGACTCCTAACATACTACACTAATAATAAAGAGAAATTATATTTTTACCTTCCACACCAAAATATTATAAATGCAAAAACAAGTGTCTTGATCCAGCTTGATTCCTTATAGAAAAACCACGCCTAAAATTACCAGTATACAACATCATGGTAGGTCAGTAGATAGAATTGGCATCATGGTAAGCCTTGAAAGCTTAACGCAAGAAGCCTCGAAAACCAGAAGGAAAAGCTCCAAGTTGCCAAATTATGAATGTAAAAATAAACAATATGGGGTAAGCATATAAAATTTTTACGTTGTACGGAGTATATAATTTATGTGCTATTGTTAGATTTCAAACAAACAGCATTGCAAATGATCAGATAAACTTTCATACCGCTATAAAAATAAGATCTATGCAAACATCATACACTGCCACTTGCATCCACCTGTGGCGAATTTGACAACATGCTTGTTAGAAAGTTGAATAGTTTCTTCCTGCGGTAATAACAATAGAAGGATATATAGTCTAAGCTTCTAATAAATTTACCAAGGTGGGTTCAAACAAGACGAGAAGTGATCTATGGAAAATAAGTAAACAAGCGCCGCTGCCATTATACACGTCAAGATTACAAACAACGTCTTCAATGCTACAAACAATGACGACGCCATTATTGGCCCGAAGTCACAGTTACAGAGAGGCTCAGGCTGCGAGGTAAACAATGAAATGGTAGCAACTAGCAACTCCTAACCATTACTTATATTTTACTCCGTAGTTTCATTTTCTTCATAGCCTCATACTATACTGTTTGTTTTCCAAATATTAGGAGTTGGGCAATTAATGGTTAGTTAATTAAAAAATTTAAATATAGTAGTTGGACAAAATTTAAATGTTAGAGCTAGCATATAAACTTTATCTGGCGTAAGATCTGGTATTATTAATTGGCAACCTAATTCTTTACCCAAAAATCACAATTCAATTATGTGATGAGATATATTTGTCTCTTTCATGTTTACACGTACTTTATTCAGATCATAATGCTACAAAGAGAACCGTTCTCTTTTTTTTTTTTTTTTTTCAAATTAAGCTCCACATGAGACTTAAATGTGTTCAACAAAAACACTTGAATGTATGTATGTCCCATTTATATTAGGCATGGCAATGAGTATGTGCGTGATGGCCTCTAATATAATATGGACCTTGTATACGAATGCTATTTATTATAGATTTGTCACTGGCCCATTATGAAGCTCTTTAAGTAACACTCTTCAAAAGTCGAGAATATTGAATATTTGTCGTCGATCCATCAAACGCGGGTTGCATGTCATGTTATCGGGCAGCAAACATTAAACATAATAACAGAATCGCATAAGAACATCGGCCTCTCAAGTCTCAATAATCTTAATTCCATGAGTCGATATTATCGTCAATTTGTCTGTGTATTGCATCTTCAAAACTCCTAACAAATACTTAATGAAAACAGTAAGAAAGTGATTTGGAGACCTAAAATTCATGTCTAATCTATGTGGCAATAATTCATTGGGGTTCACTTCTTTACAACTCTATAAGCTAATGACATATAAGTTACGCACAAAATTAGTCATGAGTTTTAACTCTCACAATCTTTTTTCCAAAGAGTAATACATTTTACAGCTTATAATGTAGAAGTTTTTTTTAGTGGAATGGTGAAAATATATTATTACTCCACTTTTGAGCTTACAAACATATGCAGACCATATAGTGCTAACTGCTAAGACAATTCCTTAGCTGCTATAAATCTGCACCAAACAAATTACAAGTACGAACATTCAACTAAGATTCACACTCATTTGACATTGTATTCAACTATGATTCTTAAACACTTGAACAGTTGAACCTGAATTCATCACTATAAATAGTGCATCATTACATTTCACTCTTATAAAGTAGAAGTTTGATGTGACTCGGCATTTAGGGTTATACTCTTTTACATAAGTCTCAAGTTTTTCGCCTTTTTAAGGCATAATTTACGCTTATCATGTGGTAACCACTAAAACCACCGAGACAATCCTGATTTATTGAATGAACCAGCTTGTTAATCATTTGTAAAACGATCATGTAATACTAACAAAATCATCAAAGGACTTGTGGTCTAGTGGGTGGGGCTTAACTTGTTAAGCGAGCCACAAGTGGGAGTAGTACCGGATGGATGACCATCCGGGAAGTCCTCATTTGTGGTCCACTTGTGGACCATATGTTCCGGAGATATCAGGCAATGAAGAGGAGAACCTGTAAGCCATTAGCTGCGCAGGTTCGAATCCAAGCCGGCCCCGGTTTTCATCTCGTGTGGAGGCGGTACGGTTTCCGGGCGAAAGCCGTTTAAGTCCCCACTGCGCCAGCGTGGGCCCGGTTCAGACAACATAGTCTGGGTATGTGGTGGATGAGGGCCTGCTATTTGGCAGGTGCGACTCTAAACCATATATGGAAAAAGTCACCTTTCAAAAAAAAAAAAAAAAACTAACAAAATCAAACCGGACACGTACAAAAACATAACATGATATTTTAAGAAAAGGAAGCAAATAACATGTAGGGTTGAGAATGAATAATGGGTCAATTTAGGTCCCAAAAGAAACTTAATGACATTCACTTGCACGTAGCCTTCAGAAAGAAGATATATCTTGCAAGTTGCAAATTAGAGCCCATGACCAAAATAGACATGTCAAGTTTCAATTTTTTATTATTATATCTAACACGAGTTATTATTTGAACGAGAATATCTGAATATATAATTAGTTTTGAATCGAGGATTTTGGTTAAAGTGTTCATCTCCAATATCTTGAAGAAAATAAATTTTGTTCAAGTTGATATGACTGGAGTACATTCTTCATACTTTATTATCAACTTTAGACTAACCAGAGTGGCGGTGAGTTTGCTCCATGGTGAGTGACTCACTCACCTTCCAACCAAAACGCATGCCCCAACACGGTAATATTGCATCCGTATGGTGACTTACTCACCACATAGAGAGAAGTGAAAAAGTGAATGTTTTAGAATTTATATATTGGTTTGTGAGTGGGTATGTGGTATTTAATGGGTTATATTTTTATAAAGGTGAAAAATGGTAACCAAAACGGATGTATGGTGAGCGGGAGTAAGTGGAAGTGAGAGAAAAGAAAAAGCCGAGTCTACGCTGAGGTGACGGTGAGTGACTCACCAGTCACCACGACCAAGGACAGAGCCAGAGGGTTCCCGCGGGTGCCCGGGACCCATATGGGTTTTTTCGATATATTTTTATTTTTTGAAAAAAAAACATTAATTTTTCCAAAATGAATCTTAAATGCAACCGGTCCATCGAAATATGTTTCTATATTATGACACCAAAAATTTAATACACTCAATAGTATTTAGTATTGGCTCCGTCTCTGACAACGACTACTTCCGGCCTTGACGAATCACTTAAAGTCTCAAACTCACGAGTCACGAACATCCTATTGGATATGCCAAAAGCAAAAGAAAGAAAAATAATTAAGTCAGAAACAGACCACACATTTTTTTCCTTTTGACTTTAAAACACAATTGGTCTGTTAAACAACCAAACCAATCATCGGAGTTATGCATACTTAACCACATATTTTGTAACCAATAGATCGTTTTCTCTGATTATTAGTTACACGACACCCATTAGTTAGCAAGAAATCCACTATCTACGTGTTTTAGTCAATTCTATTTTCACATGATTTATATTGTATAATGGTGGTGTACACTATTGGCCCAATTTTTTCACCAAATTTATCCAACTAATTTATTTAAGCTCGATTAATTTTTTTTCAATTTTGAATTTTAATTTGCCAATAAAAATGCTCAATTTTGTCAAGTGACTGAATAGAGCAATCTGATTAGTCCATTTTTTTCTCAATAAGATTTTTTTGGCAAAATACTTCCGTAATAATGTAATCTTTATTATATAAAAGATGAATCAAATGTTCACACAATCTTTTGTGTGTGAATAATTTTATAAGTCTAGAGCGTTATTCATGGTGATCGTATGTTCAAGTTTCAACTCTCAAAATATAATCATTCATGTGAAGAACAACCTTATTCATCATATAAGATTTCTTGATGAGACTAGATACTGGACCAACCATTTTGGCAAGCCGGTTTATGAGCGTAGCAAGGATGGATCCAGAAGTTAGCTAGTATAATAATAAAATAAAAAAGAAAAAACATCAATTTTTCATTAATGCATATTAAATGCATCCGACCACCAAAATGTGATTCTAAATGTGATTCTAGTATTATTTAGCTAGTATACTTACAAAAAAAAAAAAAAAAAAAAAAAAAAAAAAGTGTGCACTCCGTCATATTTGGTCTTAGTTCCGTTTCTGAAACGTAGGATTGTATAGCTTGAACCATTAGAAATTATCAAAAATCTACTTACTTAAAATGTCGCAAGAAGCAATGGCTTTCGCGCTTGTTGGAGCTATTAAGCATCTTAGACTATTCCATTCCATTTTGAAGCTGGACAGAAAAGTGAAAACTTTCCGCGGGATCCTCTTTCTGCGGGATGCTCTTTTGCGTCGATAAGCGGTATTTGAAAACATATCTTGAGGACACCCAAACAAAATCCTCTTGCTATTAAAAAAAACCGAGAGATCATGAAATGTAGCAAGTTACGAGTATATATTATTTAAGGCTTGTTTGTTAAATTTTTTTGTTAAGTCATTTTTAATTAAGAGATTACTTAATGCAGACACACTTTTATTACTTAATATTTTCAGTTAATGTTCTCTATTAAGTAATAAACAAACAGTTTTTATATGACTTAATGAACTCAATTTTTTTATGTTACGTCAATTAAGTTGAAATCAAACACCACGTTAGTGTCTCATTCACATAAGTACGTAGTATTAGTTAATTTATAGTGGTGCGGACAGTACGTTTACTCGGATATAATGCGATCCAATGCATTGAAAATCAGAAAAACACTTTATTGGGAAGAATTATATTAAAATTTAATCGATAATCAACTTTATGTAGGCACTTAAGAAACATCATCATAAGTATGAACAAAGCTACATCTTCACATTGCTAAAACCTCATTAGTGTAATTAACTTTTCCTTCATGCATGTTACCACATATCCCACATAAATTTTATTTATACTATTTTAAAGCAGAAACAGGCTTAATGTACTCTAAAAAATGATTCAATCCAAAACAAAAATTTATGATACAAATTCTAGAATAAAATATGAATAATATATATTTACATAGTATGTCGAAGAAAAGGATGATATATTATCTTACACTATCTTCTTTGAACTTATCGATCACCCGTAAACTCAGTAAAACCGTCTATTAACATACAATAGTTAAAGGATAAGCAGCGGTATTACTCGTAATAAGATAATGTATCATTTGTCATATGAAAAATAGGTTGAAAAACTTTTTCATGCATAATGATAAATATAGTAATTTTTGGTATATGGAAAGTAAATTTAAAGTGAAAATAATACAAAATTGCACTAGCAACAAACATTTACCTAATGAGAAAAATTTTATACGAAATACAATATATCTAAAGAATAAATCAAACGATCTCAACCATCTATCCTTCTTCCATCCAACGGTGTAGATAAATTATCCTTTTAAAATTAAAATAGGCTAAGGGGCATTTTAGTCATATCACCTCCAACTAATAAATTACTTTTTTCTTTCATACGCGTTTCATTCACACACACCAAAAAAACACACACACACGCGTTTCTCCCTCAATTCCATTTTAGTAACCCTAACCGATCCTAAATCCGTCAAACCACCGTGAAACCACCGTTCATTCCATTAAAATGGACCTACGAGCTGAAATATCTCAATCTAAAGACCAATCGTTGCCGGAATCCGATCAAAATGAGCTTCTGAATGTCGATTCAGGTATATTTTTGTTAAATCAGTCTTTATTTTGAATTTTTGTGATCGATTACATTATTTTGTGAATATTTTTGTTTGATTAGCGTATTTTTGTTATGGGAATGTCTGTTTGAATTAGCTTATTTTTCTGATGAAGTTAGTTGTTATACTTTACTTAAAATGAAATAAGTTTTATAGGGTTTTTTTTTTTTTTTTTTTTTTTTTTATGTAATAGGCATAAGAAGATAAGCAAATGGGATTGTCTGTTTTGAATTAGCTTATGTGAATCCCATGGGATTCATATAGAATTGAGTGTGTATTAGCTTTTAGGAATCAGATTCACACTGAATCCCATGGGATTCACATAGAATGGGTGTTTGTATTAGCTTTTAGGAATCAGATTCATTGAATGAGTGTTTGTTAGTATTAGGACTTTGTGATTGATAAGATTGTGTTGTTGTTAGTTGCTTATAACTAATATTTGTCTCAAAACTAATATTACTCTTTTCATCTTAAAATTGATATAGGTAAAATTTTGAATCCAACGTCGTTGTCTTGGTTTAATCCTTATGATACTTTGTTGAAGAAACAATCGAAAGCATTGAATGTCCCGCCTCGGTTTAATCCTTATGATATGTTGCCGAAGAAAACATCGATTGGTGATGAGGTGAATGCATCGGTTGTTGAGGGAAGGGCCAATGTTGCTTATAAGGAGAGTGGGAAGGTGCCAGATGATTCTCGTAGTGTTATTTCTACGGTTGTTGCTGATTTGGCTAATGAGAGTTTGCCGAGTGTTGATGTTGTTAAAGTTAATGAGAAGGAGATGGAGAAGGATACGGAGACGGAGAAGAAGTTGTCGAGTGTTGTTCATGATAAGGTTTCTGCTGTTGTTTGTAAAGATATGGAGATTGAAAAGGATAAGGAGAGTGAGAAGGATAAGGAGAGTGAGAAGTTTGTTACGTATAAATCAAAGGGTAAGAGGTCGTCTGTTATTAAGGTTAAGGCAAAGGACAAGGGTCCTGATGTTCTTATTGAGAAGGAGAAGGCGAGTGATATTACAAAGGTTAAGGATAAGAAGGTTAAGTTGAGGTTTAAGGTGAAGGATCCAGTTAAGACCACTCTGAAGTCGTCGGAGAAGAAGTCTGTTAAAGGAGTATCGGAAGCTCCTATTTTGAGATTGGAGAAGCCGGTTGAGGAAGAAACTCAACCTGCAAAAAAGAAACAGAAGCTCAAGCTTCTAAAAGGTATAGTGAATCCAATTCAACTAATTTCAAGTATAGGTTGTTTGAATCCCATGGGATAAATAGTGAATCCCATGAGATTGACAGTGAATCCCATTGGATTTACAGTGAATCCCATGGGATTCACTGTCAATCCCATGGGATTCACTGTCAATCTCTTTGTTATCTTGTTTATATTGATTTTTTTATGTAGATGCTGATGAAAAGAAGAAGATGTCGAAGAGTAATGTTGTTTTAAAGAGAAAGAGGGGTGATTCTTCCGGTTCTGATAAAGAAGTAGCTATTACAGCTGAGGATACAGGGAAGAAGAAAATGAAGGGGAAGCGTCCGTTGGAGATGAAGAAGCACGATTCTCGTGAAGATGTTATACCTGATGATGTGATGAAGCAGCTTTTGAAGAATATGTTGAAGAATCCTTCTGTTAAAGAATTTGTTAAAGAAGAATATGAGGAGGGTGAACTGATGTCCAAGAATAAAGGGAAGAAGAAAGAAAAAGAGTTGAATCCTGATGAAATACGACATCAAGAGTATCTTTCAAAATTGCCAATTCTTCAAGCTAGGACAGCACCTACTGCCCTTCATACTGCTATCCATGGCATCAAAAATATGAATGTAGAAAATTTTCTGGCGGATATTGGGTTTAGCTCGTTTTTCAAGTTTGATATAGACTACATACCTTCAAGGTTAGGTAGGTACGTGGTTAAAATTTTTGATGAAAAGACTTGTTGTTTGAAGTTGGAAAATGAAAAGTGATGAGGCGAAAAATGATCCGTTTTTAGGGGGTCATTTAAGCCCGAATCCGAATTTATTTGATCAAATATTGCCCTAAATCGTTCCTTTTGTGATTTTAGGTGTTTGGAGAGTGAATTCTGGAAAAGAGGCTATTTTGGACGTTTTTGGAGCATAAAGTGAAGAAAACAACAAAGTACCAAATCCAAGCTGGAATTACAAGGTGACGGCGTCAAGAATTTACTCTTGACGGCGTCAGAAAGGATGAATATTTTACCGAAGGTTGTGAAGGCGTCAGATGAAGAGATGACGGCGTCAAAGTGACCAAGATTAATTTACCGAGGGTGGTGACGGCGTCACATAGGCCGTCACGATTGGATCTAGGGCGTCCGAGGAAGTATATGGCGGCGAGTTGACGGCGTCAGATTTTACTCTTGACGCCGTCAGGACGATTTTCCTATATATAGTTTTCTAGTTTTTTCATTAAAAAGAGAGAAGTTTTGGTGAAACCCTAAAGACGATTTTGGTGCCTCTTTTACAGGTTTTTCAAGGGTTCCAAACCCTTGAGACCTTGCATTGTAATTGAGATAAGTATACTCTTAATTCAATCAATATGTCTATGTGTTGGTTGTCTATCTTTTGTTCTTATCTTAATTCTACTATGCTAGGCTAAATTTCCTTTGTGTTTGCTTAGATCTAATGAAACCTAGATGTTGATTATGTGTTGATTACTTGTCTATTCTTGTTTTGAATGAATGATATTATATGTTAGGCTTAAGAAAACTGGCAGATCTCCAAATGGTAACATGCTTGAACGTCTTAAGAAACATGAACCGAGGCGTACTAGGTCTTTATTGGTTGTATTTAATGCATGAGCCACTGTTTACAATCCCTATAGTTGTGCTGGGTCATGGTGTAGGAGGAGATAAGAGCTCATAGAGTTGGGGAGTTATGTATGCCACTCCACGAATGGTATTAAGGAATACAACCCGTCATTCATACAAGTGTAACAAGTAATTAACATGTAAAAGATATCTAGGGAGTAATGAAGTCTAAGTAAACACAATTTCTCCAACCACTGCTCACAACCTTAGTTTAATATTAGTTTAATTTCATTTTCATTAGTTAATTAGTTATAAAGTAGTTTTTGGGTTAGTTGATTAGCAACTAATTCCGCCCACTCCTTCAAAACCCGAGATTTTACTTGCTTTCATAAAATATAAAAACACAAAAATAATCATCTTCCATCTCTAGAACTATTAATTAGGCTTTCTAATCCTAGCGACACTATTCCTAAGCTGAACGATCAATCCCCCGGTACTTGTCACTATACTATACTACAACGATCAGGTACACTGCCTGGTGGGGGTTGTAAGCCTCGCGAGATCCCTCGAGAGGTAAAGCAAGGTGCGATTCCCACGCATCAAAAAGTCAATCGAGGCGACGGTTTCCAAAGTTCATGATTTGTTTGGTATTCCAATTGGAGGTGTGTCTTTGTTATCTTTGGAGCCTAGGCCCGTTGGAGATGAGTTTGAGAAAGTTTGGACAAGTCAGTTTCAGCCAAATCAGTATAAGAAAATCAGAGTTAATGATATTTCTTTGAAATTGATCGAGTCCAAGGAAGTTGACTTCCTTTTTAAAATCAACTTTCTGACTCTTTTTGTGAACACAATGGGTATGTGTTCTAGCTTGACTGGGGAAATTAACTTGGACGTTGTGAGGAGGGTTCGGGAATATCATGATATTTCTGGTATTGATTAGTGTGAGTACATATTTCACTGTCTTAAGAATAGTAAAGCACCGACTACTCTTCAAAACAAATACACCGGTCCATATACCTTGCTTCTTATAAGTTTTAAATTGTTTTCATGTTTCTGTGAGTGATGTTTGTTGCAACTTTCTAACACTTTTTTTTTGTTTTTTGTTTTCAGCTCTTGTATTTAGATTCAACCAATTACAAGAAGCTTCCTGTCGTCCGGACACGTCCGGCAATAAAACAATGGTCTTCATTTTTGATGGCACAGAGGCAGGATATGGAGCTCAAAGAAGAATATACTGGTATGTCAGATCTTTATGACGAATCCAAGCTTCCAGAGACGGAAGGTTTTGTTGCCGGTGGATCTTTTGATTCTTCATTCAAAGAGGTTTGTTTAATTCTTTGTTTTTTATTCTTCTAATTCTTCTTTTAGTGTGAACATGTTTAGGATCACATGGGATTGACAGTTAATCCCATAGGATTCACAGTTAATCCCATGGGATTCACTGTCAATCCCATGGGATTCACAGTTTCATTATAAGGTGTGTTTGGCTCAGTTGACTTCTGTGGACAAAAGTGTGTTTAAGAATTAATATGCATTTCAATCAACTCTAATTGGCATTAAGGAGTAGTAATTCTTAGTTCTATTATGCTTAAAATGGTTTGATATAGTTAGTTAATATTTGGTATAGAAGCTTCATTAGTCAAAATACTCAATTTCAACCCATTTCAACCCATAACATCAGTTTACCTATTTTTCAAAACCATTTTTCCTTTGATTTTTAATTTCTGATTTACATGTTCAAATCCTCTTAAATTTGGCATGCAAGTAGTTCAGTTGGTTGGGTAGTTGTTGCATATTTTTGTGATTTTTCCTAGTAGCTTGTTCATAGCTTTTCATATGCTCTTATAAGCCCCTTCAGGGCTGCAAATATCATATTTTACTGAGTTGGTTGTTAATCCCATGGGATTCACAGTTAATCCCATGGGATTCAATGTGCTTATTTCATTATGAATATTCATATTTGTTTTTTCTCTAGGATTTTCTTAACAAACTTGAAAAAAAGTTAGCTGTTATAAGCAATGAAAGAACTGGCTTTGAATAACTTTTGGCAATAGCCGGTTTAGAATTCCCTGGTGATGTAAAGCTAATTAAACTACATAAAAAGTATGTTAAAAATTTCAAGGATCCAGTCACATTAAATGGTGAAGATCTTGATGAAGATGATGATAATGGAGATGAAGATAATGGGAATGATAAACGCCTATCTGGTACCGATCCCTAATTCCGATAGCCTGTTGTAGTTCCCTGTTTTAATTGAAACCGTGAATTTATGTAATAACTTTGTTAAATTTGGAACTTGGAACCGTTAATTTATTTATGAATTTCTTTGTTGAAAGTAATTTTTGTTAATCTGTGAATCCTATGGGATTTATCTGTGAATCCCATAGGATTCATCTGTTAATCTCATGGGATTCATTTGTAAATCCCATAAGTTTTGTTGCCTAATGTTCAAAGTGTAAATCCCATAAGCTTTGTTTTAGTTAATCCGAAAACTGATTCATTATGAATCCCATGGGATTCATTATGTATCCCATGGGATTCTTAATAATTTAAAAACTCTACCTTTCACAGTGTTTGATCCATCTCAAATACAAAAAGGAAGTGATGATGGTAATGGGGATGATAAGAAAGATAAATATGCCAAGAAGCGAGGTGATGCAGTTCCCGAAAAGCAAGTTGCTGAACCTTTCTCTTTAACGCAATGGATCGAAAACCATTTAGATTTGATTGTAGAGTGGTTTAATTGTGCAGCTACAGAGTTCTATTATGTAATATTCTTGCATAATAATTCTTTACTTATTATTTCCTCAAATTTATTTATTTTTATTTAAATTTTTTTTATTTTATTCAGCTAAACTCGGTCGCTGAAGGTACTATGGAGCCAATGGGTGATGGGAATCCAGGTGCCATTACTCCTCAAAATATGACTACTCGTGCTTCCAATGTAAGTCCGAGTCCTGAAAAGCGTTTGGTGAAACCGTCTTCCTATTTATTATCTCCATATATGAACAAGAAGACAAAGGTTCAACTTAAAATAACTAGGCCGGAGTTCGTTATTGGGAATAGTATTTTCATGAAGGGAGAAAAGCTGTAAGTTTATATGTGTTTTTTATTTAAGTTTCATAGTATGTTATCCGATTCAATGTAAGGGATTGACAGTGAATCCCATGGGATTCACATACAATCCCATGGGATTCACAGTTAATCCCACGGGATTCACAATTAGTTATATGATATGATTCTTAAATGATTTTTTTCTTATATAGTGAACGAGTTTTTGAAACACGTTCTAGGGAGCCATATTTAGTGCGTTTGAATATGGAGACATTAGCACTCGGTTTGGAGGTTGATGCTAATGTAATTGATTGTTTAGCTGCAATTCTGAATCATGAAAATAGTTCTAGAGAATTTGGTTATCCATTACGACACTTTTTCCCAAGTGGATGTATTGTAAGTAATTATTTTTTTATTTGCTTAATAAACTGCTTATCTAACTTACCAAACACCCCCAAAGCAATTCATCTCGTAACATCATATTGAAAAATCGCATATACAGACGATAACTATGTTTGATGGAACATTGGAGTCTCAGGATGAAAATTTTGAAGAATTTGAAAAAGAAATTTCGGCTCAGTTTAAAGATGATGTTGGTGGCATGGCTCTCAATGGCATTGAATTGGTAAAATTAAATTTTTTTGTTTTAAATTTTTATTTTTGTTTTTACTTTTTGTTATTTTTAATATGTTTTTTGGTTTTGTTTAAACAAGCTTTTTTCCTATTCGCAAAGCGGGCCATTTTTTTGTCGTTGTCTTCAGCCTTACTAAAAGGATTACAACAATGATGATACTGGATAACAGCAATTGTGGAGCAACGTATGAGGAAAAGTATGAAGATACATGCGAACTTCTTGTAAGTACTTACTTTTCTTTTGTAAAGTAATTCACATATCCTTTCTTGCCAAAAAAGGATAGTGTTGCTATTGTGTCAATCCCATGGGATTCATTCTGAATCCCATGGGATTGACACAGATCACATGATACTTTTTTGATTAATTCCATTTGATTCATTCTGAATCCCATGGGATTCATTCTGAATCTCACGGGATTGACACATATCACACATGTTACTTTTATGATGAATCCCATGGGATTCATACAGAACTACATGAGATACTAGACGAATCTGTGATTTTCTCATAATTATAGTTATTTATGCTCTTTTTTTTTAATAATTTTTGTAGAAAACGTTATTTGCCCGTCATCTAGAGTTGTATGGTCACAATAAACATATTAGCATTCGTAAAGTCAAGCCAAGAATCGCAAACCTCAAGTGGAAGACGAAGAACAACTTCAAGGATTGTGGTGTTTTCAATATGTTACATATAGATAATTACACCGGTGAAGCTCCTGGAAAATGGGATTGTGGTTTGGTTGCCGAGTCTAAACAGCAGTCTGACCAATTGAGGAGATTGAGATTCAAGTTTGCCACCAAGATATTGTTACACGAGATTAATATTCATGTGGGTAAGATGTATGAATTAGCATTGGAGTTTGATAAACTTCCTCCTGGTGAAAAGCTGTCTATAATTTTTTCAGTAATTAGGAATAGGGATGCACGTGACCAAAAATTCTAGAAGTTCGTCTTTTGTTAATGTTAGGACAATAGCTAACATGCTGCTATCCATGACCGAAAATTCTAGAAGTTCGTCTTTTGTTAATGGTAGAACAATAACTGTTAAAGTAATTGGTTTACATAGATTTTCTTTTATGATATTATCAGATTTTTATGATATTTTATATAGATTTTCTTGTGAATGGTTGAAATTTAAACGAAGTTATAAAATAATCCCATGGGGTTCATTTGCTAATCCCATGGGATTATGTCCCTAATCCCATGGGATTCTTATAAATATTCAAATAAAGAAGAAAAATAGCTAACAAAACCAAAATTTTCTTTGCAAATCATCTAAATAATCAAGTAAAGAAGAAAAAATAACCAACATAAAACCAGAATATAATAAGTTTGTTCAAGAAACTTTTGGTTCTGGCTTTCGCCTTGCATTTGGGTTATGTTGTTTCTGTTGAAGTAATTGGTTTAAACGAATTTCAATGAATCCCACGGGATTAGGGAAATAATCCCATGGGATTCATTTGCTAATCCCATGGGATTCTTATAAATATTCAATTAAAGAATAAAAATAACTAACAAATTCAGAAATTTCAATGATTTCTGGTTTAAATGAATTTCAATGAATCCCATGGGATTAGGGAAATAATCCTATAGGATTCATTTGCTAATCCCATGGATTCTTATAAATATTCAATTAAATAAGGAAAATAAATAACAAATTCAGAAATTTCTTTGCAAATCATCTAAATATTCAAGTAAAGAAGAAAAAAGAACTAACATAGAACCAGAATATAAAAGTTTGTTCAAGAAACTGTTGGTTTCGGGTTTCACCTTGCATTTGGGTTATCTGGACAAGTTGTTTTGTGTGCAAGTTGGTCTTCACTCCACAAAAGCCACATTTCTTCTTTTGTTTCTGATGCGTGGGAATCGCACCTTGCTTTACCTCTCGAGGGATCTCGCGAGGCTTACAACCCCCACCAGGCAGTGTACCTGATCGTTGTAGTATAGTATAGTGACAAGTACCGGGGGATTGATCGTTCAGCTTAGGAATAGTGTCGCTAGGATTAGAAAGCCTAATTAATAGTTCTAGAGATGGAAGATGATTATTTTTGTGTTTTTATATTTTATGAAAGCAAGTAAAATCTCGGGTTTTGAAGGAGTGGGCGGAATTAGTTGCTAATCAACTAACCCAAAAACTACTTTATAACTAATTAACTAATGAAAATGAAATTAAACTAATATTAAACTAAGGTTGTGAGCAGTGGTTGGAGAAATTGTGTTTACTTAGACTTCATTACTCCCTAGATATCTTTTACATGTTAATTACTTGTTACACTTGTATGAATGACGGGTTGTATTCCTTAATACCATTCGTGGAGTGGCATACATAACTCCCCAACTCTATGAGCTCTTATCTCCTCCTACACCATGACCCAGCACAACTATAGGGATTGTAAACAGTGGCTCATGCATTAAATACAACCAATAAAGACCTAGTACGCCTCGGTTCATGTTTCTTAAGACGTTCAAGCATGTTACCATTTGGAGATCTGCCAGTTTTCTTAAGCCTAACATATAATATCATTCATTCAAAACAAGAATAGACAAGTAATCAACACATAATCAACATCTAGGTTTCATTAGATCTAAGCAAACACAAAGGAAATTTAGCCTAGCATAGTAGAATTAAGATAAGAACAAAAGATAGACAACCAACACATAGACATATTGATTGAATTAAGAGTATACTTATCTCAATTACAATGCAAGGTCTCAAGGGTTTGGAACCCTTGAAAAACCTGTAAAAGAGGCACCAAAATCGTCTTTAGGGTTTCACCAAAACTTCTCCTTTTTTATGAAAAAACTAGAAAACTATATATAGGAAAATCGTCCTGACGGCGTCAAGAGTAAAATCTGACGCCGTCAACTCGCCGCCATATACTTCCTCGGACGCCCTAGATCCAATCGTGACGGCCTATGTGACGCCGTCACCACCCTCGGTAAATTAATCTTGGTCACTTTGACGCCGTCATCTCTTCATCTGACGCCTTCACAACCTTCGGTAAAATATTCATCCTTTCTGACGCCGTCAAGAGTAAATTCTTGACGCCGTCACCTTGTAATTCCAGCTTGGATTTGGTACTTTGTTGTTTTCTTCACTTTATGCTCCAAAAAACGTCCAAAATAGCCTCTTTTCCAGAATTCACTCTCCAAACACCTAAAATCACAAAAGGAAAGATTTAGGGCAATATTTGATCAAATAAATTCGGATTCGGGCTTAAATGACCCCCTAAAAACGGATCATTTTTCGCCTCATCATATACCCTTACACTTGAGATTTGCTTGTCCTCAAGCAAATGAGCTTTTATTCTACTCAAAAGACAAGTTAATTACATGTACAAGATGTTAGGTGTAGGGATATGAATTACACGGTTTTGTTGGATAAAGGGGATTTTACTGGTGGCGAGTTAACAATCTTAGTTAATTACATGTACAAGATGGCGTTGCTAAGCCAAGACTAGACTCGACTTAAGCTAATAAATGAAAAATAACTAAAAACATAAAATGAACATAGAATGAAAACGGGATGGTAGTCCGTATGTTTTTTTTCTCTCTTTCTTTTCTATTTTTTTTTTTTTTCTTTTTCTATTTTTTTTTTTTTCTTTTTCTTGATTTTTTCGATTTTTTTTTTTTTTTTTTTTTTTTTTTCATACACTCTTACCCTACCATCCAAAATAATACATCATAGGGGTTTGAGCATTCCCCTTACACTTGAATCTTTACATACTTTACATTAAACTATTCTAATGACTCGAATTAAGAAAATCAAAACACTTGGAGCACTTTTAAGATTAACGTACATATGGGGGTAATAAGTGTTGTTCTTCCCCATTACTCCATAAAATAAGTACTTACCCATGAGTCCCAATCGTCCCAAAACAATATGTACAAGGATATGACTCGACTTAGCAACCATGTAATCAATTAGAAAGTTAACTTAGGGTTTAACAAATAACAATAATGCACTAAAAATGAGCGCATACACGGAAGGCTAAGGCGATTTGGGTGTACATTTAAGTGGGGTGTAACAAATTCTTCCTTTAAGTAAAATGCTTAAAGTTAGAAACGAAAAGATAGGCTCGGAGGGGTGTACTAGGGGTATCGTGTACTAAAAATGAGTACAACGCTAAGGGTGTGGGAAAAATTAGTTGACTTAACTAGCCAAGTAATATGACTTAAATGGTCAAGTAATCGTAATACGGGTTTAACACAAGGGTGATCCTAATGCCTCTTATCATGTAGTAAATCCTACTACACGAATGTAGTCTCACTAGCGGTCTCGGGATGCATCACTAACGCAAGTTCTAGAATCTAAATGCTACCGGTACACTCATAAGCACCAATAATAAATGCTTTTCCTATCAAAACTAAAGGCGAACCTCACATTTTTGGGTGGAAAATTTTTCTGAATATACGGTTATGTGCTAGTCATACAACCTCCTATCCATGAGACGCTTGCTATGGCTAAAGTTTCACTCCTAAATGTTGTAAAAAATTTTAAATTTGGCGCTAAAATTACACTAACAAGTATTTCTCATAGTTTTATTACTCATCTACTATCAAACAAAACAAACTCAAGCGAAAGTGCATATGTAAGGTATCATCTTTTTACCCTCCCCTTACACTTAAGATGAACATTGTCCCCAATGTTCAAGTAAAGAATGTAAAAGTTAAAAGTAAAGAGAATGAATTCAAATACTCCCCTGATTCGCTCGGTATGGATTTTAGGTTGGCCAGGTTAAATCTTCCTCCAAGAAAACGAACAATCAAAGCTTCCCTTCCAGAATATAAATCATCTTCTTGTCTCAAATAACCTGTAAATCCTGACAAAAGTAGACAAGGCAACCTCGCGTAAAATCGGCGGCATCCTATATAAGTTACTAAATCCTAGAAAACAAAATAAGATATAATGCTTGTGGAATGAAGTTTGCAGATTTCCTGGAGATTATAAAACTTATTAATTCACAAAAACTTATAAGACTCCGTTAGAAAAACAAAACTGGTAAAATTTCCAGATTTTTGACTCCTGACGCCGTCAAGAGCAATTGCCTGACGCCGTCAGAATGAACCTGTAGAAATCTTTATGTTAAGTTTCCGGAAAATTTCTGGAAAAACTTTGTCCTACTTCCTGGAAAATCCTGCAAAACTACATCATGACTCAATACAAGCATTTGACTCTAACGATACGAATACACATGTTCATTAAATATTGTGGATAATCATGATCGGTTTGTTTCTTAAAAAACATATTTGGGGTTTCCCCTTACACTTATCTTTTGCAAAAATACCTTTAGGTTGAAGTTAAGACTAGGCTAAACAACATAATAAAGTATTTCCACATTTTAATTGAGAAACATGATCAACCAACAATAAAAATAAAACATGCATACGGAAGCAAATAACAATCAAACAATTAAAATCACACAAAACATGGGTTGCCTCCCAAGAAGCGCTTTTCTTTATTTACGAGTCTTGTAGCTAGACTCAAAGTCGTGGGTTACTACGTGATTTCATCATTGGTTCCATTCTCTAGGTCATCTTCTAAACTAGTATCGCTCTCATAGTGTAAGTACTTTGGATCTTCAAATTCGAAAACATCCCGTCGATACTTAGAGCCAAGCTCACTAACATCTTTAAAGAACCCACAAGATAAATCAGAAACATTTCTACAACCTCTTCTAACATCGTCATCACACAAGACAAGTTGGGAGCTCATAACATCAAGCCCGTCGCAATCAATCTCCCTAAGGTCTCTTCTTTTGTATGGCGTTTGGTATGAAATCCTCCTAATCCCGTCAGTGAAAGTCATGATCCCGTTCAAGTCATCCACTATCAACTTAGTGATTTCACAAAAGGGCGCTCCAAATACAACTTGCGATAACCTAGGGTCAACAAAGTCCTCTATGTTGTCCACAATTGTGAACTCCATAGTGAATGCCATATTTCCTATGAATACTTGGATTTCATGATCCTTACCAACCACTTTCTCTCCTTTGTAAATCATCCCCCATCTGCAGATATTGTTATAATGGAATAATGACATGAAATTCTTTGGCAGGAATACATTAATGTATATGTTTTCGAAGTACTTGTGACCGATCATGCAAGGGATTTTAAGGTTATTCGGATCACGTCGTTTGATCTTTCTCAACTCTCCATCCTTTGACCCGTACGGATTCCCTTCAAGGGAGGGACGATACTCATAAACTTCCTCACCATCCCTACGAAAAATTACCGTTCTAACACCATTGGTGAGTAATACACTACCATCTTTCTCGTCGAGGATTGCTCCCGATTCATTGATGAATGGCATCCCAAGGACAAGGTTGGTCAATGGTTGATTGGCGAGAGGGTCCACGTCATTAACCACGGTGAGGTCAGTATTGTAATCAAATTCTCCAATCCTAATTGATACATTCTCTATTACTTTCTTGCATACAACGCGCTCTGGGAAGGTTTTGTGGTATAGAGAAAATGGGATTACGTTGATCGGGAAGCTAGGATCTATATGATTGTTAATTAAGACCTTCTCCTCAATGGTACAAGGGATTCTGAAAAGTTTAGAGTTGCTCTCCTTGGGTTGGTTGCTACCTATACTTATAAAATCCTCTATTTCGGGTTCTTTTATAACAGATTTGCTCAAAACGGTTGAGTCTTTCTCCTTTTCCACCGATGTCGCGTTCCTATCATCCGGTTTGTCGGATTTCTGCGCGGTGCACTGCTTGGGTGAACTGGTAGGTTTCCTCGCCGAAGCGTGGTCAACCTTTGAGGTTTCATCCTTCGCTGTCTGACTGAGTTTATCAGTTTGTTGTTGGGTTGGGTTGGGTGTTGAAGCGGGTATCGTGGTGATGGTGTTTACGAAGTGGATTGGTCCGGAGGGGTTGATAGGTCCTTTCTCGTTAGGGGATAGATGTTTAAATAGCTTGCTTGGATTTTTTATTTTTACAGGGGAGGCTGGTGGACTCATGACGGTAGCAGATTTAACCTCATCAACGTAAATGGGCTTATTATCAATATGCTCTTTGATAGCAGTCAACAGATTACAAATCTTGTCGTTCACGTCAGCCTGCTGTTGTTTGAATTTTGCCTCGAGTGTAGCGAGCTGCAGTTCTTGAGAAAGAATGAATTTTTTTAAATCATCTTCACAGCTTTGCCTAGGGGAATTTTGGGGCGGAAAATGTTCGGACCAAGTGAGCGGTGAGAGATCATTAAATGATACACTTCGTGTTTGGTACCTTCTAAAATTAGGTTTATCCTTCCATGCCTCATATGCTTCGGCAGAAGTTCGAGGACCCTGCCCTACGTGTGATGATGTGAATTCGTTATAAGCACGTTTTGGAAGTTCCATACAGTTGTAGGTCTCATGAGGGCCATTGCACAGTTTGCATGTAGAAGCGATTCTGCTTACTTGGCTTGATGGCTTATGAGTTTCGTAAGATTTCATGAGAGACTTGACTCGACCTTCAAGTTCCATGATCCTATGGTCGGGAGTGCTTGAATTGTTCGAAGGCAAAGATATTGCCTTGACCGTTTTGTTCAAATCACGGGGATCATTCCAACTTTCGTTGTCATAGAGAGCAAGATCTTCTATGAGTTCCCATAATTGTTCCGCACTAAGATCACGTAGCTTACCACCGGCCGATTGGTCAATGGTTCGCCTCGTGGGGATATCGATATGGTCATAAAAAATTTGGACTTGGAGCCACAAATCTATGCCATGATGAGGGACTTTTTGGAGTAAGTCCTTGAAACGAGTCCATGCTTCATAAAGAGATTCATTTTGACGTTGTTGGAACATCAAGATGTCATTCCTAAGTTTAGTAGTTCTCCCCGGTGGGAAAAATTGAGCAAGGAAACGAGTGGTGAGATCATCCCATGTGGTGATGGATCCCGCGGGTAAACGCTCAAGCCATTGACTAGCTTGATCCCGTAGAGAGAATTGGAATAGGCGTAAACGGGTAGTCTCTCTAGTTTCAACACCTAGGTCTATGGAATCTACGATTTTGAGGAAGTCCTTAAGGTGTTGGTTTGGATCTTCGGAACGAAGTCCATGGAATGCACATCCGCTTTGCACCAACCGGATGGTGTCGGATCGCAAGGGGGTCACATTGGCTCCGGTGAGCTCAATGGTGTTTCGGTAGCCTTGGTGGCTAGGTCGGGAATACTCTCCTAAGGTTCGGGGCCTAAGGGGTTCTAATGGTGGGTTTTGTTGTGGTGGGATGATGGGTTCAAAGATGTTACCACCTTCCATGATGTCGGATGGTAAAGAGTTACGAACAAAAGCACGAAGAAATAAGATAGACTAAAGAAGACCTAAAAATAAAAATAAAATCTTACTAGAAAGGAATCTAGCAAGTAGACCTAATAAAAAGAAATCCTAACCTAGACAATAACTATTCCCCGGGCTGCGGCGCCAAAAACTTGGTGCGTGGGAATCGCACCTTGCTTTACCTCTCGAGGGATCTCGCGAGGCTTACAACCCCCACCAGGCAGTGTACCTGATCGTTGTAGTATAGTATAGTGACAAGTACCGGGGGATTGATCGTTCAGCTTAGGAATAGTGTCGCTAGGATTAGAAAGCCTAATTAATAGTTCTAGAGATGGAAGATGATTATTTTTGTGTTTTTATATTTTATGAAAGCAAGTAAAATCTCGGGTTTTGAAGGAGTGGGCGGAATTAGTTGCTAATCAACTAACCCAAAAACTACTTTATAACTAATTAACTAATGAAAATGAAATTAAACTAATATTAAACTAAGGTTGTGAGCAGTGGTTGGAGAAATTGTGTTTACTTAGACTTCATTACTCCCTAGATATCTTTTACATGTTAATTACTTGTTACACTTGTATGAATGACGGGTTGTATTCCTTAATACCATTCGTGGAGTGGCATACATAACTCCCCAACTCTATGAGCTCTTATCTCCTCCTACACCATGACCCAGCACAACTATAGGGATTGTAAACAGTGGCTCATGCATTAAATACAACCAATAAAGACCTAGTACGCCTCGGTTCATGTTTCTTAAGACGTTCAAGCATGTTACCATTTGGAGATCTGCCAGTTTTCTTAAGCATAACATATAATATCATTCATTCAAAACAAGAATAGACAAGTAATCAACACATAATCAACATCTAGGTTTCATTAGATCTAAGCAAACACAAAGGAAATTTAGCCTAGCATAGTAGAATTAAGATAAGAACAAAAGATAGACAACCAACACATAGACATATTGATTGAATTAAGAGTATACTTATCTCAATTACAATGCAAGGTCTCAAGGGTTTGGAACCCTTGAAAAACCTGTAAAAGAGGCACCAAAATCGTCTTTAGGGTTTCACCAAAACTTCTCCTTTTTTATGAAAAAACTAGAAAACTATATATAGGAAAATCGTCCTGACGGCGTCAAGAGTAAAATCTGACGCCGTCAACTCGCCGCCATATACTTCCTCGGACGCCCTAGATCCAATCGTGACGGCCTATGTGACGCCGTCACCACCCTCGGTAAATTAATCTTGGTCACTTTGACGCCGTCATCTCTTCATCTGACGCCTTCACAACCTTCGGTAAAATATTCATCCTTTCTGACGCCGTCAAGAGTAAATTCTTGACGCCGTCACCTTGTAATTCCAGCTTGGATTTGGTACTTTGTTGTTTTCTTCACTTTATGCTCCAAAAACGTCCAAAATAGCCTCTTTTCCAGAATTCACCAAACACCTAAAATCACAAAAGGAACGATTTAGGGCAATATTTGATCAAATAAATTCGGATTCGGGCTTAAATGACCCCCTAAAAACGGATCATTTTTCGCCTCATCAGTTTCTTTTTAACTCTAAATGCTTTTTCTTTCTCACTCTTTCGCCTTTTATTGCGTTCCTATTCTGTAATATTCCCTTTGTTTCCTACCCTTGTTGGATTGTTAACTGTTTTTTCGTTAAGTTTAGAAATAGCATAATGTTCACCAATCACATCTCTAGTTTCTATTGAAGGATGATTTGGCACCTCAGCCTCCACTTCTGTTTTCAATGTCTTCTAACCTGAATAAACAATATCCACCACAGAAGTTGCTTCGTTTGTAAGTCTTTCAATTTCTACATTTTTCCCCATATCTGTTTCTTTTCCTTCTCAATTCAGGCGGTATTATATCCCTTGTCCAACGCCTCAAAATATACTATTTTGGAATGACGTTAATATCACGGTTCTTGAAGACACAGAATATGTGTCGGCATAGAAAACCAAATCGGGCAAAATGTCTACAAGTGCATACCACCGACCCATATTCTATATTATACAGTACCTTTTTTTGAACAAAAAACAAAAATTAAAAAATATATAAAACTCATCCTGAAAACCATAGATTCATAACTAATCCCATGAGATTCAGCAAGAATCCAATGGGATTCACTAGTCAATCCCAATGGATTCATATCTCAATCCCATTGGATTCATAATGAATCCCATGGGATTCATATTGATGCACAGATGATTCATGCTGAATAATAAGTACCGTACCTTATAGTCTATAAATTTTCTCTTTGCTTTTGTTTCTTCTTCCTCTGTTTGTTCTTTTGCAAGTTCCTTATTAAGGATTCTGTAAACCCACGGATTTTTGTATCTTATCATGAAAATCTCACAACCTTCTTCTATCTTTAAATCTTGAATCGTAAAAGTCCAACATGCTTCATATATTTCATTTTGAACAAGAAGATATATCGTTTTAGTATACACTTTTGATGCATGACGTTTAATTTGTAACTGTGTTAGATATTTTGGAGCCGCGTCAAATGTTTTAAAGTCCAAATGTTCTTGCCTATATCGTTGTCTTTCATTCATAGGACATCATAAAACTAACTAGCGTTGCCCCTGGGCTTGTGAAACTTTTGAAGAACGAGTTTTCACTCTCGGACCTTGATGTGGTTCTCATCAAACCAAACAATGGCGAGTCAATAAAATAAGTTGGAATCCACATTTCTCGTAGATTAAACATCTTGGTCATCCATTTTTGATTTTGCAAACCAAAATCCTCAATCAACTTAGCCCATTTCTCTTCAAATTCCAACGGTTCGATGAACATATTCCAAATAATCTTGTTAAAACGCTTCTTGAAATATGTTTCTACGTATATTTCTTTACAAATCTGTTTTTGATAAAGATAGTTTTAGAATCTGATTATCAGCATAAATAACATGATAAAAATATAGATGAATCCCATGGGATTCACAGATGGATCCCATGGGATTCATACAGAATCCCATCTGATTAATCTATATATTACATGTGATAAAAAAACACATTTTTTGTAAACTCGATAAATTACCTTTGCTGGAATCTTTTGGTGAATATGCCACATACAAAGTCTGTGTTTCGATTTTGTGAAAACGGCTTCAATGGCCATCTTCATTGCTCCATCTTGATCTGTTACCACCATGGTTGGTTCTTTGTTGAAAGCAGTCATAAATGCTCTTAGTAGCCATGTGTATGATTCAGTGTCTTCATGTAATAGCATTCCCGAACCAAGTGTTACACACTTTCCATGATTATCGACACCAGTGAATGGTACAAACACCATATTGTACCTAAAAATAGTATTAGTGTTAATGACAGAATCCCATGTGATTACATACACAATCTCAAATGATTCATTGTGAATTCCATTGGATTCATTGTGAATCCCATAGGATTACACCTAAGAATCCCATGGGATTTCACAGAGAATCCCATGGGATTTCACAGAGAATCCCATGGGATTTCAGAAATAATCTCTTGTAATTTAAATAGAAAACTTACTTGTTACATCTGAATGTTGCATCAAATGATACTATGTCTCCAAACTCCTTATAATTGCATTTTGCATCTTCATCAGCCCAAAACAAAGACACTAACTCACTCTCTTCTACCTTATACTAAAACGTGAAGTTCGGCACATATATCTTTCTGTTTTCCATTTTATCTATAAGCATTTGTGCGTCACTTTCTCCAATGAACATATTAACATCCCGCATTTCATTTTTAAAATCATCAACTGTCCCATGAACATACTTATACCCACCCTTCATACTCGTTAACAAGTTGTGAGCCCGTGTTTGACCAATCTTGTTCTTTGCAGCTTTAACAATGAACATTTTTTCTGCTTGTGTCATTCTTCTTTGCGTTTTTGTAAAATGTTTGTACTCTTTTGGTAGGAGCATATGGTTGTGTTTTGCAATAAACTGAACTAGCTTGTATTTTTGAGAAACAACATCCAATTCTAACCTTATACGAGCTCTATAGCCTGTTATATAAAAAAAATTTAAAAACATGTTATACAAAAAATAAAGTAAGAATCCCATGGGATTTATAAAGAATCCCAAGGGATTTAGAAAGAATCCCATGAGATTCATAAAGAATCCCATCCTACACTATATAATAGGCTTAAAATGTCACGTCACAAACCTCTAACATTTGACAGCTAATCGCCACATATTCAACACTATGCCATATCATTGCCTACATGGCAATCACTTTTCATGCATAAATTAGAAATTTTTAAAAATTTTGCAACTCATGGGACTCGAACCCGAGACCTATTGAACAAACAACAAACACTCAACAACTAGAGCACTTGAGTGTTTATGTTGAAAGCTTTGAAAAAAACTATAGATGCTTAAATTCGAATCCATAAATCAGTTACATATTTTCAAAACTGAATTTAGCTACAATTTAGCAATCCTCATTAAATTCTCAATCAAAATATTTTATCCAAATCAGATTTCATATATTTCCCACTCAAAATCAAAACCCTAATCGGAGCGAATCAACCTATCTTCATTTCATAATTTAAATCTGAAGCTGATATTCCTATCATTCCGTTCTAAACCACCGATCTCAGAACACGAAATAACCTTAAAACCATCAAAATTAACATCAAGGAATGTTTGGGTATGCAGTTAATTTATCAAGATTTTTATCACAATAACGCAGGTAAGAAGTTAACTACTTCTATATCAATCACAATTTTTTTTAATTCAATTTCTAGTGCTTTCTATTATGTTGAATTTAATTTAGGAAAACATATATCTAACCATGTTTGTTTTGAAATCACAATTAAATTTTGTTTATTTGATGAAGACTAATTGTGTGACTGATAATATATTAACAATTGATGACTTTGTTTATATGTTAGAATCTGATTTTTTTTTTTTAAATTCATGCTATTAAACATGTTATGTATGATGGGTGATTTTGATGTAAAGTTTGAGATGGGATTTTCAATTGGTTAATGGTTTTGTGATTTTGATGATGTATGTTAAGTGTTTGATGAAATGCTTATGATTTTTTTTTTCGCAGACCTCCATTCTATGCAACATTTTCACAAGCAGAATTCAAAAGATATTAATTTGTGGATGCTCACATCATAATGATACGAATTGATTATTGGTTGAGCTTCTTAATCAGATTCATTGCTTTCAAAAAAAAAAGTTTTGGACTATATGAAAATATTTGAACATGAAAAACAAACAGGATGTGCCATTTTTTAAACGTAGATGAGTTATTGGGACTGAACACTTAAAGTATATGTTTGTAATATTGTTGCACCATGGTCGTCTCATTATACAATGCATGTTGATTAACATGATTAAAGATTGAATCACTTCCATATGTATGTAATTCATTTGAATATGTGATTTTGCAATGAATATATTATGCAGCATATTAACATGAGTGACTCCAAAATAAGTTGCAAATTTAATTTGTTAAACTTTTTGTTAAAATTCAGTTAATATAAACAATGCTCTATTAAGACTGTATATACAGAGTGCTCTATTAATGTAACTGGTACGATGGATATTTGGTTTGATTTTGATCTGTTATTATTTATCTTTTTAGCATGAACACTTCTATTGTCAGTTATATTGAACTATTAAACACATAAACCGCAGGATCATCATGGGTTCTTTTAAAAAGTAGTGATGGCCTCATATATCTTTCAGAACTATATGTGGAAGGTACAATCAGCATAGGGTGAGTTTCAAATACCTTTAATGACCAGTGTTTCAACTAAAGGTAACCATCCATATCGAACCACTACATAATAGACAATACCTGATACATTATTGCATCTTTTTTACTTATGCTCGCGTACTTATTGGGCAGATCTACAATTGCATATGTATGGAGAAGCACTTTTTAATTATGGGTTATTTAAAATGAAATATATATTTTTTATGTTGTTTAATGTTAGAATTTTTACTTGCATTAAGCATAAAGGCACATTTGTGATATTTGGTGTGTGTGTGCTTGACAAGATAGGTAGTCTATTTTGTATGCGATCTACAGTAAGGAGAAGATTGATAGAACTTTAGGATACAAGCACCTCTTAAATATTTGAGTACATGAACATTACTTGATGGGTATTATACAACATGCTGAAAATGAAACACAAAAAACAACTATCTTAGGGATGGTTGATCATTACTATTGCAACTTAAATGATTTTATACTAGCATTGAACATTTATGTATTCCTATTGTGATCTCTGTAGTTGTTTGTTTTGGTAATGATGTTTAGCGACGGATGCGTAGGAATTGCACCAGGCTTTACCTCTCGAGGGATCTCGAGATGCTTACAACCCCCACCAGGCAGTGTACCTGATCGATGTAGTATAGTATAATGACAAGTACCAGGGGATTGATCGTTCAGCTAGGAATAGTGTCGCTAGGATTAGAAAACCTAAAGACTAGGTCTAGAGATGAGGGATGATTCTTTTTGTATTTTTATATTTTTTAGAAAACAAGTAAAGATCTCGGGTTTGAAGGAGTTGGGCGTAATTAGTTGCAAGTCAACTAACCCAATACTAAGATGCAATCAAAATAAAATACTAAAATGAAAAATAAAACTAAATTATACTAAAGTTGTGAGCAATATGTGGGAGAATTGTGTTTACTTAGATTTCACTACTCCCTAGATATCTTTTACACGTTAATTAATTGTTATAGTTGTGTGGATGACGGATTGTATTCCTTAATACCATTCATGGGGTGGCGTACTTACTTCCCCAATCCTATGAGTGCCTACTTCACTCCTATGTCGAGCCGGCTATGAAGCTCCTAACATGGGATCATTATAATTTACTCATTCATTAAATACAACCAATAAAACCTAGTACACATCGGTTCATATTTCCTAAGACGTTCAAGCATGTTACACAATGGAGATCTGCCAGTTTTCTTAAGCCTAACATTGAAATCATTCATCCAATACAACCATAAACAAGTAATCAACATATAATTAACATCTAGGTTTCATTAGATCTAAGCAAACACAAGATAAATCTAGCCTAGCATGTTGAAATTAAGACAAGCACAAGATATAATCAACCAACACATAGACATATTGATTGAATTAAAGAGAAGACTTATCTCAATAGAACATGAAAGGATTCAAGGGGTGAAAACCCTTGAAAGTACTGTAAAATATGAGCTAGGGTTTACAAAGTTCGGCCCTAATTATCTCCACACAAGTTCCTCTATAATGAATGAAAAATAGAAACTATATATAGAGTTTAGAAGGTGACGGCGTCAAGAACAAATGTCTGACGCCGTCATCTCGCCGCCAAATAGTTCCTCAGACTGCCTAGATCTGGGTCTGACGCCGTCATGTAGTCTCCTTATGCAGGCCGTCACCAAATTAACTCTTGACACCCTTGTTGTGACGCCGTCAGGTTTGCACTGGGTCGTCGCCACTTTTACTCCTGACGCAGTCAGGGTCTACATCTTGACGCCGTTAGGTACTGTTCTCAGCATGGAAAATTAAGTCTCTGGCGTTTTCTTCACTTTTATGCTCCAAAAATGTCCGAATTGCTTCCTTTTCCAGATTTCACTCCCAAAGTACCTAAAATCACAAAAGGAACGATTTAGGGTAATATTTGATCAAATAAATTCAATTCCGGGCTTAAATGACCCCCTAAAAGTGGTTCATTTTTCGCCTCATCATATACCCTTACACTTGAGATTTGTTTGTCCTCAAGCAAATGCGCTTTTATTCTAATCAAAATACAAGTTAGAGGTCATTTAACACTAATATAAAAGTAACTACAACAAATAATCGTTCCACTAAAGACCAAAGACAAGCACGGAGGTAATACACTAGCACCTCACAAATAGTGTTTAGATACTCACATCTCTCGGGTGTAATAAAATAATATCACAATATGGAAATGGAAAACATCGCTCACTATCTGTCATAACAAAATAGATTACCATAGGCTTGGGAAAGGATCAAACCTCCACCACATGGCGTAAGCACCTAGGATAAACTATCAAAGAGGTCTTTTAAAGGGTTGTAACGTTAGGTGTAGGGATATGAAATACACGGTTTTGTTGGATATAGGCAGTCTATACTGGTGGCGAGTTAATCATCTTGGTCAATTACATGTACAATGTGGCGTTGCTAAGCCAAGACTTGACTCGACTTAAGCTAATAAATCAAAAATAACAAAAACATAAAATGAATATAGAATGAAAAGGGGTGGTAGTCCGTATGTTTTTTCTATTTTTTTTTTCTTTCTTTTTCTTGAATTTTTCGTTTTTTTTTTTTTTTTTTTTTTTTTTTTTTTTTTTTTGCATACACTCTTACCCTACCATCCAAAATAATACATCACAGGGAATGAAAATTCCCCTTACACTTGAATTTTTACATACTTTACAATAAACTAATCTAATGACTCGAATCAAGATAATCAAAACACTTGGAGTACTTTTAAGATTAACGTATATACGGGGGTAATATAATATGATGTTCTTCCCCATTACTCCATAAAATAAGTACTTTACCCATGAGTCTCAATCGTCCCAAAACAATATGTACAAGGATATGACTCGACTTAGCAACCATGTAATCAATTAGATAATTAACTTAGGGTTTAACAAATAACAATAATGCACTAAAGATGAGTACATACACGGAAGGCTAAGGTGATTTGGTTGTACATTTAAGTGGGGTGTAACAAATTCTACCTTTAAGTAAGATGCTTAAAGTTAGAAATGAAAAGATAGGCTCGGAGGGCTGTACTAGGGGTTTCGTATATTAAAAATGAGTACAATGCTAATGGTGTGGGAAAAATTAATTGACTTAACTAGCCAAATAATATGACTTAAATGGTCAAGTAATTATAATACGGGTTTAACACAAGGGTGATGTTAATGCCTCTTATCATGTAGTAAATCCTACTACACGAATGTAGTCTCACTAACAGTCTCAGGATGCATCACTAACGTAAGTTCTAGAATCTAAATGCTACCGGTACACTCAAAAGCACTAATAGTAAATGTTTTTCCTATCAAAGCTAAAGGTGAACCTCGCATATTTAGGTGGAAAATTTTTCTGAATGAGACGGTTTTGTGCTAGTCATACAATCTCCTATCCATGAGACGCTTGCTATGGCTAAAGTTTCACTCCTAAATGTTGTAAAAAAATTTAAATTTGGCGCTAAAATTGCACTAACAAGTATTTCTCATAGTTTTATTACACATCTACTATCAAGCAAACAAACTCAAGCGAAAGTGTATTTGTAAGGTATCATCATGTCCCCCCCCCCCCCCCTTACATATAGGATGAACATTGTCCCCAATGTTCAAGTAAAGAATGTAAAAGTGAAATAAGTAAAAAGAATGAAATGAAATACTCCCCTGATTCGCTCGGTATGGATAATAAGGTGGCCAGGTTAAATCTTCCTCCAAGAAAATGTACAATCAAAGCTTCCCTTCCAGAATAATAATTATCTTCTTGTCATACATAACCTGTAAATCCTGAGAAAACAGACAAGGCAACCTCGCATAAAATAAGCGGCAATCTACATATGCTAATAAATCATAGAAAACAAAATAAGATATAATGCTTGTGGAATGATGTTTGCAGATTTCCTAGAGATTATAAAACTAATAATTCAACAAAAACTTTAAGACTCCATTAGAAAAACAAAACTGGTAAAATTTCCAGATTTTTACACGTGACGCCGTCAAGAATAAACTCGTGACGCCGTCAGAAGTGACCTGCAGAAATTCTTATGTTAAGTTTCCAGAAAATTTCTGGAAAAACTTGGTCCTACTTCCTGGAAAATCCTACAAAACATCATTATGACTCGATACAAGCATTTGACTCTAACAAATACAAATATACATGTTCACTTAATATTGTGGAGAATCATGATCGGTTTTGTTTCTTAAAAACATATTTGGGGTTTCCCCTTACACTTATCTTTTGCAAAAATACCTTTGGGTGATGTTAAGACTAGGTCAAACAACAAAATAAAGTATTTTCACTATTTTAGTTTAGAAACATGATCTACCAACAATAAAAATAAAGCATACATACGGAAGCATATAAAAAACAAACAAAATAAAAATCACACAAAACATGGGTTGCCTCCCAAGAAGCTCTTTTCTTTATTTATGAGTCTTGTAGCTAGACTCAAGGTTATGGGTTACTGCGTGACCTCATCATCAAACGTAACATCTTCCTCACTAATCATTTCATTATTATTTTCTTGATAATGTTTTACAAGTTGTATGTTAACAGTGAATTCTCTACCTTCATCGTCTAATAACACAACCGCTCCAATTTTAGAGGAACTTTTCACCGTAAATGGTCCGTACCATCTAGACTTGAGTTTCCCTGGAAATAATCTTAACCGAGAATTGTACAATAGGACTTTGTCCCCTTCTGAAAATTCGTTGGGTTTCTTAATTCTTTGGTCATGCCATCTTTTTGCCCTCTCTTGATATGTAATGGAGGACTCATAAGCTTCTAATCTAAGCTCATCAAGCTTGTGTAATTGTAAGAACATATTGGTTCCTGCAATTGTATAGTCTAAATTACATGCCTTAAGCGCCCAATAAGCCTTATGTTCTAACTCCACTGGCAAGTGACATGCTTTACCATACACCATGCAAAACGGGGTCGTTCCAATAGGTGTCTTGTAGGCAGTTCGGAATGCCTATAAGGCCTCGTCGAGTTTAAATGACCAGTCTTTTCTATTTTGACTAACCGTTTTTTCAAGTATTCTTTTAATAGCTTTGTTCGTATTTTTGACTTGGCCATTGGTTTGTGGATGATATGCGGTGGAAAACCGATGGGAAACCCCATACCTCCTCATGACTTTCTCCATTTGCGCATTGCAAAAGTGGGTCCCCCTATCACTGATGAGGGCTTTAGGAATCCCGAATCTAGCGAAAAGCTTTTTCAGGAAATGAATAACCACCCTGGCATCGTTGGTCCTAAGGGCTTGTGCCGCTACCCATTTTGAAACATAATCAATGGCAACTAAAATGTATTCGTTCCCCCCTGAAGATGGAAAGGGTCCCATGAAGTCAATTCCCCAGACATCGAAGACCTCACATACTTATATAAAATTCTGAGGTGCTTCATCCCTATGTGATATGTTCCCGGCCTGTTGACATGCATCGCATGCCTGTACCATTTCTTTTACATCACGGAAAATTGTGGGCCAATAGAATCCGGCGTTGAAAATCTTTCGGGCGGTGGTGCTTATCCCATGATGCCCTCCAGAGGGACTAGAGTGACATTCCCTCATAATCTTTACTGCCTCACTCTCCAAAACACAGCGTCTTATTATTTGGTCAGGACACCTTCGGAATAAAAATGGTTCATCCCAGAAGTAATATTTTAACTAAGAAAAGAACCTTTTTCTTTCGTACCTAGTCAGGTGTTCTGGAACGAGTCTGCTTGCGAGATAGTTGGCAAAATCGGCGTACCAAGGCTCCGAATCAGTTATTGACATGAGTTGTTCGTCAGGAAATGAATCCCGAATCTCATTTCTATCGTGCTCATCCAAGGGGTTTTCAAGACGAGATAGATGGTCTGCGGCCAGATTTTCTGCCCCCTCTTATCACGAATCTCAACATCAAATTCTTGTAACAATAAGATCCACCGAATTAGTCGTAGCTTAGCATCCTGCTTAGCAAAAAGATATCGAAGAGCCGAATGATCAGTGAAAACGATTGTCTTTGAAAGGACAAGATATTGCCAGAATTTGTCGAATGCGAATACTACGGCTAACAATTCTTTTTCGGTAGTAGAGTAATTCTCTTTAGCGGGATTCATGGTTTAGCTAGCGTAGTAAATAGGTTGGAACAGCTTGTCATGCCGTTGGCCTAATACAGCCCCGACAGCGAAATCGCTAGCGTCACACATGATTTCAAACGGTAACTCCCAGTTAGGTGTAATCATGATTGGAGCTTGAGTGAGCTCCTTTTTCAAGAGATCGAATGCATCCTTGCATTCTTGGGAGAAATCAAAAGGAGCATCCTTCATTAGCAATTGAGTCATTGGCCGAGCTATTTTGGAGAAATCTTTGATGAATCTCCGGTAAAACCCGGCGTGCCCCAAGAAGCTGCGTATTGCTTTAACAGTCGTGGGATACGGTAGCTTTGATATAGCCTCAACTTTAGCTTGGTCCACCTCTATCCCATTACCAGAGATCTTATGTCCTAACACAATCCCTTCTTTCACCATGAAATGGCATTTTTCCCAGTTTAACACCAACTTGGTTTCCTCGCAGCGTTTTAAGCATTTTTTCCAGATTAGCAAGACAGCGGTCGAAGGAGTGACCGAAGACCGAAAAGTCATCCATGAAAACTTCCATGCTGTCTTCCATAAGTTCATGAAAGATTGCGGTCATGCATCGCTGAAAAGTGGCGGGGGCATTACATAGCCCAAAAGGCATTCTTTTGTAGGCGAACGTTCCATAAGGGCAAGTAAACGTGGTCTTTTCTTGGTCCTTAGGTGCTATGGGAATTTGAAAATATCGTGAGAATCCATCCAAGAAACAATAGTACTCGTGCCCAAATAATCTCTCTAACATTTGGTCAATGAATGGTAGGGGAAAGTGATCTTTCCTCGTGGCATCATTGAGCTTTCTATAATCGATGCATACCCGCCATCCAGTAACTGTTCTTTGGGGTACCATCTCACCCTTTTTTGTTTTTAACTACAGTCATTCCACCCTTCTTAGGTACAACCTGTACAGGACTAACCCACGGGCTGTCCGAGATTGGATAGATCAATCCTGCATCCAGAAGTTTGATGACTTCTTTCTTTACAACTTCCTTAATGTTGGGGTTCACCCGCCTCTGGGGTTGTACGGTAGGTTTATAATCTTCTTCCATGAGAATCTTATGCGTGCAAAAAGTTGAGTCAATCCCCTTAATGTCGGCTACACTCCATGCAAGCACTCCCTTATATTTCTTTAGGACCTCTAAGAGTTTACCTTTTTGTTCATGTTCGAGGGAGGAGTTTATGATTACCGGCAGTTGGTCCTCTCCCTGAAGGAAGGCATACTCTAAATGGTTAGGAAGTTCCTTAAGATCTAGCTCAGGAGGTTCGATAATAGAAGGCTTAAGCTTGTTTTTGGGTTTTCGGAGCTCGAGATGCTCGGTGGCCTCTTGTCTAGGGGTAGAAGGAGACTGCACCAACATCCTCCATTTTTTCCACCTCTAACAAAGGGAGAAAACTCTCATCCCGTAACCAGTCTTCCTCGATTTGTTCATCAACATAGCTATCAATGACATCCGTGAGTTCATCGACCTCTCCAATGAAATAGAGCCGGTTAGCTGCTTCGAGAGAGAGAGATCCATTATGTCCTTAATGTCGAAGGTTATGTTATCGGTTCCTACTCGTAAGGTCAACTTGCCGTCATGAACATCAAGGACTGCACGAGCAGTAGCAAGAAATGGTCTCCCTAAGATGATGGGTACCAAGTCATCCTCCTCTATCTCTAAGATTACGAAGTCGACCGGGAATTTGAATTTCCCAACCTTGACTAGATCATTCTCGCATATCCCTACGGGATATTTGATACGTGGGAATTGCACCAGGCTTTACCTCTCAAGGGATCTCGAGAAGCTTACAACCCCCACCAGGCAGTGTACCTGATCGTTGTAGTATAGTATAATGACAAGTACCGGGGGATTGATCGTTCAGCTAGGAATAGTGTCGCTAGGATTAGAAAACCTAAATACTTGTTCTAAAGGTGAGGGATGATTCTTTTTATATTTTTATATTTTTTTAGAAAGCAAGTAAAAATCTCGGGTTTGAAGGATTTGGGCGGAATTAGTTGCTAGTCAACTAACCCAATACTAAAGATGCAATCAAAATAAAATACTAGAAATGAAAATAAACTAAATTATACTAAAGTTGTGAGCAATAAGTGGAGAAAATGTGTTTACTTAGATTTCACTACTCCCTAGACATCTTTTACATGTTAATTACTTGTTATAGTTGCATGGATGACGGATTGTATTCCTTAATACCATTCATAGGGTGGCGCACTTAACTCCCCAATTCTATGAGCTCTTATCTCCTCCTATGCCATGCCCAGCACAACCATAGGGATTATAAACAGTGGCTCATGCATTAAATACAACCAATAAAGACCTAGTGCACATCGGTTCATGTTTCCTAAGACGTTCAAGCATGTTACCATTTGGAGATCTGCCAGTTTTCTTAAGCCTAACATCAAATTCATTCATCCAAAACAATTATAAACAAGTAATCAACACATAATTAACATCTAGGTTTCATTAGATCCAAGCAAATACAAGATAGATCTAGCCTAGCATGATGGAATTAAGACAAGAACAAGATATAGACAACCAACACATAGACATATTGATTGAATTAAAAGAACACTTATCTCAATTACACATGAAAGGTATCAACGGCTTAGAACCCTTGAAAAACCTGTAAAATTCGCACCAAGTTCGTACTTAGGGTTTCTCCAAAACTTCTCTCTTTTAATGTGAAAATTAGAAAACTATATATAGGAAATAGGGTCTGACGGCGTCAAGACCAATCTTGTGACGCCGTCACCTCGCCACCAAAACTCTTCTCAGACTGCCTTGATCTACTTCTGATGCCGTCATGTGTTGTGCATTTCCAGGCCGTCATGACTTTTACTCTTGACACCCTACTTCGTGACGCCGTCAAATCTGTACTGGATCGTCATGGAAAATTGCTCTTGACGCCGTCAAGGATTCCTTCTTGACGCCGTCACCTACTGTTCCCAGCAAGAAAAATTAAGACTTTGGTGTTTTCTTCACTTTTATGCTCCAAAAACGTCCGAATTGCTTCCTTTTCCCGATTTCACTCCCAAAGTACCTAAAATCACAAAAGGAACGATTTAGGGCAATATTTGATCAAATAAGTTCAATTTCGGGCTTAAATGACCCCCTAAAAGTGGTTCATTTTTCGCCTCATCATATACCCTTACACTTGAGATTTGCTTGTCCTCAAGCAAATGCGCTTTTATTCTAGTCAAAATACAAGTTAGGGATCATTTAACACTAATATAAAAGTAATTACAACAAATAATCGTTCCACTAAAGACCAATAGACAAGCACGGAGGTCATACACTAGCACCTCACAAATAGTGTTTAGATACTCACATCTCTCGGGTGTAATAAAGTATAAATTACAATATGGAAACGGAAGATATCTCTCACTACCTGTCATAGCAAAATAGATTACCATAGGCTTGGGAAAGGATCAAACCTCCACCACATGGCGTAAGCACCTAGGATAAACTATCAAAGAGGTCTTTTAAAGGGTTGTAACGTTAGGTGTAGGGACATGAAATACACGGTTTTGTTGGATAAAGGAAGTTTTACTGGTGGCGAGTTAACAATCTTGGTTAATTACATGTACAATATGGCGTTGCTAAGCCAAGACTAGACTCGACTTAAGCTAATAAATGAAAAATAACGAAAAAATAAAATAAACATAGAATGAAACGGGATGGTAGTCCGTATGTTTTTTCTCTTTTTCCTTTTTCTATTTTTTTTTTCTTGATTTTTTCGATTTTTTTTTTTTTTTTTTTTTTTTTTTTTTTTTTTTTTTTTTTGCATACACTCTTACCCTACCATCCAAAATAATACATCATAGGGGATGAACATTCCCCTTACACTTGCATTTTTACATACTTTACATTAAACTAATCTAATGACTCGAATTAAGAAAATCAAAACACTTGGAGTACTTTTAAGATTAACGTACATATGGGGGTAATAAATGATGTTCTTCCCCATTACTCCATCAAATAAGTACTTTACCCATGAGTCTCAATCGTCCCAAAGCAATTTGTACAAGGATATGACTCGACTTAGCAACCATGTAATCAATTAGAAAGTTAACTTAGGGTTTAACAAATAACAATAATGCACTAAAGATGAGTGCATACACGGAAGGCTAAGGCGATTTGGGTGTACATTTAAGTGGGGTGTAACAAATTCTTCCTTTAAGTAAAATGCTTAAAGTTAGAAGCGAAAAGATAGGCTAGGAGGGGTGTACTAGGGGTTTCGTGTACTAAAAATGAGTACAACGCTAAGGGTGTGGGAAAAATTAGTTGACTTAACTAGCCAAGTAATATGACTTAAATGGTCAAGTAATTATGATACGGGTTTAACACAAGGGTGATCCTAATGCCTCTTATTATGTAGTAAATCCTACTACACGAATGTAGTCTCACTAGCGGTCTCAGGATGCATCACTAACGCAAGTTCTAGAATCTAAATGCTACCGGCACACTCATAAGCGCTAATAATGAATGTTTTTCCTATCAAATCTAAAGGCGAACCTCACATATTCGGGTGGAAAATTTTTCTGAATATACGGTTATGTGCTAGTCATACAATCTCCTATCCATGAGACGCTTGCTATGGCTAAAGTTTCACTCCTAAATGTTGTAAAAAAAATTTAAATTTGGCGCTAAAATTGCACTAACAGGTATTTCTCATAGTTTTATTACACATCTACCATTAAACAATACAAACTCAAGCGAAAGTGCATATGTAAGGTATCATCTTTTTACCCTCCCCTTACACTTAAGATGAACATTGTCCCCAATATTAAAGTAAAGAATGTAAAAGTTAAAAAGTAAAAAGAATGAAATCAAATACTCCCCTGATTCGCTCGGTATGGATAATAAGGTAACCAGGTTAAATCTTCCTCCAAGAAAATGAACAATCAAAGCTTCCCTTCTAGAATATAAATCATCTTCTTGTCATACATAACCTGTAAAACCTGAGAAAATAGACAAAACAACCTCGCGTAAAATCGGCGGCATCCTATATAAGTTACTAAATCCTAGAAAACAAGATAAGATATAATGCTTGTAGAATGAAGTTTGCAGATTTCCTAGAGATTATAAAACTTAATAATTCACAAAAACCATAAAACTCCGTTAGAAAAACAAAACCGGTAAAATTTCCAGATTTTTACACTTGACGCCGTCAAGAGTTAAGTCGTGACGCCGTCAGAAGTGACCTGCAGAAATTCTTATGTTAAGTTTCTGGAAAATTTCTGGAAAAACTTGGTCCTACTTCCTGGAAAATCCTGCAAAACTTCATTATGACTCAATACAAGCATTTGACTCTAACAAATACGAATATACATGCTCATTTAATATTGTGGAGAATCATGATCGGTTTGTTTCTTAAAAACATATTTGGGGTTTCCCCTTACACTTATCTTTTGAAAAAATACTTTTAGGTGGAGTTAAGACTAGGCCAAAACAACAAAGTAAAGTATTTTCACTATTTAATTGAGAAACATGATCAACCAACAATAAAAACAAAGCATGCATGCGGAAGCAAATAACAAACAAACAAAAATAAAATCACACAAAGCATGGGTTGCCTCCCAAGAAGCGCTTTTCTTTTTTTACGAGTCTTGTAGCTAGACTCAAGGTCATGGGTTAACGTGTATCGCTTATGCTCACATAACCAAGTGTGAGCCATCTAATAATCGCCTCATCTTTCTTATAATCATCTCCTAATTCTAAGCATCCGCGATAGTATCTTTTATTCTTTTCATGAGCATACTTAAGTCCTTTTCTCTCATCATTCTCACTTAGCATCTCTATGGGCGGATACCTACTACACTTTTCCATGGGAAAATCCTTGAAGCTAGGGTGTGTGCGGGGCATTTGATAGACAAAGTCTTCTTCCCCATCCGAGAATGTAATTAACCCTTCTAAGAGTTTTTAATCAAGGTTGGTCAACTGTTTGAAAGGTTTTCCAAACACAACTTGGGTCAACTTATCATCAATAAATTTTCCTAGATTCTCCATAACCATGAACTCAGCAAGGTAGACCAAGCTTCCTACAAACACATGAAATGGTATTGCCCTAGCAATAATGTTTTCTCCTTTGTATTCTAACTCATATACCATGATTTTATTGTATTCATTACGCGAGATTACGTTCATTGGAAGAGATGAGTTAAGATAGGTGTTAAAGCTCTTAAATCCAATCTTACAAGGAAATTGCATGTTAAATGAACTATCACACTCAATCCTAGTTCTAGGGTCGACATACCTAAGAGGGTTTATTTCCTCTTCCATTCTATCCTCATTAATCACATCACCATCATCAAGATCCTCATCGGAGTCTGAATAGTAAAAAGGACTAGCCCTACGGTCATCATCATGATCAGACTCTTCTAGCTCAGAATTATTGTCAAAGTGGTGGTTGGGTGAGAGGTTAGGTGGGTTCTCATTCTCCACTAGAAGGAGTGGGGCTGGCATTTGGAAAATCCTACGACGAAAAACACGAATAACAGGAATCAAACTATCAATGTTATTGTTATCCATCGAAATAATTTACGAACAAAGGACACAAAGAAATAAGATAGACTAAAGAAAACCTAAAGATACAAATAAAATCTTACTAGAAAGGAATCTAGCAAGTAGACCTAATAAAAAGAAATTCTAACCTAGACAATAACTATTCCCCAGGCTGCGGCGCTAAAAACTTGATACGTGGGAATCGCACCAGGCTTTACCTCTCAAGGGATCTCGAGAAGCTTACAACCCCCACCAGGCAGTGTACCTGATCGTTGTAGTATAGTATAGTGACAAGTAACGGGGGATTAATCGTTCAGCTAGGAATAGTGTCGCTAGGATTAGAAAACCTAAATACTAGTTCTAAAGGTGAGGGATGATTCTTTTTATATTTTTATATTTTTTTAGAAAGCAAGTAAAAATCTCGGGTTTGAAGGATTTGGGCGGAATTAGTTGCTAGTCAACTAACCCAATACTAAAGATGCAATCAAAATAAAATACTAGAAATGAAAATAAACTAAATTATACTAAAGTTGTGAGCAATAAGTGGAGAAAATGTGTTTACTTAGATTTCACTACTCCCTAGACATCTTTTACATGTTAATTACTTGTTATAGTTGCATGGATGACGGATTGTATTCCTTAATACCATTCATAGGGTGGCGCACTTAACTCCCCAATTCTATGAGCTCTTATCTCCTCCTATGCCATGCCCAGCACAACCATAGGGATTATAAACAGTGGCTCATGCATTAAATACAACCAATAAAGACCTAGTGCACATCGGTTCATGTTTCCTAAGACGTTCAAGCATGTTACCATTTGGAGATCTGCCAATTTTCTTAAGCCTAACATCAAATTCATTCATCCAAAACAATTATAAACAAGTAATCAACACATAATTAACATCTAGGTTTCATTAGATCCAAGCAAACACAAGATAGATCTAGCCTAGCATGATGGAATTAAGACATGAAATGTATCAAGGGCTTAGAACCCTTGAAAAACCTGTAAAATTCGCACCAAGTTCGTACTTAGGGTTTCTCCAAAACTTCTCTCTTTTAATGTGAAAATTAGAAAACTATATATAGGAAATTGGGTCTGACGGCGTCAAGACCAATCTTGTGACGCCGTCACCTCGCCGCCAGAACTCTTCTCGGAATGCCTTGATCTACTTCTGACGCCGACATGTGTTCTGCATTTCCAGGCCGTCATGACTTTTACTCTTGACACCCTACTTCGTGACGCCGTCAAATCTGTACTGGATCGTCATGGAAAATTGCTCTTGACGCCGTCAAGGATTCCTTCTTGACGCCATCACCTACTGTTCCCAGCAAGGAAAATTAAGACTTTGGCGTTTTCTTCACTTTTATGCTCCAAAAACGTCCAAATTGCTTCCTTTTCCAGATTTCGCTCCCAAAGTACCTAAAATCACAAAATGAACGATTTAGGGCAATATTTGATCAAATAAGTTCAATTCCGGGCTTAAATGACCCCCTAAAAGTGGTTCATTTTTCGCCTCATCAGTATTTGACTGATCTATCGGCTAGTTGGATGTTCATACGGGTAGGCTTCAATCCAGAGTATCCTAGTTTAAGGAACATAGAGTGAGGCATGAGTTTGATACTCGCCCCCAAATCGGCAAGAGCATTCTTTATTGATAAAGATCCTATGGAGCAAGGCAAGGTGAAGCTGCCTGGATCGTCTACCTTTTTTAGTAGCCCTCGATGGGTCACCACCGAACATTCCTCCCCCAGGGTCACAAGACCCTCGAGTTTCTTTCGGTTAGCGAGTAATTTTTTAAAGTATACGCTATACTTTGGCATGTGATAACAAGCATCAAGGAGGGGTATGGTGACTACTAAGCCTTTAGATATTATAGGAATCCTTTATTATCATTCTCAGTTTTCTGGTTTTTTAATCGGAATGTGAATGGGATTCTCACAGGTTGGTTAGGTGGGGTTGATGGGGAAGGGGTCACCAAGGGACGTTGGATGGGAGCCTCGCTGCCGGCATCATTCTCCTCTTCGCGAGGCCTGTTTGGATCGGGAATGATGGGGGGCGAGCTCGGGTAAGGGGGTCCTTGGTTGTTGTTCCAGCTCGAGTGGTTATCGCGAGCATGGGGTCTTTTTGGCTTACTGATGGCATTTCAAGGTTATCGAGGGCGGAGTTAAGCTTGTTGAACCATTCTCCAATGTCATTCTGCTGCTCATCAACAAGTTCATTAAGACCTTTTAATTGTAAGCCTTTTTCTTGAGTGAAGTGACCAAGGTCATCTTCAAAAGTGCTCCTGATTTTGAATTCAGGACCTTCCTCTCCTTCTTTTCTTTTTACCAGATTCCCCAGAGGGTGTAATCGTCATTTTGGTAAAAAGGCAAAAGGGAGGGGTCAGCATAGATGTCACCTCCTGACAAGCACGCATGTTTAATCGTGGGTTCTCCTCCGCATTCCTCTACCTCATGCGGGCCCCCACAGTAGTCGCAGATCAAGTAAGGATTTGAAAGTTGTTTAGGTAACTGCGACCCAGCTAGGTATTCCATTCTTTTGTGAATTTTTCTCAATTGATTCGAAGATGTTGAAGTGATTTCGGACATGCTGACAGTCGACTCAGGTTCATCCCAAGTGTCATCCTGGTCTTGAGCATATTCTTCAATCCTATCCCATCCTTCTTCGGCACTAAGACTGGCTAATCTCCCTTTTCTAGAATTGTTGATTCCGTTCCGATCATTTGAGGAGACATTGTCGTAGAAGATTTGGACCAAAAGCCAAAGTTTGATGCCATGATGGGGAACTTGTCTTATTAAATCCTTGAATCTAATCCACGATTTATGGAAGGGTTCGTCCTTCACTTTTCGGAAACGGAGGATCCTATCTCTAAACGCTGAAGTTTTCCCAGGTGGAAAGAACTTCTCATAGAATTTGGATATGAGTTGTTCCCATGTGAAAATTGATTCAGAAGGAAGTTTATCATACCATTCTTGGGCTTTTTCATAGAGGGTGAAAGGGAAGAATCGCAATCGGGACGTGTCTTTAGTAGCCCCATCCGTATGGAGGGTGTCTACTATTTTCAAGAAGTCTTTAATGTGTTGAATCGGGTCTTCATCGTCTAATCCACAAAACTTGCACACACTTTGGACAAGCCAAACATCGGTCGCATGCAAGACCTCATTGGTGTGTTCATTTGGGTAGACAATGGCATTTGAGAAGCCACGAGGGTTTGGGGAGGAGTAGTCCCTAAGGCGCTTAGGAGTGGGGGTTGCGGGGCACTCATCTCGTTGTTGGGTTGGGAGCTAGGGGTTGTAAGGTGATTTTCCGAATTTTCTGCGGAAAGGGGTGCATCAAAATCGATGGCTATGCTAGATGGTTCAGGTGTTGAGTGAGATCGCCTTAACCTACGCATTTCTATATCGGGTTCTGCATAAGGCAATACAAGGTCTCTAGCGGAACTACGACTCCTAGTGATCCTAAGGTTAGAGAATTCGTCGGTTGCCATAATGGCGGATGGTAAGAGTCACGAACAAAAGCACGAAGAAATAAGATAGACTAAAGAGATCCTAAAAATAAAAATAAAATCTTACTAGAAAGGAATCTAGCAAGTAGACCTAATAAAAAGAGATTCTAACCTAGACAATAACTATTCCCCGGGCTGTGGCGCCAAAAACTTGATGCGTAGGGATTGCACCAGGCTTTACCTCTCGAGGGATCTCGAGAAGCTTACAACCCCCACCAGGCAGTGTACCTGATCGATGTAGTATAGTATAATGACAAGTAACGGGGTATTGATCGTTCAGCTAGGAATAGTGTCGCTAGGATTAGAAAACCTAAAGACTAGGTCTAGAGATGAGGGATGATTCTTTTTGTATTTTTATATTTTTTAGAAAACAAGTAAAGATCTCGGGTTTGAAGGAGTTGGGCGAAATTAGTTGCTAGTCAACTAACCCAATACTAAGATGCAATCAAAATAAAATACTAAAATGAAAATAAAACTAAATTATACTAAAGTTTTGAGCAATATGTGGGAGAATTGTGTTTGCTTAGATTTCACTACTCCCTAGATATCTTTTACACGTTAATTACTTGTTATAGTTGCGGGGATGACGGATTGTATTCCTTAATACCATTCATGGGGTGGCGTACTTACTTCCCCAATCCTATGAGTGCCTACTTCACTCCTATGTCGAGCCGGCTAAGAAGCTCCTAACATGGTATCATTAGAATTTACTCATGCATTAAATACAACCAATAAAACCTAGTACACATCGGTTCATGTTTCCTAAGACGTTCAAGCATGTTACACAATGGAGATCTGCCAGTTTTCTTAAGCCTAACATTGAAATCATTCATCCAATACAACCATAAACAAGTAATCAACACATAATTAACATCTAGGTTTCATAAGATCTAAGCAAACACAAGATAAATCTAGCCTAGCATGTTGAAATTAAGACAAGCACAAGATATAATCAACCAACACATAGACATATTGATTGAATTAAAGAGAAGACTTATCTCAATAGAACATGAAAGGATTCAAGGGGTGAAAACCCTTGAAAGTACTATAAAATATGAGCTAGGGTTTACAAAGTTCGGCCCTAATTATCTCCACACAAGTTCCTCTCTAATGAATGAAAAATAGAAAACTATATATAGAGTTTAGAAGGGGACGGCGTCAAGAAAAAATGTTTGACGCCATCATCTCGCCGCCAAATAGTTCCTCGGACTGCCTAGATCTGGGTCTGACGCTGTCATGTAGTTTCCTTATGCAGGCCGTCATCAAATTAACTCTTGACGCCCTTGTTGTGACGCCGTCAGGTTTGCACTGGGTCGTCACCACTTTTACTCCTGACGCCGTCAGGGTCTTCCTCTTGACGCCGTCAGGTACTGTTCTCAGCATGAAAAATTAAGTCTTTGGCGTTTTCTTCACTTTTATGCTCCAAAAACGTCCGAATTGCTTCCTTTTCCAGATTTCACTCCCAAAGCACCTAAAATCACAAAAGGAACGATTTAGGGTAATATTTGATTAAATAAATTCAATTCCGGGCTTAAATGACCCCTTAAAAGTGGTTCATTTTTCGCCTCATCAGCGACTAATATCATTTTCATATTGCAGAATGATTTTTTTCTTGAAGCGATACTCTACAACAATATTGGATGAAACTCATGAAAGGAGTCTGAATAGACACATGCGTATCGGGATGCTATATTGCGTTATAGCATCACCCAGTGTAAGTTATCTTTAACCATATACTACATTAGCTCATTATACTTGACAGCTTTAGCCATATCTCGCATTACATTACAACGCCATGGTCTAGAACTGATTTATATGAATTCATGAATCAATGCTTGAATGTACAAGAGTGTTTGTCTTTTTAGATTTTGTAACACATTCTTAACAATATTTGCAGGTGTTGTAACATATCCTAAGTTGGACCCATTGTTTACCTTGCATTTAAGTTAGAGTGGGATAACAACTTTTTCTAACATGTTGTATATATTATGAGCCAAATGTATGACTACCACCAAATATTGTGAACTTTGCAACGAGTTCACCATCTATTTTTACCAAAAAAAGAAGCAAAAAACGAGATTTAATCCACATCGGCAATTTACACCGGCTTGCTTGCTTCTGAAGGGAGTCCTCTGTTATGTATACTATTTCTATTACAATCATCTTCATGCTTTGTATAGCACAGGTATATATTTGTGTTAAATATTTGATGATTTTTTTTTTAATAGTTCCCGTACAGAAGTATTGTGAAGACCCGCATAGTAATGGTTGGAGATGTAGCTCTTGGTAGAGATCATCCCTTAAGAATCAACAAATGACAGATACTAAGTATGTGGCTGTAACCAAAAAACAAGTATGTTTTTTTGCTACTCATAATAATTTCCGTTGTAATATTTTAAGATTTGCCCAATTCTGCGGATTTTATAATGATTTTGATTTAAAGTAGTATATCTTGATATGTGGCATCGAAGCATTGTTTCATAGGTATATCATCTTGCTGTATATAGATGGAATTTAAGGTTTTAGAATTTCTCCAATGATTTATTTTATTTTATTTTTATAAACAGGTGATATAAATGGTAGTATAATGGATCATAGATTTGCTTAATTTCTTCTTTTATTGTTTTTATTATAAATAGGTGGAAACAGAAGTTTGATGTTGTGAATGCTGGGGAAAGGGTTTAAGATTTATGCTGATAAATATGTACCTACAGATACCTGAAGTGCTCCCTGAGTCGACGGAGTCAACAATGAATGAAGATTGCCTTATTTCAGTAATAACTAATGTAAATGAGGTTAGACAAAGAAATGACATCATTTGCTCACAAAAAAGATATACTTTTCATTCGTATGTGCTTTAGATATCAACATACTTTGACACTAATTGGATACATGAAACATGACTGGCAATAGAAATTTTGCAAGAGACTCTCAAGGAGGTATGCGAAGTGACTAATTCAGAAAAGGCTGCGACCGAAGAAGGTGTTGAAGATGATACTAAAGAAACTAAATCCACTAACAAAACAAAAGAAGACACTCAGCAACAAGATTTGTTGCATGTCATTACCACTCAACAACAATTTTGGTAAAAGTTCAGCTACAACTACATATGGAATTCTTCCTTTTGTAAACGTCCTCCAGCCATATGCTTTTGCAACAATATCAATTGTGCATTTTGATCATTGTGGACACAAATTTTTTTTAAGTGTTGCAAGAGATGGAACAAAATGTACATGGAAGGTATCTCGAGCCCTTCTCATGGCGAAGATAAGGTATATACACACTGACTATTTATTCTACGCATTAACTATGGATTTCATATCAATATACCATTGAGCACTAACTATGTCATGTTAATTTTTTTGTAGTTTGTTGTATGATTCTATATAACGTTGTTTTCCACTATAAAGTTTGTGCGCAGGGCACACTGATCTTACACATTCTATTGTAGATTACCAAGGGTTATTTTTATATGTCTAAAGGTAATTTACCAATTGTTGTATCCTATTTACTCAACTCTTCTACGTTGGAAATATTCTCTTGGTAATAATTCGATATTAGAGATCAAAATCTCATTGTTTTTTCTTAACATATCATGAACATGTCACTGATGTGATCAACTTAATGGGATATGCTTTTACAAAAGTGGACATACTCATAGTGGACTTGGACTCCCCATATTCAAGGTTAATTTTTCTCTTAATTCTAAATGCTACATTTATAAAAGGTTTTGGGGTCATACTTATATTTTAAAGTTTGATCTTTCACCAATATTGGTGCAACGAATGACCTGGCCTGCTGCAGACTTTGTTGAGTAGTCATTTCTCAAAATGGGTAAAACTTTTCTATGCAAGAAAGGTCTTTTTGTTATCACTCTGGTATCTTTAATGCTTGCCATCAAATAAATGGTTATATCACTAACTGAGTTGAACAACCAAAAGGTGCAAAGATATGACCACAAGTCTTATATAAGTTGGGTGTATAATGGATGGGCAGTTCATATGAATGGATAAAAGCTGAATGGTCATCGTCATTGATGTATTAGCAGTTTAGGTTTTTTAACGACCGCTGATATTAATTAGTATAAGTATTTTTTGGCTCCCATCAAAGCCTATAAGTGACATTTAGGTTGCGAAGTATTTCAGCCATATAATTGTAGTTTTTCAAACGTGAACCTTGAATTCATGCCAAATTACACTATTCCTCATCTTTAATTTGATATTTATATTTATATAGTTATTTACTAAGGCTTCTAGATAAATGTATGATTTTAATTATGGTTAAAAACATTAGATTTATTGTAGAAGTAGGTATCATGATCTTTTTAGAATCCACATGATTTTTAATGATATAACTTCTTTCTTATGTCAACCAACTAAAGATTATATAGATTTATTTAGTTTTATTCGTCCTTACATACTATGATATGCAATTGATTGTCAGCGAAATACAAAGACAAGCACATAACCGCTACACAGTTGATTCATGTCATATTTTACTTTATTATTCGAAATAACTCATTGCAGATACGTTCGATTATCATCACACCTATATCTTTTTGATATTTTATGAGCCCTAATATTATTCTTTGTTTCATGGAAGCTCACTCTTGAATGCCATTGGTAACTTGGAACTAAATTGGTGCATATGGAAAGGCTTTGACTAAGCATGGCCACAAACTGTGGGTCTTGGCAAGATACAAATATTGTTTATTGAAACAACTGATTACAAAAGAAATACAAGAGGAAGTGGCTGAAAATTGGCTTGCGGTATGTTTTGCCCATTGTTGCTAATTAATAAGATTGGTGTATATGTTATCGATTAACTATATACTAATATAATACTTTCTTCCACCACCAGATATGCTATATACTATATCCAGGTGATGCTTCATTGGAAGGTACGAAACTCACGCTGAAACAGTACTCATATTTTGCTCCGCATCTTTCAGAAAAGGTCTGGGGAAAATGCGACTTGGAAAGAATTTTGTGATAAGGTTGATGCGAAAATTTTAGTTTTTGATCTGTCGCGACTTGATGAAGAAGAGAACGCACACGTCAATGCACAAATTGCTAGAACAATGTAAGTTTCATCTTGCATTATGAGGGTGTTTAGAATTGCTTATCAAGGGGGTATGTGATTATTTTTAGCAGATGTAGAACCTTAAGGGCTTAGACAAGATTACTTATTTGTTTAGAGTTACTATAATAGAAGCCCTTAAAAGTAACCACATAGGTATGTGCTTATTTTTAAGCAGATTAGCTTTTACTTCCTGCTTAGAAAATCCCAAACACCCACCTCGACATTGTGGACATTATTTGATATGCCTTAGTGCGGCTTTCTGTGAATATGAGATGTCGATGGTGCAATTTTTCAGCTGATATATGGCTCCAAAATATGTTGTGACAGGATACTTGGCAGATAAAGCAGATGTTTATAGCCTCAGAATTATACAATTAATGCTTTAAAGATTGTGAGCGGGAAAAGCAACACAAATTATTGGATAAAAGAGGAGTTTTTTTTACCTTCTTGATTGGGTAACTTTCAACTTTTGTTACGATGAAATAAATTTGAGTAACATTTTATTGCTTATTTTAACATGTCTTGCCTGAAGTTGCAGACTTACGTTCTACAAGAGCAAGGGACTCTACTTGAACTGGCGTGCCCGAGATTTGATTCGCACTATCCAAAATAAGAGGCAATGAAGATGTTAAATATAGCTCTAATATGCACCAATCAATAGTCGATACTTAGACCGGACATGTCAGCAATGATATTTTAACACGTCTTTTATTGTTTATCATGTGAATATCACATGTCGGGATGCCAGTTTGAGTTACGACGAACCAACAGAAATGCTATATCCATGAAATCCTGATACGGGAGATAAGAGTGTACAACTTATTAAATTTTATTTTGTCATATACTTTGTTTTGTAATTAATTTATTATGATACTTATGATTTTTATTTTTATAAATAATACATGAGCAATATATTTATGATTTTCAATTTATTGCCTTCAACGTATTTGACTTATTCATTATTTATTTTCTGATTAAAAAATTGACAAACAATTTTATGAAACGTACCCGCCCATCGGGCGGGTTATGAAGCTAGTGGGATTCATAAAAAATCCCATGGGATTCATAAAGGATCTCATAAATATATTAGATCTTTACTACCTGTTACATACATCGTTGTATTTCTTTTTTGTTTGTTACTGTTTTTAGCATCCAGAGTGTCGATATTAATATGTCTTGGAGCTCCTTCTTTGTTGCACATGATGTATTTGAGTTGTACCACTCCAGATTGTGTTAATTTTTGTCTTGCTTTTTTAATTTGAAAACCTCCCGCTTCTGCGTAGTTACCATACATATCTATAGCTTCATCTAGAGTGTTATAGTATTTTTCCTCTTCTAGTATAGGAATTCCTTCTACATGAGGCTCCCAATATACCGATCCGCCCGGTGTCTCAGTGTGTTCATATAAAGTTGGTCTTGGTGATTTCATAGAATCTGTATATAAAAAGCAGAATCTCAAAGGATTAGGAAAGCTACAAACAATGAATCCCATGGGATTCTTCATTAATCCAATGGGATTCATAATGAATCCACAATGAATCCCATGGGATCGACAATGAATCCCATGCAATTCACAATTGTATATCATAATAATCTAAAATAAATGGATTGAATTCCCAATGGGATTTACTGAATCCCAAAGGATTCATACTAAATTATGGTGATATTCATTGATGAATCCCATAGGATTCATCTATTAATACCATAGGATTAATTGATGAATCCCATAGGATTCATTCATTAATAATGAATCAAATGATTAAATGTAAATCTCATGGGATTTACACTTCTCCTATAACATTAAACAAAAAAAATTAGATTATGAAGGGGATTTTACCATGAACTTCTTTTACAGTAGCATCTTCATCTTCATCTTCTGGTAAATCACCTTTTGTAACTAAATCATCTACTGGAACTTCGATTAAGTGATTTTCATCTATATCATTCATTAATTGTTGATTCTCAACAATATTATTGATGAACGGCGGCGTCTGTGTTTTCCGGTTAATCGGAATTAGAGTAACAGCTGCGGCGGCGTCTTTTGTCGGGATTATTGATGAATCCGACGGGTTTGTTGATGATTCCGGCTGGTTTGTGGATGAATCCGATGATTTTGTTGATGAATCTGGCGAGATATTCAGTTGGTTTTTTAGATGTAGGGTTTGGATGAGAGAGAAAGTTAGATAATAAATGAGTTGGATCCTGATATTTTTTTGGTTTTATTGAGACATGTGATTTTACTATTTTGCCCTTGTTTGTAATTTTTGGCTTCATCTCAGCCATTAGATGAAATGTGGATGGATGGTTGAGATTAGTTTATTTGTTCTTTAGATACTCTATGTTTTGCACAGATCTCACCTCTTTAGCTAATTTGATCACATGCATGTATATATCTATATACATCTAATTTTGCAATAGAAAATATATTGGGTTTTATTATGCCTACCCCCTTTACGATTGCTACCTCCCATAATACTCACTTTATTGATAGGACGCGAAAGATTTTTTTGTTTTTTTTGTTTCGTATCTTTTGACTTTTACTATTTTTTACTTGTCAAACTTTATAGTTTATGTTCCTCACTCTTTTCAGCAGTTTTAAACACTTTATTAACAGGACAAAATTGTCTTTTATAATTTTATGCTCCGCATTTTTTGTGTTTTACTACTTGTGACTTATTACACTTTACATTTTCTGTTCTGTTTTTTCTTTTTTGCAGTTTTATAGTATAAATAAAAATAAATAAATACAGTTGTATTTTAAGAATGCTACCAATATTTAATCTCAAATATATTATAATGCATCTAAATAGATAAAGAAATACATATAATTTAAGTCGTTGATTAAATTTGTTACTCATCTTTCTTACTTTAGTTTATCTTCTCGTTTGATCACGAATATATGAAATTTAATGTTCAAGTTGCTCGGTCAGTTTTGTGTCGACATAATCATGAACCTGTTAGTTTATAATCAATAGTTAACAATATATTTGACACATGTAAATTAAAACTCATTGAACTTGAATGATTGGAGTATATTTCTTTGCATATGTATAATGATTTGGCATGCATCTTTTATGCCTAACCAAAGCAAACCATTATCTTTACTTTGTTGCAAACAAATAAATAAGGATTATAATTAAATTAAACACCTGATATATTCGTACATATTATTATACTAGCATGGTATCTACATAAAGCAGCTGGTTCGGAGACAAATGCTATTTAAACTGAGGGTTTTCCCTCACTACTTCTTTTTTTCGTAATTAGATCCTTTAAAGTGCTCGCAAGAGGTAGATGATCCCCTTCCAATAGTATTTACATTTTCTTAGCGAATGTTGTTTACCCATTTTCTATAATAGATGATAGTTTTTAAAGATTGTGTATTTCTGTTGTTAGATTGTGAAAAACTAATATGACATATTATTATATGCAAATTTAAAAAATTATTAATTTTAATTATTAAATATTAAATTTATTATATTAGTTATATTTTATTATTGTATCATTTAATTTAATGTGCAATTAGCGTATTTTAAAATTTTATTTTAATAGTTATTAATAATAGAATATGTGTTAATTTAATTTTTTAAGATTTTTTAAAGATGAAATGTCTCAAATAAATTATAAAGAGTATAGATAAAAGCTAGCTAGCTGATAATTTTATTTTATTTTAATTATCAAAATGCATAAAAATAACCCACAATGAATTCACATGAGATCACAGTTAAGATATTGATTATTGGCTATATATATGTCAAGTTGTATGATATTTAAAGAGGTCTTTGTACATTATTGTTGAAAATATTATTATTCAAAAATAAATTGCTGGATATGGGAATCTAAGAAACCAGATAAAAACATAATATCATGCTAATTGGAGTATTTCATAACAGCTCACTGGCCAATATATACGTTTGATGTTTTTTTTTTTTTTTTTTTTTTTTTTTTCTTTTTTCTTTTTCTTTGAACGAAACATGCATTAAAAAAACTTAACATCCATACAAATCACTCCTCGAAAACGAGGTATGTTCTTCGGGGAAAGAAACATCCCAACTAAATCCTAAAGTGGAAGAAAACGCATGACAAGCAACCAATGAGCTACTTGATTGCTTTCTCGGCTAACTCAAAAAAAGGTTATTCGCATATTATTTGCCCATAAGCAAATATTATCCACAAGAGTAGCTAAACTTCATGGTCGAGATACGTTTGAAGATAATAAGGAGATAGCCATTTGGGAGTCGGATTTCACAATTAGTGTTTATTACTACCAACATTTTTCATATAATTATATGTTCATTTCTCTTAATTATATGTTCATGTCGTTTGTATTTATAATAACAACTAAATGACAACAGACAAACTTGTTTTATTAGAGACAAACTTGTTTTATTAGAAAATTTGTAGTAAGAGCTAAATGAGGCAACATTATTGGTAAACTTGTTCTCTTTATTTGTGATTGGTCTAAGTTTTTATGTTCATCTTGTAATAAATAAACACAAGTTGATATTGCTTCATTGTTAACTCACGTTATTAAAACAATTTTATACTAGACAAGTAGGTTTATCTTTACAGACTTTTGTTTGTGGATAAAAGGATATTGTTATTTTAAATATGTATACTATTGAATTGCATGTCTTAATAAAACAGTCACTTTCGCTAATATGAGTACTTTAAGCCTATATCATTAAACTATATAAATCATAAGTTTTTCACTTGTTGTCGCGTCTAGATATTATTAGTTAAAAAATCAATTAGAATATTGTCAAAATGTGTAAAGTGTAAGCAAAGAGATCACAGTATCTACTTCACCAATTATTTTATGCAATGAAATATCATAAACTTTACATATTTTAGTAAGAAACTAGTATGTAACTTATTACGAAATATTTTTCTTATACGTACACGAGTGTTGTTGTCATTATCCAAGAATTGTGAAATGTGATGGTAAGAGATAAACATATTCCGTTTCTGTGGGTATATCCCTTATCAAGTTATGAGTCACGTACATCATGGAGATTAAAGTAGAAAAAAGAAAAAGACATGCACAAAGGAAAAATAAAAGAAAAGAAACATTGGTATAAATTCCATATGAGACAAACATTACTTTACCACAAAAAGCAAAAGAAAACACCATTCTCGACTAGGAGAAAATAATACATTTTGATTTCATGAGCATCTAGATATAATGTCGACATAATGTTGACATAATGTTATAGTGTTAGTAATGGATACAAAACACATTGTGAAGTTGACTGTATATGGCTCTAAACAAGTTCGAGCTTTTTAGATATAAACAAGTTTTATGAATTGCTAAACGATTAATCGCGTATAGAAAATGATCATGTTCAAGCCAGATTCATTTCCATTTCATGTGAAAACAAGTTTATAATTTAATAATGAATGGTATAGAAAATGATCATAACTAAATGGAGAGGAAATCATGATAAATGCATTTATAAAAATTTATACAAAATAAAATTTAAAAGGAAAAAAAAATAAAAAAATAAGTTTTTAAACCAATCGCATTTAGAAGAAATCAAAGCTTTTTTACTAAAATTAACACCTACCGCAAAATTTCACTAATGTCCCGAGACTCATACCGTCCAAGCAAGTAAAGCATTTGTAATTCATTATGCATTCAGAAAACAAAAGAAGAAGGGATAAAAAAAAAAAAAAAAAAAAAAAAAAAAAAAAAAAAAAGGTACCCCTTCTCCCAAGGTAATTTATGCAATATTTACAATTTACAAACCATCCAAAATCTCACCAGACGATATTTTGCCATCGAGTTTGTGTTATGTCCCATTTGGGTAGACATTGCCAGCTGTCAGAAGCATAAAATGCTAGATCCAATGGGCCCAATTCACGTGGCTTCTTAATGTACACAGCCAACTTGCGTACACATGTCACCATCTAGAAGTCGACACGTGTTGTCATTTATAACAAGTCGAATTGGATCACTGGGACCATTGTTTGTCGATGCACCTAGTGTCTAAGCAACAAGCACTTCGAATCGCGACAATTGAAATACCGACTTTCGTATCTAGATAGTTAACCGTCACTCAAAATGTAAACCATTACACCAGTGGTAATGGTTGGATCGACCAAGGGTCGATCGTTGCATGCAAACGCATCCTCTCCTTACGTACGTGAGTCGCATACAAACGCGTTTCTGAAGGTAAGTATTGTTATGTGCGTATTATTAAATAACCAAAATACCAAACCATATATATAATACATAATCTCAGTCCAAACACTACTTTGGCTCTAACCATACAAAAACTTCTTTGGTCTCTAAAACATACGACTAACACTACCCCGCAGTTTGAACGAGAGGACAACAGACACTCAAACTTGAACGAAATTCCTCAAATAAAGTGGAAGGTAAACCTTTGGTGAAAATATCCGCGTACTAATAATGTGAGAGAACATGAAAAACTCTAACTTAACCCGCAGCAACAAAATCCCAAACGAAGTGAATATCAATCTTTATGTGCTTCGTACGTTAATACTATATTTGACACAAACATGACTCAAACATAACAATAACATTTCAAACATGACACGAACATACTCAAACATAACAATATCATTTTAATAACATTTCAAAGGGGTTAATACTATATTTGACCCATAATACTTGAAAATAAGCGAGTGCAGCTAATTGCCACACATTCCTTTTTGACCCGTTACCAAAATAAGACCATTAAGAAACATACATACACACTTAACAAAAGTATGAAATAACATTATTAGATATTACTAAACATTCAAAAGATGTCTACACAAGTTTATGACCTGTGGCATTCAAAATGATAGAAATGGCTGTTGGAATTATAATATCATGACAATCATATAAAATAAACCAAACACATCAAGTGAGCATAGCGGAAGCAATTACAAGATCATATAATATGTAATTAATTAATCAATAATAAATAGTAAACATACCTTTGTGATTCTAGCTCGAACAAGAATCAATTGCAATCTTCAATTCAATAACCCTAATTAGGGTTTATGTGGATTATAAGAATTACCCCTTACCTCTTTTATAATTCAATCCAAGAATCAAACAATAGTGTGTTTGAATCACGTTCTTGTACACACGTACTAATTCAAGTAAAAGTTTATGCAAGTAAATCAAACACAAAAACCTTTTAGCTATGAAAATCAAAAACCTTTAGAGGTTTAGGTTTTGGATCGATAAGGACAAGAAGAGGAGAAGAAAATACCAAGATGTGTGTGTACAAGTTATAAGAAACAATGAATCTTGGGTTTGTATTCATACTTGAGTTTACTTGGAGCACAAGGCAATGAGGAGGTGGAAACCCACCCCTTCGCCGATCGGTTCTAGGCTTCCCCATGGGATTCCGGAACCTTCTCTTGTTTCTAATTAAACACAAGTATTACTTTCCTAATCTTCGTCTAACGGTCGTTAGTCATTCTCCGTTAAATACTAATGGTCGTTACTAGTTTTGTGTTTATTAATAATTACATATAACATTTATAAATAATGATGAGGCGAAAAATGAACCACTTTTAGGGGGTCATTTAAGCCCGGAATTGAATTGATTTGATCAAATATTGCCCTAAATCGTTCCTTTTGTGATTTTAGGTACTTTGGGAGAGAAATCTGGAAAAGGAAGCAATTCGGACGTTTTTGGAGCATAAAAGTGAAGAAAACGCCAAAGTCTTAATTTTCCTTGCTGGGAACAGTAGGTGACGGCGTCAAGAAGAAAATCTTGACGGCGTCAAGAGTAATTTCCATGACGATCCAGTACAGATTTGAAGGCGTCACGAAGTAGAGCGTCAAGAGGAAAATGCGTGACGGCCTGGAAACATATAACACTTGACGGCGTCAGATCTGGATCAAGGCAGTCCGAGATTTATTTTGGCGGCGAGATGACGGCGTCACAAAATTTGTCTTGACGCCGTCAGACCCTATTTCCTATATATAGTTTTCTAATTTTCACATTAAAAGGAGAGAAGTTTTGGAGAAACCCTAAGTACGAACTTGGTACGAATTTTACAGGTTTTTCAAGGGTTCTAAGCCCTTGATACCTTTCATGTGTAATTGAGATAAGTATTCTTTTAATTTAATCAATATGTCTATGTGTTGGTTGCCTATATCTTGTTCTTGTCTTAATTCCATCATGCTAGGCTAGATCTATCTTGTGTTTGCTTGGATCTAATGAAACCTAGATGTTAATTATGTGTTGATTACTTGTTTATACTTGTATTGGATGAATTAATTCGATGTTAGGCTTAAGAAAACTGGCAGACTTCCAAATGGTAACATGCTTAAACGTCTTAGGAAACATGAACTGACGTGCACTAGGTTTTATTTGTTGTATTTAATGCATGAGTAAATTCTAATGATCCCATGTTAGGAGCTTCTTAGCCGGCTCGACATAGGAGTGAAGTAGGCACTCATAGGATTGGGGAATTAAGTGCGCCACCCCATGAATGGTATTAAGGAATACAATCCATCATCCACGCAACTATAACAAGTAATTAACGTGTAAAAGATATCTAGGGAGTAGTGAAATCTAAGTAAACACATTTTCTCCACTTATTGCTCACAACCTTAGTTAATTTAGTTTATTTTCATTTCTTGTATTTTATTTTGATTGCATCTTTAGTATTGGGTTAGTTGACTAGCAACTAATTCCGCCCACATCCTTCAAACCCGAGATTTTTACTTGCTTTTCTAGAAAATATAAAAATACAAAAATAATCATCTTTCACCTTTAGAACTAGTATTTAGGTTTTCTAATCCTAGCGACACTATTCCTAGCTGAACGATCAATCCCCCGGTACTTGTCACTATACTATACTACAACGATCAGGTACACCGCCTGGTGGGGGTTGTAAGCTTCTCAAGATCCCTTGAGAGGTAAAGCCTGGTACGATTCCCACGTATCAAGTTTTTGGCGCCGCAGCCTGGGGAATAGTTATTGTCTAGGTTAGAATCTCTTTTTATTAGGTCTACATGCTAGATTCCTTTCTAGTGAGATTTTATTTTTATTTTTAGGTTTTCTTTAGTCTATCTTATTTCTTTGTGTCTTTGTTCGTAACTCTTCACCACCCGACAACATGGACGATGGGAACATCCTTGAACCCGTCATCCAACCACAACAAAACCCACCACTAGAACCTCTTAGGCCCCGAACCTTAGGAGAGTATTCCCGACCTAGCCACCAAGGCTACCGAAACACCATTGAGCTCACCGGAGCCAATGTGACCCCCTTGCGATCCGACACCATCCGGTTGGTGCAAAGCGGATGTGCATTCCATGGACCTCATTCCGAAGATCCAAACCAACATCTTAAGGACTTCCTCAAAATCGTAGATTCCATAGACCTAGGTGTTGAAACTAGAGAGACAACCCGATTACGCCTATTCCAATTCTCTCTACGGGATCAAGCTAGTCAATGGCTTGAGCGTTTACCCGCGGGATCCATCACCACATGGGATGATCTCACCACTCGTTTCCTTGCTCAATTTTTCCCACCGGGGAGAACTACTAAGCTTAGAAATGACATCTTGATGTTCCAACAACGTCAAAATGAATCTTTTTATGAAGCATGGACTCGTTTCAAGGACTTACTCCAAAAAGTCCCTCATCATGGCATAGATCTTTGGCTCCAAGTCCAAATCTTTTATGACCATATCGATCTCTCCACGAGGCGAGCCATTGACCAATCGGCCGGTGGTAAGCTACGTGATCTAAGTGCGGAACAATCATGGGAACTCATAGAAGATCTTGCTCTCTATGACAACGAAAGTTGGAATGATCCCCGTGATTTGAACAAAACGTTCAAGGCAATATCTTTGCCTTCTAACAATTCTAGCACTCCCGACCGTAGGATCATGGAACTTGAAGGTCGAGTCAAGTCTCTCATGAAATCTTACGAAGCTCAAAAATCCTCAAGCCAAGTAAGCAGAATCGCTTCTACATGCAAATTATGTAATGGCCCTCACGAGACTCATAACTGCATGGAGCTTCCAAAACGTGCTTATAACGAATTTACGTCGTCACACGTGGGTCAAGGTCCTCGAACTTCTGGCGAGGCCTATGAGGCATGGAAGGATAAACCTAATTTCAGAGGGTACCAAACGCGGAGCGTATCTTTCAATGACTCCTCACCTCTCACTTGGTCCGAGCATTTTCCATCACAAGGCATTCCTAGGCAAAGCTGTGAAGATGCTCTAAAAAATTCATTCTATCTCAAGAATTACAGCTCTCTACGCTCGAGGCTAAATTTAGACAACAGCAGGCTGATATGAACAACAAGATTTGTAATCTGTTAACTGCTATCAAAGAGCATGTTGTTAATAAACTCATTCACGTTGATGAGGTTAAGTCTGTTACCGTCATAAGTCCACCAACCTTCCCTGTGAAAATAAAAAGTCCTAGCAAGTTATTCAAACATCTATCCCCTAAAGGAAAAGAACCTGTCAACCCCCTAGGACCAATCCATTTCGTAAACACCATCACCACTGTTGACATAAATAATGTGTGAAAACGTTATTTATATCTTTCGATATCTCTATATTTTGACGATCACAAAATGTAAAATCGTCAATCGTATAATTACTACGTAAACAAGTATTAAGCTAGTTTATATCACTATATCCAACTTAATCACTTAAGGTATGGATAAACAAGTGCTTAATACATCTCATGATCAAAGGGGTATTTAATTAACTAACACAAAGTTTATTTAATTATATAAACATATTATATATTTTTGAAAAACACTTTTGGTAATAAAGAAAAATTTTTTATTCATACTAAATATATGAATTCAAATTTTTAACCAAAATCAGTTAGTTTTTCACCAAATAAACTTTTCCCACTAAAAGACAAAGATTCTGGCCGTTTCAGCTGGGCGGCCCCCTTAATTATAAGGGGCGGTCTCCTTAAAATTAAGGGGACAGGCCTTGATTTAAGGGGACCGGCCACGCTCCTCTGTCAGAATCTTTTGCCTATAAATACCACCTTAAACTTGGATTTTTTCATCACCTTTTGCACGAAATTTTCAGATCTATAACTCTCTAAGCATCCTCTAAAACCCTTTGATCATTTGTATATTAATCCTTGTTTCAAGTGATTCAATCCCTCATCATCCATTCTCATCTAAAGTGCAAAAGAAGAACACTCTTTCTACAACCAAGTTCAAGAAGTGTTGAAAAGTAGTTGTGCATAGTGTATATATATATATATATATATATATATATATATATATATATATATATATATATATATATATATATATATTCACTTGTGAATATTATGTTGTGCTTGTGATTAATTGTTTAGAAGATATAGAAGTTGTGTAGAAAATAGAAGTTGATAAGTAGTGAAGTAGGTTAGTTGTGAAGATAGGTGTGAAGTAGAAGATTGGTGTGTAGAAGATAGGTGTGAAGAAGATTGGTGTGTAGAATATTGGTGTGAAGAAGTTGTGTAGAAGTAGTGATCAAGTTGTGAAGTTATTGTGGTGTGTAAGGTTTTCTCCGCCAAAAGGGAGTTTGTTGACATAGTGAAGAAAACTCTCGAGTAGGTTACTCGGGGAGTGGAGTAGGAACAAGGAAGGTGTCCTTGTAGCCGAACCACTATAAATCCTTGTGTTGTGGTTTGATCTTTCCAACTCTTCTCATTACTCATTTACTTACCTTTTATATTATCTTTGTTAGTTAGTTATTGTACAATTGTTCATATAGTGCAAGTATTGAGTTCACATAAACAAGAATCGAATATTTTTTAAACAAACTTGTGTCTATAAATTTTAAAAGACGTAAAACTATTCAACCCCCCCCCTTCTAGTTTTCCACAATTGGTATCAGAGCCAGGTCTAACAAGATCTTTAAAATATATTGTATTTTAAAACTTGTAACGATCTATGGAATCTGAAAAATATTTAGAAGGGCAATCTATGCAAAGACCGCCACTATTTGAAAGTGATGGATTTTTATATTGGAAAAATCTATTCGAAACTTATGTGAAATCAAAAGATCTAGATCTTTGGCATATTATTACCAATGGTGATTTTTTACCTATTCAAAATAACCCTGAAACTAAGAAAGATGAAGTCGTACCTTTTGAAAAACAAAATGATGATTTTTAAAAAGAAAACTTGCTAAAAATAATGAAGCAAAAATGGTTATTTAAAATGCGTTACCACGTAAAGAGTACGAAAGGATCTTCATGTGTGAAACTGCAAAAGAAATCTGGAACTCTTTATTAATAACCCACCAAGGTAATAATCAAGTCAAAGATAACAAAATAGATCTACTTGTTCAACAATATGAGCAATTCACGATTCCAGAAGAGGAATCAATTGATAATGTTTTTGCTAGATTTAACACTATCATCACAAGTTTAAAAGCACTTGATGAGAATTTCTCTAGTAAGAGTTTTGTTAGGAAGTTTCTTAGAGCTCTTCACCAAAAATGGCGAGCTAAAGTGACGGCTATTGAAGAATCAAAGAATTTGTCAACACTACAACTTGATGAATTAATTGGTAATTTAAAAGTCTACGAAGCAATAATAAAGAAGGACTCCGAAATGGTTAAAGGGAAACGAGAGCAAAGCAAGTCAATCGCCTTGAAAGCTAGAAAGGAATCCAACAACGAAGATAGCTCATCTTCCGAAAGCGAAGACGAAGAATATGCCATGGCAGTAAGAGATTTCAAGAAATTCTTCAAAAGGCGAGGAAGATTCGTTAGACAACCACACGATGAAAGGAGAACACCTCAAAAGAATAATGATGACAAGTATAGCAAGAATGAGAGAAAATGTTTCAAGTGTGGTGATCCAAATCACCTTATTGGAAAATGTCCAATGATGACAAGAGATCAAAATCAAAGAGCGTTTATTGGAGGAGCTTGGAGTGATAGCGATGAAGATGAGAAAGAAACAACAAAGGAAGAAAAGTGTCTCATGGCTAAAACGTCAAGTGAGGTACGTTCCGAAACCGAATATTTTAGCGATGAAAATCTATCATTAGATGAAAAAGATTTAGATAGTGAATACAATAGATTATGCAAACTAGGACAACAAGTAATGGCTAAAAACAAATCACTAAAATACATAAACAACCAATTAGAAAATGAAGTACTTAAACTAAAAATTAAAATACATCAACTTGAAAAAGGTAAAGAAACTTTTGAAGAATGTAAATCATGTCAAGAACTTAGAAGTGAAAACAACAAACTTAAGGAAAAAATTTGTAAACTTGATAAATTTGAAAATAGTAGTAACTTACTTAGTAAAATTATAAGTATTCAAAGAATATACGGAGACAAAACCGGTCTAGGTTTTAACTCAAACGAAGCCTCAACAAGTGAAGTTAAAAATGTTAAATTTGAAAGTGAACTCAAGGAACTAAAACCTTCAAAATCTAATCCCAAGTATATACTCATAAATGATAAGAAAATACCTCTAGCTAGTAATGAAGAAATAAAACCATTTTATAAACCATCTTTAAAAACTGAAGTAGAATCGCCTAAAACTAAAACAAGATCTAAAACTCCACCAACTAGGAAACTGAATAATTCTTACCCTCGACCTAAAATACCTCAACCAAGAGTAAACCAAAATAGACGAAACTTTAACAATAATCAACAAATGTGGAACTTCAATCCATGGGGAATGTTTCCACCATATATGCACCCAAGTCAAATACAAAACATGTTCGGGACAAATAACTTTGGTCAAATGAGACAATGGGGACCAACGTAAAAATTCTCGCCATTCAAACATGGAAATCTTTGATATCACCTCTTGTTCGGACTATCTCTTGAAGATTTTGAAGTTAAACGCATTGAAGACGTAAGGTACACATTTCCTTTTATTTCCTTGTCAACAAATGCATGCTTAGTTTAGTATCTAGTTTTTATGTGATTCTGATTGGTTCATTATTCCCTCATTTTTTTTTCTATACATATATATACTTATCTACTTATACTATATCTAAATAAATATATATATATACATATATATACACTTAGATATATCTAGGATCTTATAACCTGGAAAACTCATTTGTTGATTTTCTAGAACTAGAAATTGTTCGTTTACGAACCTTTTCTTTTCCACATTTGCCTTATCGATTTTTTCTTGTTCAACGACACTCATGCTGATGAAGAGAGATGAGTCAAAAAATCTATGGATGAAACAAACTCCCGGCTTCCGTTGCATACGTCTCCCTCCTATATTCTCGACTTATAAGCCATTATTATATAAATATGTGTGTGTATATATATATATATATATATATATATATATATATATATATATATATATATATATATATATATAATTATGAACCTCCCACAACTTTCTCGTTCACTTGACAACTTGATATATTTCATCCGAAATGATCAGGAAAAGTTTATTGACAATATGTCAAGTAAAAGTGTCAAGTAATTCCTTTCGTGCGTACACTCTCCAACGTATGTTTGATTAAATATAAATCTAATATATATATATATATATATATATATATATATATATATATATATATATATATATATATATATATATATATATATATATATATATATATATATTTCTTGTTTGTTCCAGAAACCAAAACTTGAAAAATCAAATTTTGGAGGGCGGCCCCCTTAATGTTTAAGGGGACCGGCAGCCAAATGAAAGGCGGCCCCCTTAATGTTTAAGGGGGCCGGCCATCTAATTGATCCAACCCGTTTTTCTCCTTATTCCTTTTGCCAAACACTCCACTTTTTCATACTCCCCTTCCCTTGCTTTTGCTGTGACGAAAACCAAAACCCAAAAACATCTCAAATCACTTCCAAATCACATAATTCGGGTTAATTCGCAAAGGGCAAATTCATCTAACACAATCACCATTACGTATTGTAAGTTTTTCATAACACATTTCATCTAATTTCATCTTATTTGGTCATACTCATGATTATGCATGTTTTATAAAATTCTTCAATTTCACAATCTCTTTCGAATTAAGTCCTAAAACTCCATAACCAAATGCTTCCCCTAGGATTACAATGATTAATCAACACTAGAAACTAGTAATTATAAACTATCATGTCGAAAATTTTTGAAAATCTTCATACACTCCTTTTCAAATTTTTTAGTAAACTAATTGTTGAATAATGATTTGAAAACGTGTTAAAACTAATCACATTATACTTTTGTAACTTGTAAAACTTGAAATTACATTTTTCGACCAAGAAAAATTATATTGGTTCACAATATAGGGTTGTTTGGATTATGTCCAAATAATATCGAAACCTAGTCATTATAATTTTTATAAAACTTTGTTATAATCATAAACCTAAAAATTGCTAATCGGACTTGTCAATATATATAATTCATAAATATATTGACATACTAGTGGTATAAGTCACTAGTTAAGGAAGCGTTTGGTTTATTACTAAAAATAACATTTTTAAGTAAAAATACAAACCATCTTTTTCAAAAACAAATCATATGTATAAGAAACTCACAAGAAATAGCTAGTTTTACAATCTAATGTAAATCTAGTAAATTTCATGATATATTAAGATGTTTAAAAGGGCGTTTGGATTTGTCCATAACTACTTATTAAACATCGTCAAGTATATCTAGAATGAGTTAAAAACAATATTAAGGAACATGGTAATCTACTTCTTAGGATTAGTAACGAAGTATGTTTACGTTCCAACATAAGCCTTAACAATATACATATACTTTTATCTTTCTTTATATTTATTTTGGTCTTTTTGTATTGTTGATGTGTTTAGGTGAAAATGCCAAAAGCAACTACCGAAGATCTTTCTCACACTAAAAACTACATTCCTAAAGTTTCCCAACTCCCTACCACATCTCCTTCCATTGGACTTATATATCGTCAAATTGAAGATAGAAATGTTCATGAAGGACGTGTAGTAGATCTTGCTTTTGCTCAATCCGACTTCATAAATCGCTTGTTTTCAAGCATCAACTTCAATTGTCTTTATGAAATAAATAAACCTATCATTCCTCGCTTCATAATGGATTTCTATAGCCAAGTCACCATCCAAACCAATGATCTTGGTTTCATCACCATCTCTTTCATGATTCAAAATGAATTTATCACCCTAACTCTCGAACAATTTGGTCAAATCCTCCAAATTCCATTTAGAGGTCAAGCCGTTTTCACAAACGAGTGGGACCTCGAATCTCTTAATCGCTATCGACCAACCTTCGGTCCCTATTTTGACAAAATTCCTCATCCCGACGAAATTCGCCAAGTCCTTGGTGTGGAACGTGCCACTACAAGCCGAAAAATAAAATCAAAAAACGTTCAAATCTCTCCATACCAACTTCTCCTCAAGGAGTTAAGCCCCCACATGAAGCGTTGGGAAGAACTCATTCGTGAGAATGCGTTTGGTACTGGAGGTCACCGGGACCATCTCCCGGCGTGCCTTGCTCACATGTTGTATTGTATAGCTGTCAAAAAGCCGTACAGTTTGGCCTACTTCTTTATCAAACGGATTGAGTGTGCTAGAAAAACTCCCAAAGCCAATCTTCCATATGGAATGTTCCTCACTCGTCTCTATCGTCATATTATCGAGTACTACCCCGATCTTGACAATAGTATCTATGAGTCCATCTACCCCACTTTACGTCCTCTCGCTCTAAAACAGGCTCGACGAACTCGAAGTAAAAAGGGTAAATCTCGTCATCATAGCTTTCATGGATCATCTTCAAGACAAGACGATGACGATGAGGATGAAGACATCCATGATGCTAATACCCCTTCGTTCTCTGAGTTCGTTGACAATTTAGAGAATCTTGACTATCCCGACTATTCTACCCCCTCTCCTAGTGATCAAAACGAAGAAGTGCTTCATGAACGAACTACCGAAATGCTTAGAAGACAAAAGAGCTTACATGAAGAAGTTAGAGGTAGTTTCAAATCGATCGGGAAGACTTTGAAGGGTATCTTCGGGAAGAAAAAGAGATGATATGCTTGGATTATGCTTGTTGAACAATATTTAATTTTTATGTCTTGTGTGCCATTTGTCCGAAGTATATTCGGAAGTACTTGTTATTTTCTTGGATAATTGTTTTGTGCACTCGATTAGGTTGTTAACTTGCTTATTTATGTTTTATTTATGCTTATGAATGCATGCTTTAACTCTTAATCTATATATATACTTGCATGATTTGCTTATATATATATATATATATATATATATATATATATATATATATATATATATATCATGTATGCTTATAATAAACCAAAACAAATGTGAAATGTCCAAATGGTGCTTGCTGCAAATACAAAACAGAACACAACATTTTTCCAGAAAATTTTTTGAAAAATTTTGGTTTCTGGGTCGTCAGATGGGCGGCCCCCTTAGATCATAAGGGCGGCCCCCTTAAAATTAAGGGGACCGGCCTCCATTTAAGGGGACCGGCCATCTGAAACAGTTTTTACACTTTTTTCTTTTGCATCATGTGATCCCTTTTGCTAGTCCCAGCTACCATTTCCCTTAAAAACTAAACTGATTTTGGAATATAACATTACAATTTCAAATTAATTCCACTTCTAAACATGTTTTCCCACTATATAATCCCTATGCATGTTTAATTCACATTCCATCATCCTCAAACATTCATCAAACATCATCATGTCATCACCAAGAACCACCTATTCAAACAATGCCAAGAAACAAAAACTTGTCATCATTCCACCCAAACAACTCTTCATTGATCTTACAAATGAAGATAACACCACTCCATCTCCACCACCTCAATGTTCATCTCCTAGTGCACCAAATGCACCCTCCAAAACACCTTCAACAAATGGAAACTCTACTTCCTCCATACCATCCACTTCATCCATTAATGACTACATTAACACCCACTTATCTCCTCCACCAATAGTTCAACCATCACAACCTACCAATGAAAACACAACCCTTGCATTAACTCTCTCACTATCACCATTAACACCTCTTGATGCACACTTCTCATCATCCCCTATCAATCCACCAACCTATAACCCCATCCCATGGAGCTTACATGAAGCTCATAGTGACACTTGCCTTTGTTGCATCCACAACCGAACAATTGTGTTCGGACTAAGAGATGAAATGCAATACATGTTTTCTCACATTGAAAACTTGTTGCATCCACCACCAACAACAAACTCAACTCCTCCACCACCATCAACAAACACTCCTCCTCCATCACCATCTCCATGTTCACCATCCATTCCTCCCAATTAAACATGCTTTGTGTCTCACAAATAAAATTATGTTAAACCATTTTGGATGGCAAGCTCTAGAGAGGACTTTCATATTTGAGCTTTGGTTTATTATTTCAATGATGATTGTAAGCCTTTAAAGGCTTTTGTTAGTTGCATTACTTATTTCATTTGTTGATGTAATGCTTGATGAATTTATTTCACTTGATTAATGATATGGTTATGTTTAGTTTACACTTTTGCATGCTATATACATATATATGTTGCTTGCCACTAAATATTTTTGCAAGATATCCATATCTCGATTCCTTTTGGCCTCAAAACGAGGGGGAGTATACTTCAAGGGGGAGCTTCCATTAACATGGGATAACCTTTTTGATGCTAACAAAAAGGGGGAGAAGTGATATAAACTCACAATACTACTTGAATATATACTAATTTTCGATTAATGAGTTTAAATTTTGTAATCATCAAAAAGGGGATATTGTTGACATAAATAATGTGTGAAAACATTATTTATATCTTTCGATATCTCTATATTTTGACGATCACAAAATGTAAAATCGTCAATCGTATAATTACTACGTAAACAAGTATTAAGCTAGTTTATATCACTATATCCAACTTATTCACTTAAGGTATGGATAAACAAGTGCTTAATACATCTCATGATCAAAGGGGTATTTAATTAACTAACACAAAGTTTATTTAATTATATAAACATATTATATATTTTTGAAAAACACTTTTGGTAATAAAGAAAAATGTTTTATTCATACTAAATATATGAATTCAAATTTTTAACCAAAATCAGTTAGTTTTTCACCAAATAAACTTTCCCCACTAAAAGACAAAGATTCTGGCCGTTTCAGCTTGGCGGCCCCCTTAATTATAAGGGGCGGTCCCCTTAAAATTAAGGGGACCGGCCTTGATTTAAGGGGACCGGCCACGCTCCTCTGTCAGAATCTTTTGCCTATAAATACCACCTTAAACCTGGATTTTTCCCTCACCTTTTGCACGAAATTTTCAGATCTATAACTCTTTAAACATCCTCTAAAACCCTTTGATCATTTGTATATTAATCCTTGTTTCAAGTGATTCAATCCCTCATCATCCATTCTCATCTAAAGTGCAAAAGAAGAACACTCTTTCTACAACCAAGTTCAAGAAGTGTTGAAAAGTAGTTGTGCATAGTGTATATATATATTCACTTGTGAGTATTGTGTTGTGCTTGTGATTAATTGTTTAGAAGATATAGAAGTTGTGTAGAAAATAGAAGTTGATAAGTAGTGAAGTAGGTTAGTTGTGAAGATAGGTGTGAAGTAGAAGATTGGTGTGTAGAAGATAGGTGTGTAGAATATTGGTATAAAGAAGTTGTGTAGAAGTAGTGATCAAGTTGTGAAGTTATTGTGGTGTGTAAATTGGTGTGTAAGGTTTTCTCCGCCAAAAGGGAGTTTGTTGACATAGTGAAGAAAACTCTCGAGTAGGTGACTCGGGGAGTGGAGTAGGAACAAGGAAGGTGTCCTTGTAGCCGAACCACTATAAATCCTTGTGTTGTGGTTTGATCTTTCCAACTCTTCTCATTACTCATTTACTTACCTTTACTATATTATCTTTGTTAGTTTGTTATTATACAATTATTCATATAGTGCAAGTATTGAGTTCACATAAACAAGAATCGAATATTTTTTAAACAAACTTGTGTCTATAAATTTTAAAAGACGTAAAACTATTCAACCCCCCCCCCCCCCCTTCTAGTTTTCCACAACCACGATATCTGCTTCTACACCCAACCCAACCCAACAACAAACTAACAAATTTGGTCATACAGCTAAAGATGAGACCTTAAGGGTAGACCACGATTCGGCCAGAAAACCTACCAACTCATCCGAGCAGTACACCGCGCGAGAATCTGGCAAATCAGATGAAGGGAAAGAGAGATCGGAAGAGCATGGGAGAAATCCAACCATTTTGGGTAAATCTATTATAGAGGAACCCGAGAGGAAAATGGAGGATGTTACTAGTGAGAGTAGCGATAGGACTAAGGAAAGCAACCCTAAAGTTTTCAAGATCTCCTGCACCATTAAGGAAAAGCTCTTAACCGATAGTCATATAGATCCTAGCTTCCCAGTCAACATAATCCCCCTTTCCTTATACCACGAAGCCTTCCCAGAACGCATTGTGTGCGAGAGAGTAATGAAAAATTTATCAATTAGGATTGGAGAGCTTGTTTACAATACTGACCTCACCGTGGTCGATGACGTGGACCCTCTCACCAATCAAACGTTAACCAACCTTGTTCTTGGGAAACCATTTATCAATGAATCGGGAGTGATCCTTGATGAGAAAGATGGTAGTGCATTATTCACCAATGGTGTTACTAAGGTAATTTTTCGTAGGGGTAATGAGGAGGTGTACGAGTATCGTCCTTCCCTTGAGGGGAATCTATATGGGTCGAAGGATGGAGAGTCGGGGAAGATAAATCGGCGTGATCCGAATAATCTCAAAATCCCCTGCATGATCGGTCATAAGTACTTCGATAACTTCTACATTAACGTATTCCTGCCGAAGAATTTTATGTCCTTATTCCATTATAACAATATCTGCAGATGGGGAATGATTTACAAGGGAGAGAAAGTGGTTGGTAAGGATCATGAAATCCAGGTGTTTGTAGGAAATATGGCATTTACTATGGAATTTACGATCGTGGACAACATCGAAGACTATGTCGACCCTAGATTATCACAAATTATTCTTGGGGCGCCCTTTTGCGAGATCACTAATCTGATAATTGATGACCGGAACGGAATTATGACCTTCGCTGATGGAATTAGGAGGGTTTCATACCAAACGCCATACAAGAGAAGAGACCTTAAGGAAATCGATTGTGACAGGCTTGATAAGATAAGTTCCCAACTTATTTTGTGCGATGAAGATGTTCGGAGAGGGTGTAAGAACACTTCTGATTTATCATGTGGATTCTTTAAGGATGTTAGTAAGCTTGGTTCTAAGTACCGAAAATATATCTTCGAGTTCGAAGACCCGAGGTACTTACACTATGAAAGCGATACTAGTTTAGAAGACGACTTATAGAGTGGAACCAACGATGAGGTCACGTAGTAACCCATGACCTTGAGTCTAGCTACAAGACTCGTAAATAAAGAAAAGCGCTTCTTGGGAGGCAACCCATGTTTTGTGTGATTTTATTTTGTTTGTTTGTTATTTGCTTCCGTATGCATGTTTTATTTTTATTGTTGGTTGATCATGTTTCTAAACTAAATAGTGGAAATACTTTACTTTGTTGTTTTGGCCTAGTCTTAACTCCACCTAAAAGTATTTTTGCAAAAGATAAGTGTAAGGGAAAACCTCAAATATGTATTTAAGAAACAAACCGATCATGATTCTCCACAATATTAAATGAACATGTATATTCGTATTTGTTAGAGTCAAATGCTTGTATTGAGTCATAATGAAGTTTTGCAGGATTTTCCAGGAAGTAGGACCAAGTTTTTCCAGAAATTTTCCGGAAACTTAACATAAGAATTTCTGCAGGTCACTTCTGACGGCGTCAAGAATTAATTCTTGACGGCGTCACGTGTAAAAATCTGGAAATTTTACCAGTTTTGTTTTTCTAACGGAGTCTTGTGGTTTTTGTGAATTATTAAGTTTTATAATCTCCAGGGAATCTGCAAAACTTCATTCCACAAGCATTATATCTTATCTTGTTTTCTAGGATTTAGTAACTTATATAAGATGCCGCCGATTTTACGCGAGGTTGTTTTTGTCTGTTTTCTCAGGATTTATAGGTTATGTATGACAAGAAGATGATTTATATTCTGGAAGGGAAGCTTTGATTGTTCAATTTCTTGGAGGAAGATTTAACCTGGCCACCTTATTATCCATACCGAGCGAATCAGGGGAGTATTTGATTTCATTCTTTTTACTTTTTAACTTTTACATTCTTTACTTGAACATTGGGGACAATGTTCATCTTAAGTGTAAGGGGAGGGTAAAAAGATGATACCTTACATATGCACTTTCGCTTGAGTTTGTTTTGTTTAATGGTAGATGTGTAATAAAACGATGAGAAATACTTGTTAGTTTAATTTTAGCGCCAAATTTAAATTTTTTTACAACCTTTAGGAGTGAAACTTTAGCCATAGCAAGCGTCTCATGGATAGGAGATTGTATGACTAGCACATAACCATACCATTCAGAAAAATTTTCTACCCAAATATGTGAGGTTCGCCTTTAGATTTGATAGGAAAAGCATTTACTATTAGTGCGCATGAGTGTACCGGTAGCATTTAGATTCTAGAACTTGCGTTAGTGATGCATCCCGAGACCGCTAGTGAGACTACATTCGTGTAGTAGGATTTACTACATGATAAGAGGCATTAGGATCACCCTTGTGTTAAACCAGTACCATAATTACTTGACCATTTAAGTCATATTACTTGGCTAGTTAAGTCAACTAATTTTTCCCATACCCTTAGCATTGTACTCATTTTTAGTACACGAAACCCTTAGTACACCCTTCCGAGCCTATCTTTTCGTTTCTAACTTTAAGCATTTTACTTAAAGGAAGAATTTGTTACACCCCACTTAAATATACACCCAAATCGCCTTAGCCTTCCGTGTATGCGCTCATTTTTAGTGCATTATTGTTATTTGTTTAAACCCTAAGTTAACTATCTAATTGATTACATGGTTGCTAAGTCGAGTCATATCCTTGCACATATTGTTTTGGGACGATTGGGACGATTGGGTAAGTACTTATTTTATGGAGTAATGGGGAAGAACATCATTTATTAACCCCGTACGTACGTTAATCTTAAAAGTACTCAAAGTGTTTTGATTTTCTTAATTCGAGTCATTAGATTAGTTTATTGTAAAGTATGTAAAAATTCAAGTGTAAGGGGAACGTTTATTCCCTATGATGTATTATTTTGGATGGTAAGGTAAGAGTGTATGCAAAAAAAAAAATAATAATAAAATATATATATATATATATATATATATATATATATATATATATATATATATATATATATATATATATATATATATATATATATATATATATATATATATAATAGAAAAATCAAGAAAAAGAAAAAAAAAATATAGAAAAAGAAAAAGAGAAAAAACATACGGACTACCATCCCTTTTCATTCTATGTTCATTTTATGTTTTTATTATTTTTCATTTATTAGCTTAAGTCGAATCTAGTCTTGGCTTAGCAACGTCATATTGTACATGTAATTAACCAAGATTGTTAACTCGCCACCAGTAAAACTTCCTTTATCCAACAAAACCGTGTATTTCATATCCCTGCACCTAACGTTACAACCCTTTAAAAGACCTCTTTGATAGTTTATCCTAGGTGCTTACGCCATGTGGTGGAGGTTTGATCCTTTCCCAAGCCTATGGTAATCTATTTTGCTATGACAGGTAGTGAGAGATATCTTCTATTTCCATATTGTAATTTATACTTTATTACACCCGAGAGATGTGAGTATCTAAACACTATTTTAAGGTGCTAGTGTATGACCTCCGTGCTTGTCTTTGGTCTTTAGTGGAACGATTATTCGTTGTAATTACTTTTATATTAGTGTTAAATGACCCCTAACTTGTATTTTGAGTAGGATAAAAGCGCATTTGCTTGAGGACAAGCAAATCTCAAGTGTAAGGGTATATGATGAGGCGAAAAATAAACCACTTTTAGGGGGTCATTTAAGCCCGGAATTGAATTTATTTGATCAAATATTGCCCTAAATCGTTCCTTTTGTGATTTTAGGTACTTTGGGAGAGAAATCTGGAAAAGTGATGAGGCGAAAAATGAACCACTTTTAGGGGGTCATTTAATCCCGGAATTGAATTTATTTGATCAAATATTGCCCTAAATCGTTCCTTTTGTGATTTTAGGTACTTTGGGAGTGAAATCTGGAAAAGGAAGCAATTCGGACGTTTTTGGAGCATAAAAGTGAAGAAAACGCCAAAGTCTTAATTTTCCTTGCTGGGAACAGTAGGTGACGGCGTCAAGAGTAACATCCTGACGGCGTCAAGAGCAAATTTCCATGACGATCCAGTACAGATTTGACGGCGTCACGAAGTAGGGCATCAAGAGTAAAATTCATGACGGCCTGGAAATGCACAATACATGACGGCGTCAGAAGTAGATCAAGGCAGTCCGAGAAGAGTTTTGGCGGCGAGGTGACGGCATCACAAGATTGGTCTTGACGCCGTCAGACCCTATTTCCTATATATAGTTTTCTAATTTTCACATTAAAAAAAAGAGAAGTTTTGGAGAAACCCTAAGTACGAACTTGGTGCGAATTTTACAGGTTTTTCAAGGGTTCTAAGCCCTTGATACCTTTCATGTGTAATTGAGATAAGTGTTCTTTTAATTCAATCAATATGTCTATGTGTTGGTTGTCTATATCTTGTTCTTGTCTTAATTCCATCATACTAGGCTAGATCTATCTTGTGTTTGCTTGGATCTAATGAAACCTAGATGTTAATTATGTGTTGATTACTTGTTTATAATTATCTTGGATGAATGATTTATATGTTAGGCTTAAGAAAACTGGCAGATCTCCAATTGGTAACATGCTTGAACGTCTTAGGAAACATGAACCGATGTGCACTAGGTCTTTATTGGTTGTATTTAATGCATGAGCCACTGTTTATAATCCCTATGGTTGTGCTGGGCATGGTATAGGAGGAGATAAGAGCTCATAGAATTGGGGAGTTAAGTGCGCCACCCCATGAATGGTATTAAGGAATACAATCCGTCATCCATACAACTATAACAAGTAATTAACGTGTAAAAGATGTCTAGGGAGTAGTGAAATCTAAGTAAACACATTTTCTCCACTTATTGCTCACAACCTTAGTATAATTTAGTTTATTTTCATTTCTAGTATTTTATTTTGATTGCATCTTTAGTATTGGGTTAGTTGACTAGCAACTAATTCCGCCCAAATCCTTCAAACCCGAGATTTTTACTTGCTTTCTAAAAAAATATAAAAATACAAAAAGAATCATCTCTCACCTTTAGAACTAGTATTTAGGTTTTCTAATCCTAGCGACACTATTCCTAGCTGAACGATCAATCCCCCGGTACTTGTCACTATACTATACTACAACGATCATGTACACTACCTGGTGGGGGTTGTAAGCTTCTCAAGATCCCTTGAGAGGTAAAGCCTGATGCGATTCCCACGTATCAAGTTTTTGGCGCCGCAGCCCGGGGAATAGTTATTGTCTAGGTTAGAATCTCTTTTTATTAGGTCTACTTGCTAGATTCCTTTCTAGTAAGATTTTATTCTTATTTTTAGGTTTTCTTTAGTCTATCTTATTTCTTTGTGTCTTTGTTCGTAACTCTTCACCACCCGACATCATGGACGATGGGAACATCCTTGAACCCGTCATCTCACCACAACAAAACCCACCATTAGAACCCCTTAGGCCCCGAACCTTAGGAGAGTATTCCCGACCTAGCCACCAAAGCTACCGAAACACCATTGAGCTCACCGGAGCCAATGTGACTCCCTTGCGATCCGACACCATCCGGTTGGTGCAAAGCGGATGTGCATTCCATGGACTTCGTTCCGAAGATCCAAACCAACATCTTAAGGACTTCCTCAAAATCGTAGATTCCATAGACCTAGGTGTTGAAACTAGAGAGACAACCCGATTACGCCTATTCCAATTCTCTCTACGGGATCAAGCTAGTCAATGGCTTGAGCGTTTACCCGTGGGATCCATCACCACATGGGATGATCTCACCACTCGTTTCCTTGCTCAATTTTTCCCATCGGGGAGAACTACTAAGCTTAGAAATGACATCTTGATGTTCCAACAACGTCAAAATGAATCTCTTTATGAAGCATGGACTCGTTTCAAGGACTTACTCCAAAAAGTCCCTTATCATGGCATAGATCTTTGGCTCCAAGTCCAAATTTTTTATGACCATATCGACATCTCCACGAGGCGAGCCATTGACCAATCGGCCGGTGGTAAGCTACGTGATCTAAGTACGGAACAATCATGGGAACTCATAGAAGATCTTGCTATCTATGACAACGAAAGTTGGAATGATCCCCGTGATTTGAACAAAACGGTCAAGGCAATATCTTTGCCTTCGAACAATTCTAGCACTCCCGACCGTAGGATCATGGAACTTGAGGACCAAATCAAGTTTCTCATGAAATCTTACGAACCTCCTAAACCTTCAAGCCAAGTGAACAAAATCACTTCTTCATGCGAATTATGTAGTGGTCCCCACGACACTCGTGATTGTGTGGAACTCCCCGGAACAGCTTTCGCGGACTACGCATCCACGCGTACCGACGAAGCGGGAGATAAGTGGTACACTTTCAAGCCCGAGCCAAACACTTACGGTGATTCATACAACCCCTCTTGGAAAAATCACCCAAACCATAGGTGGAAACAAAATCAACCCAATTCTTCCAATCCGCCTAATCGGTACCAACCAAACGGTCCACCCTCCAACCGTACTTTCAACAACAATCCTTCTAACAACTATGGTAGTACCAACAATCTTGAAGGGTTGATGTCTAAGTTCATGGCATCTCAAGAAGCTCGCATATCTAAGTTTGAAGACGATTTCAAACAAAAGCAAAGCGAGATGACCACTAGAATTGACGCATTGTTGAAAGTTCTCAACGACCGAGAAATGGGAGCACTTCCAAGCGACACAATCAAAAATCCAAAACTAAACTTTAATTCCATATCTTCAGTTTCGTCACCCACTTCGTGTCCACAATACTACTCGGTCAAATCAACAAGCACGTGTTTCAAACAAAACCAAATTCTTCAAAAGGACCAATCAAATAAGACACCCAATATAGAACCGGTCAAAAGTATAGTTGAAACACCTCCTACGCAAGACCTTGACGACGAATTCAAAGAACTTCACCTGGAACGCCCCGTCATTGATGTCTTAGAGCGTGCTCCTTACTATAGTGCCCTCCTAGAAAAATATGAGAAGTGTAAGCTAGGTAAAAATGGGACCGCCTTCGTTCAAAACAAGTTGCCTAAAAAGCTTGATGATCCGGGTATATTTGTTTTGCCTTGTAAGATAGGAAGATCCGAAGCTTTCGACACACTAGCCGATTTAGGGTCAAGCCTCAACTTGATTCTCTTATCCTTATTCACCGCTCTTAAGCTAGGAAAGTTAGAGGAAACGGAGGTATTGATAGGGCTAGCGGATGGGAGTATTGCCCACTCGGTTGGAATGATTAAGGATGTAGTTGTTCACGTAGGAAAGTTAACTATATTAGCGGATTTTCACGTCCTAGACATGGTTAGTGACACTACATGCCCATTATTAGTAGGAAGAGGATTTTTAGCAACCGCTAGCGCAATGATAGATTGTAAAGAGTCTAAGATAGCGGTAGGTGAAGGCGATACTTGGTCGGTGTACGATGTAAAGAAGCATAGTTATGATTGTGATGATGAACCGACACCGCATTGGGTAGAGATGAATAGGAGACCATCTAGATATGGACCTTGGATAGAAAGAAACTTTATAGGACCTCAATGCCCATTTTATCTAGAGAAAGATTTCGTTGAAAAGACACATTCGGTAGAACAACTCATATCTAGAGATGAAGAGCTAGAACCCTTTGAGGACCCCTTAGTCTTTAGGAAGATGATTGAGTTCTTAAGCGTAATGCCCATTAACATAGAGATGAATAAGTGGAAAGGAGAGGGAGATAAGTGTAAATGGAGGTGGGACAAGCCACCTAAAGAAGGTGACGGATCATGGCATATGAGGATGCCTTTATATGATCCGGATGGAGAAAAGTTTGAAAGGTCATACCATACTAAGGAAACCGATAGGAAGTTGAAACCTAATTTTGATCCCAAAGATGTCCTCAATGAGGAACTCACCCGTATCACGTAGTAACCCATGACCTTGAGTCTAGCTACAAGACTCGTAAATAAAGAAAAGCGATTCTTGGGAGGCAACCCATGCTTTGTGTGATTTTATTTTTGTTTGTTTGTTATTTGCTTCCGTATGCATGCTTTATTCTTATTGTTGGTAGATCATGTTTCTAAACTAAATAGTGGAAATACTTTACTTTGTTGTTTTGGCCTAGTCTTAACTCCACCTAAAAGTATTTTTGCAAAAGATAAGTGTAAGGGGAAACCCCAAATATGTTTTTAAGAAACAAACCGATCATGATTCTCCACAATTTTAAATGAACATGTATATTCGTATTTGTTAGAGTCAAATGCTTGTATTGAGTCTTAATGAAGTTTTGCAGGATTTTTCAGGAAGTAGGACCAAGTTTTTCCAGAAATTTTCCGGAAACTTAACATAAGAATTTCTGCAGGTCACTTCTGATGGCGTCACGCGATTACTCTTGACGGCGTCAAGTGTAAAAATCTGGAAATTTTACCGGTTTTGTTTTTCTAACGGAGTCTTATGGTTTTTGTGAAATTATTAAGTTTTATAATCTCCAGGAAATCTGCAAACTTCATTCCACAAGCATTATATCTTATCTTGTTTTCTAGGATTTAGTAACTTATATAGGATGCCGCCGATTTTACGCGAGGTTGTTTTGTCTATTTTCTCAGGATTTACAGGTTATGTATGACAAGAAGAAGATTTACATTCTGGAAGGGAAGCTTTGATTGTTTATTTTCTTGGAGGAAGATCTAACCTGGTCACCTTATTATCCATACCGAGCGAATCAGGGGAGTATTTGATTTCATTCTTTTTACTTTTTAACTTTTACATTCTTTACTTGAACATTGGGGACAATGTTCATCTTAAGTGTAAGGGGAGGGTAAAAAGATGATACCTTACATATGCACTTTCGCTTGAGTTTGTTTTGTTTGATGGTAGATGTGTAATAAAACTATGAGAAATACTTGTTAGTGTAATTTTAGCGCCAAATTTAAAATTTTTAACAACATTTAGGAGTGAAACTTTAGCCATAGCAAGCGTCTCATGGATAGGAGATTGTATGACTAGCACATAACCGTATATTCAGAAAAATTTTTCACCCAAATATGTGAGGTTCGCCTTTAGATTTGATAGGAAAAGCATTTACTATTAGTGCTTATGAGTGTACCGGTAGCATTTAGATTCTAGAACTTGCTTTAGTGATGCATCCCGAGACCGCTAGTGAGACTACATTCGTGTGGTAGGATTTACTACATGATAAGAGGCATTAGGATCACCCTTGTGTTAAACCAGTATCATAATTACTTGACCATTTAAGTCATATTACTTGGCTAGTTAAGTCAACTAATTTTTCCCACACCCTTAGCGTTGTACTCATTTTTAGTACACGAAACCCCTAGTACACCCCTCCGAGCCTATCTTTTCGTTTCTAACTTTAAGCATCTTACTTAAAGGAAGAATTTGTTACACCCCACTTAAATGTACACCCAAATTGTCTTAGCCTTCCGTGTATGCGCTCATTTTTTAGTGCATTATTGTTATTTGTTAAACCCTGAGTTAACTATCTAATTGATTACATGGTTGCTAAGTCGAGTCATATCCTTGTACATATTGTTTTGGGACGATTGGAACTCATGGGTAAAGTACTTATTTATGGAGTAATGGGAAAGAACATCATTTATTACCCCCATATGTACGTTAATCTTAAAAGTACTCCAAGTGTTTTGATTATCTTAATTCGAGTCATTAGATTAGTTTAATGTAAAGTATGTAAAAATTCAAGTGTAAGGGGAATGTTTATTCTCTATGATGTATTATTTTGGATGGTAGGGTAAGAGTGTATGCAAAAAAAAAAAAAAAAAAAAAAAAAAAAAAAAAAAAAAAAAAATTGAAAAAATCAAGAAAAGGAAAAAAATTAGAAAAAAAAAAAAGGAAAAAGAGAAAAAACATACGGACTACCATCCCGTTTCATTCTATGTTTGTTTTATGTTTTTGTTATTTTTCATTTATTAGCTTAAGTCGAGTCTAGTCTTGGCTTAGCAACGCCATATTGTACATGTAATTAATCAAGATTGTTAACTCGCCACCAGTAAAACTTCCTTTATCCAACAAAACCGTGTATTTCATATCCCTACACCTAACGTTACAACCCTTTAAAAGGCCTCTTTGATAGTTTATCCTAGGTGCTTATGCCATGTGGTGGAGGTTTGATCCTTTACCAAGCCTATGACAATCTATTTTGCTATGACAGGTAGTGAGAGATATCTTCCGTTTCCATATTGTAATTTACACTTTATTACACCCGAGAGATGTGAGTATCTAAACACTATTTGTGAGGTGCTAGTGTATGACCTCCGTGCTTGTCTATTGGTCTTTAGTGGAACGATTACTTGTTGTAATTACTTTTATATTAGTGTTAAATGACCCCTAACTTGTATTTTGAGTAGAATAAAAGCGCATTTGCTTGAGGACAAGCAAATCTCAAGTGTAAGGGTATATGATGAGGCGAAAAATGAACCACTTTTATGGGGTCATTTAAGCCCGGAATTGAATTTATTTGATCAAATATTGCCCTAAATCGTTCCTTTTGTGATTTTAGGTACTTTGGGAGTGAAATCTGGAAAAAGAAGCAATTCAGACGTTTTTGGAGCATAAAAGTGAAGAAAACGCCAAAGTCTTAATTTTTCTTGCTGGGAACAGTAGGTGACGGCGTCAAGAGTAACATCCTGACGGCGTCAAGAGCAAATTTCCATGACGATCCATTACAGATTTGATGGCGTCACGAAGTAGGGCGTCAAGAGTAAAATTCATGACGGCCTGGAAATGCACAATACATGATGGCGTCAGAAGTAGATGAAGGCAGTCCGAGAAGAGTTTTGGCTGCGAGGTGACGGCGTCACAAGATTGGTCTTGACGCCGTCAGTCCCTATTTTCTATATGTAGTTTTCTAATTTTCACATTAAAAAAAAGAGAAGTTTTGGAGAAACCCTAAGTACGAACTTGGTGCGAATTTTACAGGTTTTTCAAGGGTTCTAAGCCCTTGATACCTTTCATGTGTAATTGAGATAAGTGTTCTTTTAATTCAATCAATATGTCTATGTGTTGGTTGTCTATATCTTGTTCTTGTCTTAATTCCATCATGCTAGGCTAGATCTATCTTGTGTTTGCTTGGATCTAATGAAACCTAGATGTTAATTATGTGTTGGTTACTTGTTTATAATTGTCTTGGATGAATGATTTATATGTTAGGCTTAAGAAAACTAGCAGATCTCCAATTGGTAACATGCTTGAACGTCTTAGGAAACATGAACCGATGTACACTAGGTCTTTATTGGTTGTATTTAATGCATGAGCCATTGTTTATAATCCCTATGGTTGTGTTGGGCATGGTATAGGAGGAGATAAGAGCTCATAGAATTGGGGAGTTAAGTACGCCACTCCATGAATGGTATTAAGAAATACAATCCGTCATCCATACAACTATAACAAGTAATTAACGTGTAAAAGATGTCTAGGGAGTAGTGAAATCTAAGTAAACACATTTTCTCCACTTATTGCTCACAACCTTAGTATAATTTAGTTTATTTTCATTTCTAGTATTTTATTTTGATTGCATCTTTAGTATTGGGTTAGTTGACTAGAAACTAATTCCGCCCAAATCCTTCAAACCCGAGATTTTTACTTGCTTTCTAAAAAAATATAAAAATATAAAAAGAATCATCTCTCACCTTTAGAACTAGTATTTAGGTTTTCTAATCCTAGCGACACTATTCCTAGCTGAACGATCAATCCCCCGGTACTTGTCACTATACTATACTACAACGATCAAGTACACTGCCTGGTGGGGGTTGTAAGCTTCTCAAGATCTCTTGAGAGGTAAAGCCTGGTGCGATTCTCACGTATCAAAAAGGAAGCAATTCGGACGTTTTTGGAGCATAAAAGTGCAGAAAACGCCAAAGTTTTAATTTTCCTTGCTGGGAACAGTAGGTGACGGCGTCAAGAAGAAAATCTTGACGGCGTCAAGAGTAATTTCCATGACGATCCTGTACAGATTTGAAGGCGTCACGAAGTAGAGCGTTAAAAGGAAAATGCATGATGGCCTGGAAACATATAACACTTGACGGCGTCAGATCTGGATCAAGGCAGTCCGAGATTTATTTTGGCGGCGAGATGACGGCGTCACAAAATTTGTCTTGACGCCGTCAGACCCTATTTCCTGTATATAGTTTTCTAATTTTCACATTAAAAGGAGAGAAGGTTTGGAGAAACCCTAAGTACGAACTTGGTACTAATTTTACAGGTTTTTCAAGGGTTCTAAGCCCTTGATACCTTTCATGTGTAATTGAGATAAGTATTCTTTTAATTCAATCAATATGTCTATGTGTTGGTTGTCTATATCTTGTTCTTGTCTTAATTCCCTCATGCTAGGCTAGATCTATCTTGTGTTTGCTTGGATCTAATGAAACCTAGATGTCAATTATGTGTTGATTACTTGTTTATAGTTGTATTGGATGAATTCGATGTTAGGCTTAAGAAAACTGGCAGACTTCCAAATGGTAACATGCTTGAACGTCTTAGGAAACATGAACTGACGTGCACTAGGTTTTATTGGTTGTATTTAATGCATGAGTAAATTCTAATGATCCCATGTTAGGAGCTTCTTAGCCGGCTCGACATAGGAGTGAAGTAGGCACTCATAGGATTGGGGAATTAAGTGCGCCACCCCATGAATGGTATTAAGGAATACAATCCGTCATCCACGCAACTATAACAAGTAATTAACGTGTAAAAGATATCTAGAGAGTAGTGAAATCTAAGTAAACATATTTTCTCCACTTATTGCTCACAACCTTAGTTAATTTAGTTTATTTTCATTTCTTGTATTTTATTTTGATTGCATCTTTAGTATTGGGTTAGTTGACTAGCAACTAATTCTGCCCAAATCCTTCAAACCCGAGATTTTTACTTGCTTTTCTAGAAAATATAAAAATACAAAAATAATCATCCTTCACCTTTAGAACTAGTATTTAGGTTTTCTAATCCTAGCGACACTATTCCTAGCTGAACGATCATTCCCTCGGTACTTGTCACTATACTATACTACAACGATCAGGTACACTGCCTGGTGGGGGTTGTAAGCTTCTCAAGATCCCTTGAGAGGTAAAGTCTGGTGTGATTCCCATGTATCAAATAATTATTCATTTACTCTTCATATGTATTGTGTGCAATCCCGTGATCTCGAGTTCGATCCTAACATACGACTACTAAAATAATGTCCATAATCTAACAGCTCCCACTTGGACATATTTTAATAGTGTAATCACATAGGTTAGCGTCTTGCAACACGCCGATGCCTCTAGTACGATCTCGAGTAAGGCTCCTGGACAAACCTTTTAATGATTTCTCATTATTATTATCTTTTTGTTTCTAATACCACGTTAATAAGGATATGGATTAAAGTCATTCCTTAATTAACCATTCTGTTTCTCATTGTTTGTGATTGATCAAGATTACCAAATCTTCTGAACATATTCAGGGGAGATCTTGGGTGTGACCACACATACATCTTACCAACCCTACGAGGGGCCCAGCAGTATTAAACTCCAAAAATAAATTTGAATGAACAAATTCTATCTTGACTACAAGCAAAACCCATAAACTTTGTAACACTTCCGAAAACAACCCTTATGACTACCAGTTACGTATAGCGTTAAGTTGTTCCACAAAAATGTACTACATTTATGACACTTATCTTGCATCTCAAGTCTGAGGATAACTTCTCATCATTTACTTAATAACAAAATCCATAAAGTAACATCATGTAGTTGGGATAAGTCCTATATTCGGTATCATTGAATATCATCTGAAATGGCATGACTACGCATCAAAATACTTAAGTGTATTATACCAACCTTCAGATTTGTCTTGATTTAATAATATTCACATATTATTAACTGACAACGTACAATTTAGAATAACATTTATTCATGAATTAAACATACAAATATAGGATACAATATATTATAAATTAAACATACCATGTATTTCAATTTATAATAATTGTTTAACATCCCTTATCCAAATACTAAATAGATCAATGCATGATAAATATTGTTGATGAATTATGTCTCAAGTAATTACATTCATACTTGTTGACAAGGCATAAATTATCCAACTTTGATCTATTGTAATTTTAAGAATACTTATTTCAAGAATTCAACTATTGAAGTTCTTATATGTGCATACTCAACTATTTTGATAATGCCATATTTTATTTCATAAAATGTGTGTCATCTTTAACCACCAATTTATGTTAATCAAACTTTCAAACATTTTAAAGTTTAAAGTATTCTTATTCTCTTAATGTATAATCCAACTATGCTTTTAGTAAGCATAACTAGTAATAGCCAAGGATGAAATCCTTACCATAACTAGTATTAAGTGTCATCTCAATTTCATTAGCATCATTGTATGCAACAACAATATGTTATTAAAACTTCCCATAAACATTAATATCTATTGTGTAATGTTTGATGCCCTTCAAACTTTTAAGTTTGTTGGCTATGACAATTTTCACAATAATTGAAAAATTGTTTATCTATAGAATTTGGAAGTTGTTCCAGATTTAGGATGTAATTCTATAATCAAACATATTCTTTTTAGAATATTACACAAGTTATTTAATAACTTTTAATTAGATATTAATATTGCCAAATCATCTTATAATCAAGCATGATACAACAAAACATGATGTACATGAAAAATCTTTGAGTCATACTTAGATTTTATTCATGTCATACATATCTATTTAGACTTTCTAAATAATATATCATGTTATATTAGATTTATTTAGCGCATATGTTTCAACAATAAACATTGATTCCAAGGTTGTATGTCTTATTTTCTAAATCTTTCAAGTAAAGTTTCATTCCAAACTAAGACTTAACTTTTAACTTATATGGAATGTTACCTTTTATATGTTCTACAACATATATGATTTAAGAAATTAAACATAATACTCCCACTAGCTTTAAGGAATACTTAGAAATTATCTTATTTCAATTATAAATCAAAACAAGAATTTAATAATTAAATATAAGAGTAATCTTCTAGATGCATGCATTTATCCATTCATGGATTATTGCACTTTGTACACTTCCAAATATTTATTTAAATTCATAAACTCCTTTTAATTACTTATCGTCCTCGCTTAAGTAATCACTCAAGAAAGAGTTTTGATATTCTATTGTCAATTACATAAATATGACAATCATAATCTTTATATATATATATATATATATATATATATATATATATATATATATATATATATATATATATATATATATATATATATATATATATATATATAATGTATTTAGAAAATAATATTCAATCACAATTAATTGCTTAAGTGTGATTAATAATCTTGTCATAAAACATACATTAAATACGTGCACAATTTGTCCATATGATTTCTATACAAAGATTTAAACTACAAAGGTTACCTTATCTTTGAAGAAACTCATCTTTATTTTCTAGTCTAACTATTAAGATAAACCAAGTTTTTAAAATTGATTATCTTTATGGACAGCATCTTAATCATTCATAGCATGTGTACTTTACCCAATTTCATAATTGGTAATGTAACATGATGATTATCAGGTGTACAATAATCCTGTAAATCATAACCCTCAGCATATTCATCAAATATCTGAGATATATTTCTATTCTATGAATGATAATTCCATCATCTTGATATTTAACATTTAAATGTCAAACTTTATTATCATCTTGAGATTTAACATCCAAATGTCAAACTTCATCATGATATTTACTAGTGTATTTTAGAAGATTATGTATCTTGTAATTTTATCTTTTAAAGATCAAAACTCCCACTTGCTTTTAGTAATTTAAAGACTATCTTTAAATACTTAGCAAATAAAGAAACAATACAATGTTCTCTTTTGGGATATTACAAATACTTATTGATAGTTCGTAACTTTACTTTGTTAATAAGCTCTTCATAAGCAGTTAAACAAATTTAGAACTTCAATTTAAGACTTAATGTAATTCATCACATTCATCATATTCCATCATATGATGATGTCTTATTAATCTTCTAGATTGGAGTTTTATTAAATATGTCTAAGTCATACTCAATATTCTAACCTTGATAACTTTTTGGAAGAAAAGAAGTCATAGTTATCTTTAATCAAATAATATAACAAAAGTTTGATTTTCCTAACTGAACATACCATAAACATTTGGTATTTTATTAGTATTAATATTGTAAGACAACCTAACAATATTTAAGATAACCATATTCGTTTTGACTTGTTTATTTACCAACTAATACATTTGAATGGTATAATAATTTCCAAGCCAATTACATGTTTTATAACACAAGTACTATTTACAAAGTCACTTCATATCCATGTCTTTACAAGAAAACATAAACTTTTATAATCTCACAATACGTTATAAGTCATTTAACCATTTAATAACTTCATGTATATGTCTTAATTAAAAGACATAACAATATAACGTCTTACTTTACTATAAGTCTTATAACAATTAAAAGATTTTATGTTTATATCTTTACAATGAAACAAAAACATGTTTAACTAAAGTAATTATGAACACCATCTTTTGGTTTCAATAGTAATTTCAAGTTAATTTATTACTTCACAATAATGTAAATAACATTATTTCTTTATTTATTTATGTCATTCCAAGAACACATAAAAATTCAGATTGAAGTAGCATTAGATTACTTTATTAATATATGTCATTCCAAGAATTCATAAATATATAAATTAAAGTAGTCTTGATATAATATTGACACATGTTCTAATATGTATCTAATTTAGAAACTATAAATTCTCATAGTTCAATTACATCAGTTGATCTGCTAGTAACGAAAATATAAAATTCACCTTGTTGTTGCAATCTAGCTAAGATCTCACATAACATAAATTGTAACACCAAGTGTTTCTTGGATTAGATTAGTATAATTCATATTATAACATTATTCTCTTACTTTGTAGTCAAGAGAATCCATTAAATCAAATCTTTATGAGTTGTTTCTTGCACACATTAAAGATAACATTTCTCCCACTTGTGCATGGAACAATCTCATATAGTTGATAAACAACACGCCATGCATTTGTTTATGTGTTCAATATGATTGTGTCATAGATTTTAGCATAACAAGTAGATGTAGAACAACAATGTCTAGTAAGGAAACGTACAAGACTATCATTAAAAGTATGAGTGTCTACACTTGGAAAGTAATTATCTTTAGCTACCAAGATGTCAAAGCTTGTAACTCCTATTGAATTAAAGATCATTACAATAATTCCTTATTCAGTAATAAGTACACAATGCTCCCACTAAATTTGACAATATTGTAAATGTTTCATATCCAGTGAAAGAAAATAGTGTGTTTTTAACTTTCCTACGCCTTTGAATATACATATGTAACAATTACTTATACACTAGAGTGTATTCTACTACGTAAATGATGAACTATCCACCAATGCTATTAACTTGAAATATTGGGCATGCAATTTCTTCTTTAATAGGTCTACCATCTCACAATGTATGTAACACCTTTTAAATAGTCAAAACAACTAGATTAATAAACTAGTTTGTCTTTTACCATTTTGCGGTAATTAGTCTAGATTCTAATTTATAATAACTCATAAAATGTCATATATATAATTTTCTGTTAACCAAATATCATATTTGTTACTAAGAATTTAATCACCGAATGAGGATGATGAAATCCCTATGAAAAATGTACGCAATTTTCTTAACTATTAAAAATTTGTTATGAGTTATATTAGAATTTAGACATATCTAATATTCCTATTATCCTTTCTCATTCATGAAAAGGAATATGATTGTGTCTCACTCTTCCTTCATAGAAAGGAGACTTCTTTTGTCTTTTAAGTAAATATTTCTTAATCAAACATTTGTTTGAAAACAGAACTAGATCAATTTATCAAAGCTCAAAGCGCGTTTACGGTTTGAACGTTGCATTAATACATTAAAACGAATTACAAAATTCAATTTCAGTATTTTCGATAATTAGATCTTTAAGAAAATAAAATACCCATTGGTAAATATTCATATAAACCATAGTATTTTCTTAAAGCTAGGATCCTAATTGACATAGTACCATTACATCAGTTGATCTGCTAGTAATGATAGTATTCAACAAGGTAATTGTCGAACAATAATTGCCAATATCATATTGCAATTCCTAGATTTATGGGATTTACAATCACAAAACTTTTGTAATGTAAGCATGTTTGATCCCCATCTTAATGCCTTGAGTTCAAGATCTCACTTCCTACTCAATTTAAGTCGTCTGACTTAAAAACTGCAAACTCATAAATCCATCACATCACTTGATCTGCTAGCAATGAGTTTATGAAATTTAACTCTCCATTGCAATCTCACCAAGTTCTCACATGACGTAAATTACAACTTCAAGTGTTCTTAATTAGATGGCGTTCGACTTAATTTTATAAGGGTATTAAATTTTGACATGTAATCAAAATAATGTATGAAGAAGCATGCATACAACTTCATAACATTGGTTTTATAAAACATTTTTATTACCAATTTACTAAGAGTAAAATAACAAAGTTTTGATTGAGGTATCGGGTTCATCAATTAAAAAATTACCAACAATTATCATCCACTTATATCATACTTTTGCATAAGCCATAAGGCTTAGTGTTTCGGATAATCATTGTGGAATTGTGGTGAATTCACCCTTAAGAAGACAGTGTACGTAATATAGTGATATAGGTAAGTCTAAAGTCGGCACACAAGCGGTTGTAGAGAACCGGTAGGTACATGGTCTTTAATAACCCCTCTCTACAAGCACATTGAATGGCAACCTTTGGTCCGCCTTTCGCACACTATGTACAAAAACATCAATCAACCAATCATTTGAAATTTTGACTCTTAAACCAAAACAATTTCGCCATTTATTTAGTCCATATTATTTTTCTATTAAAAAATTACCTTTTTCGTTTATAAACATGTCTAACATAATAATAAACAAAAACGAGTAATATATATTAAAAAAAAATAATAAACAACCAAATAAACATATACATAACATAACAATTAAATATGTATAAAACATGTAGCCACATGTAAATCTTATTCAATAGTCCTATTAATAATCAAGTATAGGTGTATAATGCATTTATTCAATTAAGGTTTTCTTCTTCAAAAGAAAAAGAGCCACATACACGATAAATCGATTGCGTAAGCCAAAACTAAGCAAATACCACATAACACATAATTGATTACTTAATATTTGAGTCTTCCCCAATTCGACATCTATGAATCAATTTACATGTTTCGATATAACTTAACATTTAATTAATATATCCAATTTAAACAATTTAAATTATCACACAATTAAATCCATGCAAATATGCACTTTTCATGGATTATGCTTAACAATTAACATATTGCACAAAGATCGTTTACTAAAACGCATAACCAATTACATGACATACTAGGGTTTCTAATCATATTAAAAAATTCAAAAAACAATAAAAACCCTAATAGGTCAATCGACCTAATAAAAAATTAGGGTTAGGAATCGAAAAACCCTAAAAACATGTAATTAAACGAATCAAGATTCAATTTTTATGCGTTTTGATAATTAATTACACATTATAACGGCTCTAGATGCCACTGTTGGAATTATAATATCATGACAATCATATAAAATAAACCAAACACATCACGTGAGCATAGCGGAAGCAATTACAAGATCATATAACATGTAATTAATTAATCAATAATAAATAGTAAACATACCTTTGTGATTCTAGCTCGAACAAGAATCAATTGCAATCTTCAATTCAAGAACCCTAATTAGGGTTTATGTGGATTATAAGTTACCCCTTACCTCTTTTATAATTCAATCCAAGAATCAAACAATAGTGTGTTTGAATCACGTTCTTGTACACACGTACTAATTCAAGTAAAAGTTTATGCAAGTAAATCAAACACAAAAACCTTTTAGCTATGAAAATCAAAAGCCTTTAGAGGTTTAGGTTTTGGATCGACAAGGACAAGAAGAGGAGAAGAAAACACCAAGATGTGTGTGTACAAGTTATATGAAACAATGAATCTTGGGTTAGTATTTATACTTGAGTTTACTTGGAGCACAAGGCAATGAGGAGGTGGAAACCCACCCATTGGCCGATCGGTTCTAGGCTTCCCCATGGGATTCCGGAACCTTCTCTTGTTTCCAATTAAACACAAGTATTACTTTCCTAATCTTCCTCTAACGGTCGTTAGTCATTCTCCGTTAAATACTAACGGTCGTTACTAGTTTTGTGTTTATTAATAATTACATATAACATTTATAAATAATTATTCATTTACTCTTCATACGTATTGTGTGCAATCCCGTGATCTCGAGTTCGATCATAATATACGACTACTAAAATAATGTCCATAATCTAACAATTGCTAATTGCCAAACGCCTCTTACCGCTAGCTACAACCATTGCCATCAATTGTTTCAACTTCATAACTTCTATTCACACATCAACCATAACATAAACATGTACCTAAGACCATAAGACACACGGTCGATAGGATTTTTTTGAGGAAAAAAAATAATAATAAAAAATAAAAAACCATCACTTAGACCCGTTCGTTAAATATTATATAATTACATTTTCTATCATATAACTAATTAGACCCCTTTATAATAATTAAGAAGCCCCAATAAGTATTGTCAGACATAAGGTGTTGCTTTGTATGATATCGGATATAACTAGGCTATTTGTAATGTCTGTTATGTTATTATGATCAGTTGTATAAAAGGTTTGGGTTTTGTCTAAATCTTTGCTATATTCTTATGATGTACATCATTTGAAAAGCTTAAATATTCACCTTGCATAAAAAAATAAATAAATAATAAAAGTCTCAATAAGATTGTCCTCTGCTATTTACCCAACCTGACTTATTTTTAAACAATGAATCTCAAATTATCACCTAGTACCTCCAAGTTTAATATAGTAGATTAGTATACTAATATGTCGACGGACCGAACCACATTTAATTTGCTACGTCTAATTTAAATACACGAGGATAATACTAGTGGGTTAATTTAGTACTCCGTAATTCAGTTCGGTCAGGTCTCTTATTTTACGGTCCCGAGTCCCCACACAAATAAACTCTAGAGTTTACATGAAGTTAATTTTAGATAAAGCCGCTAAATAAGACTAATGCTAGTGGGTGTTGCTTGACAACCACAACCCCACAAAGCAACGCGCCCCCTCCTTTAGCAATGTTTTAAGTGACGCGTTGGATTGCAACTTTTATCAAAAAGTGGTTGCTTCACCAACCGAAAGAATTGCACCAATTATTCATAATTTTTTGAACATTGGGAGTAAATGGGTGGGGTTGCTTTGTGTTCATCACTAGGTAATTGTGGTTGGGGTGGTGTTGTGGAGAGAGAAAGCTGAGTTAGCGCTGATGTGGCGGGGTTGCTTTTGTGAAAATGTGGTTACCACAAAAAAAACTTCACACGCTGACGTGTCATGCACTGATTGATTTAATCATAGAGAAGAGAGAGAAACTATAGTAAAATCCACTAATCACTGACTGACACGTCAGCATGTGGATTTTTTTTGTGGATTTCTTATGTGGATCTAGCATTTCTCCTAGCATTAGTCTAATAATTCCAATTTTAGGTTCACGAGTACTTTAACACCACGTGTAGTGATCTGAACAAGATATAGTTTTCATAAATGACGGTGGAGATACCTCGAACCCAACAATCAAATTCGCCAGCGAATATTTCACTTCGATGAGGTGTCCCATATTTGTAAAGGCCGTTATCATATTAAAGTAGTAAATATAGAATAACTAGCGTAAAATACACATATTGATAAAAGCCAACATTGTAGCTTTTGTTTGACTTTCATATAAAAATAATAACAAATCACAAGAAACTTATCAGTTTTACGACATTTAAACATATAAGGAAAAAAGAAGAGAACACCCTTATTAGCTCTACACAAAAAATTTCGTATAGCGCACTAATGCTGACATGTTTTTGTTTCAGGCATAGTTTGGAGAAAAATAATTGTTAGTAGAACTGAAGATGAGATAGTAGACTTATATGAAGTGAGAGTTAAAAAAAATAACGATTATTTTTATAAGTTGTATATATAGTAGCACCTGATCTTCAAATATTATAAGATTACGTAGTATTATTTTTTAAATATCTTTTATAAGTTTTGTCAACTAAAAGAAACATATTTTTCAAAAAAAACAAAAATAATTTTTCAATAATTTTATGTGTCAAATACACTCTTAGCCTATGCGTACAATGCGTCTATACACTCAACCAACGCGTCTTCGTTAAAAAACTATCTTTTTTCACGCATTTTGAATGCGCTTTATGTAAGAAGTTGGTCTATCGACTAGCCGAATTGTGAGAAGGTTGTAGGTATTTGTGAGTATATTGTGATGTATATTTGTGTGACGTATGTTTCATATAGGGCTGAGCATTGCAGACTCAAAACTGACGGAGATCGAGAGGACTAGCGTTTCGAGTCTGCAATGCTCAGCCCTATATCGACTAGCCGAATCGAAGGACTAGCGTTTCGATCAGTGTGCAAACCGGCCATTTTGCCTTCTTGAACCGGACCGGATCGAACACATTCCGTCCGGTCTTCGGTCTAGGTTTTTTAAGCTATTTCAGTCTCGGTTTTAGTCGGTCTAGTCCGGTCTTAAACTAATCACCCATAGTTTGATATTTGTCATCTTATTGTACTATGTTTATAGTAGTATTAGTCGTTATAAAAACATGATCTGACGCTGAGGTGACATACACCGGACCTTACCAAATTTCTTTTGCCAAACCTAGATACCATATTATTTTAACAAAATAGAAAAAAGAAAGAACCTTATCCATTAACTCAACCATTTATAAAAGCAAACTAAACTCCTCACAAACACAAACACACACTAAAAACACCTCCAAAAACACAACCTCCATTTCAATGGCAGCATCCAAAACCTTCACCAGATCACACTATCAATACTTCACTGGAAACCCCGCCGGAAACAGCAACAACAACAACACTCCGATCACCATCTCCGACTTCGAACTCGACGAATCCGACGTCTGGAACAACACGTCACCACAAAAACACACCACCATACACTCATCCAAACGCATGATCTCAACCAAATCATCATCATCTCCGGCGAAACGATCAGATGCTATCAGAACACCCTCATCCTTGCCGGTGAACGTGCCTGACTGGTCTAAGATACTGAAACAAGACTACCGTGACAACCGGAGAGATTACACCTACGACGACGGTGAGTTTGAGGAGTTTGACGGTGGCGCGTGTAGGATACCGCCGCATGAGTTTCTAGCGAAGCAAATGGCGGCGTCGTTTTCGGTGCATGAAGGAATTGGAAGGACGTTGAAAGGAAGAGATTTGAGTAGGGTTAGGAATGCTATTTGGGAGAAAACTGGCTTTCAGGATTGATTAATACTGCGTTGGTTTTCTGATCTTTTGGCCGACTAATATATGAGACAGACTCAAACTGAGTAAAGCTGTTTGAGGATTAATTATCAGTGTTTTTTCTGATCTTTTGACGGACTAATATATGAGAGATGAGACCGTCTGAAATACAGACTCAAACCGAGTAAAGCTTTTACGGGATTAATGTTAGATTAGTTAATAGTATTATTATTATTATTATTGCGGAATTTACAAGTATGAGGGACTAATTAATTAAAGAGTTTAGTTTAATTTTCCACTTTTATTATTGTGGTGTTGTAATTTTTGGATTTTTGATATGAAATGAGAAAGTTTTGTTATGAATTTTAATAAGTTTGCTTTTTTTTCTTTTTCTTTTTTCTTTGTTAGTTTTTATTTTTGGGGTTTGAATTATTGAGGCGCGTAAAGGTAATGAACAGCGAAGCATTTTGTAGGAAGGAATTGTTGGTGGGGTTTGATGAGAAAATGCATTGGCTTTAAAAAAAAAAAAAAAAAAAGTTAAATATTGACTTATTTTTATTCCATGTTTTCATTTACGTTTTTCTTAGTGAAAATACATTTATCTGATGAACTTTCTTATGTTGAGTTGAGGTTATTCCAGCAAACCTCACATTCAAACTTAGGGGTGATTACTTAGGGGCGGATCGAGGGGGTTCTGGGGTGCACGAAAATTTTATGAATTTTCTGTCTAATATAAAATTATGTCAAATATACTGATTTATTTCTAAACTGACTTTGGTCAACTTTTGAGTTACCATTTTAAGTGTTTCATAAATGAACCTTGTAACTTCTGGTCTTGGGTTCGCCGCTGTAATTACTTATGCTCGAAGCTTTTAAAGACAATTACGTTATGAGTGGATCGCTAAGTCAATCAGAATGTTAACTTCCATACATTATTTTGTGCAAGTTGAGCAACATTGTTGATTATTAACATTTCGTCAAGTTGTATTCGGCTGGATTCTTACATTCAAGTAAACCTCTTGTCTGTTTGTATATTCAAGCAGAATCAAAAGGCCAGTTTCATTATATAGTATTGCAGCTTTATTAAATATGCAGCTAAGATATATATGTAGATATCAATATGTAATGTGAGGAGTTTTTGCTTTTCGTTTTTTGCGAATTTTGGCTAATTTGACCAAATGACTCCTTAACAAATCCGACTAATTAATAGTTTATCTACTAGATGTAACAGAATTACGTTTAATTAAACTTGTTTAGAGAAATGATGAACGAAACAAGACACACGTTTGAACTTAAGTTTCTGGTCAATTCATAGTGTACACTTGTTCAGGGTAAGAATGTAATTATTGAAGTATTTTCGACATATATCAAATGAAATTGGGATTACTGAACACACGAAACATCTTATTGCTACATGGCAGATTAAAATGTAGGACAACCTATTTTGTTTTTACAAGAAGTCCAAACTTAGTACAATTGTTTGACACAGGCAAGGCAACAATTTCTAATGATCAGTAATCAATTCTGGTTTGTTTTTGTTGTAAGAAAAAATATATATGCCTTTAAAAAAAATTGTTTTTTTTAAATAAAAGAAACGGCAAACATGAAAATATAAATTATATGATATGGTACAATTGTGTTCCAAACTGTGTGCGTAGGACCGTTGTATGTGAATTTATAAATGTGTTATTCTCGTTAGTATCACTAGCATTGGATAGATATGATATGTTTCCTGCTTTTGTTATTGGAGTGGTATATGAACATTATTGATTGATTGGATGATTTTCATCGAGTTTATTATACGTACGTGCATGCATCTTTTTCTGTGGGTGGCTCGTCTCATTTGTTTTATTTTGATTCTTGCCTTTTCTTTACAATTTACTCTATGATATGATGTGATATGAAATGATAAAAAGTTGATCATTTTTATTTTGTTATACTAACTGATATATGGAATGAAATGTTTGATCACTTTTATTTGTATAATTAACTTAGGTCATGTAAGTGGAAATTATCCAAAATATACGTATTAGGAAACACAAAAATTATGGTGAAACTGTTAAGACAGTAAAAATAGGGCAATGTATATGTAGTTCTAAAAAAAAAAAAAAAAAAAATTGATAGGAATAATTTGTATGAAAACATAATAGCTCCATAATAATTTGAAATTTTAATTACAATAAAACGTGCTTAAGATAGTTCACTCAAAAGTCAAATAAAACGTGCTGTATTGTTGTGTTACGCATGCATATGTTTACATAATTACATGTATTAGTAGTGATCATGTATCTTTATGGCAAATGCTTTCAAATATAAATAGCATATACCTTCCTAAATTATTTGGTTTAGAGTTATGTGAGTATGTTCATCAACAAACAGATAATCGAAAAACAGGTTATGAGATCACAATTTTGATAAAAACATGTATAGGTTATATTGTGAGATAGATAGTTAATATAAATACGTAAAAAAGTTACCATTCATAAAAGCAATGTTGTGAAACAAGGCCTACAAAGCTGATTAATCACCGCTACTACCTATACGCTACAAAGCCATTAATCTTTCTGATTTTTATAAATTGGTCAACGGCGGTTAATGAGGGTCAACAATGATCAAACTTTCCGGAAACTTTCAAATCTTGCCGAAAATACTCAAACTTATCGTTAAATTGTTTGATATTATTGTCGTTATTTATATCTATTACAAGATGTTTTTCTAAAGAAAAATCTTGTTGGAAATACATAAAACTTATCGGAAATACATAAAACTTGCTAAAAATACTGAAAATTTGTTGGAAATGCCAATCCGATTAGTCATCGATTAATTTCGCCTAAACCAATTACAAATTACAGAGGATTCTGCCGTCCGATTACCGATTCGCGATTTTGTTATGGGGCCTTCGCTGTCCGCGAAGGTGGTCGATTCTAAGTTGAAATTCACCTTTCAAAAAAAAAAAAAAAAAAAAACAATAACATAGGATGCAACTATGCAAGGTGGTACATAATTAATGGGGAAGTGTCGAGTTAGATTAATTGATGTAGGTCCAGAGATGTTGATTTTATTGGTTAAACGTTGTTTTCGTGCTCTTCTGGCATTGGAGGACGTTGTTTAGTTTTGTGTCTTGTATTTATTTCCATGTCATTTTCAACAATGTGGCTCATCCTGTCATCAACATTTCTTCACCACTAGACTTGCTAAGTCTACATTAATCAATAAAACTTGACTTGGAAAAATTAATATTTCCATTTTAGGTCACTATCTTTGCTTTAGTTTTATAGCGACGCGACAATTTGGCAATGTTATCAACCGGATTGGGCAATTTCATATATGCCTACTTTAAAATAAAAAATTTCATCGAGGTGATTTTATACACTCATAATATTGATTTGCATACAACATAATATGTTATATATAGTTATACATTTGATATATTTATATGATGTTTCTCTTGCTTGTAGTTTGATGTGTTCTAAAACTTCTGATCTTTACTACATAAAAAAAAAAAAAAAAAAAAAAAAATTAAAAACTTTCAAAATGAGAACTAACTTTCAAAATGAAAACTGTTGATTACTATTATGGTGTACACATTCTTCAAAGAATAGGAGACCTTGTTCATTTAATGAAAACTTTAGAGAAAATTACACCGTTCGTCCCTAAATTTTCTCGAATTTCATACGACATCCAAAAACGAAAATCGTTGCCTTTTTTATCCACGATCGAGAATATATTATGCTGCTAGTCCAAAATTCTAACGCTCGTTAGTTTTTCCAGTTAAGTCCGTCCTCACGTGCAGGTCACACGAGGCACTTTCGTCCGATCACTTTTTGGTACTTTCCCAGCTACCATCTGACTACTTATCATGTCAGTGTTCCCGCCCATTATATCTCCCATTTTCAACACATTTTCACATAATTTCTCTCACAAAAATCATCTCACAACCTCTCAAAACCCCAATCTTTTTCCAAATTTTGGTTTGTAATTTTGGTATGCTTGTTTCACAAAATGGGTACTATTAAATGGAAGATAGAGGGTACAGACTTACAATTCGATGATGATTTTCCGTATGACAATGCAAAAGAGTATTATAGTAAGTGTCGTATGTTGGTTATTTATTTATTTATTATTTTAATTTTGTTCGATTAGGTATAAAATGGTTGACATTTTTATTGATTAATTATGTTTGACTTTTTGCAGAAGAGCTTCCTACTTGCTTTACAATGAGGATACACCATGGTGACGAGTTTCACTTTTTTCCTGGAAGGGTATACCGTAAAGGTAGGAAAAGTATTGTTGATATGGTCGATATTGAAACGTTCTCGCTTCACGAATTAGATGATATGGTTCAGGACCTGGGATGGTAAGAATCTTGATGTTGGCTTGATTTTATTATGTAGTTATGACGATGTACATTATTTAAGTACGTTTATAGGTGAGCATAAGGTCATTGAAGTGTACATAGAACATGTAGTGTCCAAAGTAGGAACTTACTTCAAGCCAAAGCAGGCAATGGGTCTTGTTCTTAATCAAATAGACGAGGACAATGATGCTAGTACTAGTAACCCTAGTCGTATTGGTAGTAGTAGTTCTAGAAGAAATCAATCTAAGAGGCTACTATTGGAATATGTTATTCTTGAGGAGGCAGAAGTAAGTGATGACATTAGTAGGTTTACTGTGTTACCTAGTGAAGAGCCAAGGGTGAACGAAATACCTACTCAAGAGTCTAGGTTTACTGAGTTACCTACAGAAGACGCAAGGATAAATGAAATACTTACGCAAGAGTCTAAGTTTACATAGTTACCTGTTAAAGAGTCTTATTTTCCAGCTTTAGATGCAAAACTAGATGAGCTCGATGGGGTATTTGGTAGTATTAACTTAAGCCAGTTTGGAGATAATGTTAGTCAGGAACATGTAGGTGAAGATTTTTTTAGGGTAGAGGATTATGACCTAAATGATATGGTTGTTGATGATAACGTCAGGGTAGTTCAAAATGAAGAAAACATTGATAATGTAGACCAAATGGTTGTTGATGGTCATGCTAGATTAGAGGAAACTAATGAGCAAGTGAATGTTAATAATGTAGGTGATGAATCTATGGGTTTAGATACAACTAATGATCAAATGAATGCTAATGTAGTTGGTGATTCTGTGGGTTTAGATATAACTAATGATCAAATGAATGCTAATGTAGGTGGTGATCATATGAATGCTAACGTAGTTGGTAAGGAAATGAATGATAATGAAACTTTAGAGCTTATTATTGATGATGTGTATTCACCACGTGGTCCTTTTGAGAATAATGATGACGATGAGAGTTATGTTTATGATGAAGAGAGTGAGGAGGATACTGAAATTGAGGAGGATAATGAGGTCTTTTTTGATGAGAATAACATTATCATTAAACCTCATGTTGATACACGTTATCGTTTTGGTTCACTTGATAATGAAGCTCCTGGTCTTTTGGCCAACTTAAATAAACAAGTCCCAGATTCCATGTTTGTTGATACTGAGTTAGATGTTGTTGATAACGAAGAGTTTGATAGTGAATATGAGGATGACCTAGATCATGATTTACAACAGAAACTTAGGAAATTAAGAAAGGACAAAGAGAAAGATGAGTTTATAGGTAAGAAGTTTGGGTTTTTTTCAGGACAAAGATTTGGTACAAGTAAAGAGATACAAGATAGAGTTTACATGCATTCCATATAAACTAGAAGAAAACTCAAATTGGTAAGGAATGACAAAGTTAGAGTTAGGGCGAAATGTGTTGGTAGCATCCCTGTTTTTGACCTTAATGATGGGCCTTCTATGGATGGCCCATTAAAAGAAAGTCCAAGTTAGTCCAGTGGTCCAAGAACTAGGTCTAAGTCAAAAGTTGGTTCTGCAGACAAAGACAAAGGAAAGGGAATAATTGAAGATGCTAGAAATCAGAGCTGTCAATGGGAACTTTATTGTACTAAAGAGTTAGGTAAGAAAACTTGGGTATGCAAGACTCACCATAGTGAGCATTTATGTCTACAGACAAGGGACATTAAAGCTTGCAACTACAAAATTCTATCACTTCAAATTATGGATGAAGTATCCATGGATCCAGAAATTCCTACAAAAGCAATTCAAGATACACTTCAAAAGAAATGAGAAGTAAATGTTTCTCGCATGAAGGAATTCAGAGCCAAGGCTGCAGCTGACAAAATGATAATGGGTGATTACAAGGGACAATATTCTATGCTAAGATATTATGTTCAAGAGTTGATGACCCAAAATCCTGGAACCACAGTGAAATGTCAAGTAGAAATGCCTGAAGATCATAACAGTCCTACTAGAGTATTCAGGAGAATATATGTCTGTTTTGGTGCATTAAAGCAAGGATTCAAAGCTAGTAGAAGGGAACTGTTGGGGTTGGAAGGGGATTTTATAAGTGGCCCATTCCCCGGCCAATTGTTAACAGTGGTGGGACTTGATACTAACAATGGCATCTATCCGGTTGCTTATGCCCTTGTTGAAGCTGAATGCAAAGATTAGTGGGTGTGGTTTTTGAACATATTGGGGGTTGACCTAGATCTATACAAAAACTCCAATTTTACTTTCATATCAGATAGACAAAACACATAATACAATTTTAAATATTGATTTTTTTATTCTATATGTCTTTTAATTGTTCAAATTTTATTACAGGGTATTATTCAAGCAATGGATGAAGTGTTTCCATGCATAGAACATAGATACTGTTTAAGGCATATCCATGAAAACAAGAAGAAGCAATGGAATAGACTTACTTACAAGCAACTGCTTTGGAGGTGTGCTACAACTACAACAGTGATTGAATATCAAGCTGGAATTAGAGCACTTAAGGACTTATGCATTGCTGCACATGACTAGTTAGCAAAGATTCCACCACAACATTGGGCCAGATCACACTTTTCAGGTAATTTGAATTAGCTTATGTGATTTAATAATCATGATGTATTCTATTAATTCCTTACTAGAATATATTATTTCTGTATGTAGGAAGAGCTCATTCAGATATTTTGTTGAATAACATGTGTGAAGTGTTGAATGGTAAGTTTATCGTTGGTAGGGATAAACCTATTATCACTCTGTTAGAGTTCATCAGGGAGTACTGCATAAAAATAATTGTGAATGTTCAGAAAGCCATTGACAAATGTCCTGGTCGTCTGACCCCTACTGCAACAATTATGATGTCAAAAATCAAAGAAAATGTTAGTAACTATATGTTAGATTATGGACATTATTTTAGTAGTCGTATGTTAGGATCGAACTCGAGATCACGGGATTGCACACTTTACGTATGAAAAGTAAATGAATAATAATTATATATAAATGTTATATTAATTATTAGAACGTAAACACGTAATGATCGTTAACATTTAATGGAAAAGGCTAACGACCATTAGACGAATAAAAGGAAAGGGACTATAGATGAAAATTGGAATGTCAAGAAGGCTTTAGAACCCTTGTGGGTTGGTTAGGGTCGATTGGCTAAGGGTATCCCACATTGCTTGGTGAAGCTTTTGTTTCAAGTTTTCTATCCTATATAAACACACAAGGTTTCATTGTTTTCTGATATAACTTGAACACCTAATCTTATGTGTTTTCTCTTCTCTTCTCCTAGCAAAGATTTCGACACCCCATTAAAGTTTAAGGGAGTCGAATACTTTGTTATTCTTCTAGTGTTTGTGCTCGCTTTACTTGCATAAACGTTTACTTGAAGTAGTACGTGTGTACAAGATCGTGAATCAAACACATCATTGTTTGTTTCTTGGATTTGTTTACATAAACCCTAATTAGGGTTCTTGAGTTGAATATTGCATTTGATTCTTGTTCGGGCTCGAATCACTACGGTATGTTTACTTTTATATTTGATAAATTAATTACATATTATATGGTCTTGTTATAATTGTTTTCGCTATACTTACTTGATGTGTTTGGTTTATTTTATATGATTGTCATGATATTATAATTCCTACAGTGGTATCAGAGCCAGATTATAATGTGTAATTAATTATCGAAACGCATAAAATTTGAATCTTGATTCGTTTAATTACATGTTTTTATGGTTTTTCGTTTCCTAACCCTAATTTTTTAATTGGGTCGATTGACCTATTAGGGTTTTAGGGTTTTGGTTTTGATTTTTAATATGATTAGAAGCCCTAGGATGTCATGTAATTGGTTATGTGTTTTAGTAAACGATCTTGGTGCAATATGTTAATTGTTAAGCATAATCCATGAAAAATGCATGTTTGCATGGATTTTATTGTGTGATGATTTAAATGGTTTAAATTTGATATATAAATTAAATGTTAAGTTATATCGAAACATGTAAATTTATTAATAGATGTCGAATTGGGTAAGACTCCAATATTAAGTAATCAATTATGTGCTATGTGGTGTTTGTTTAGTTTTGGCTTACGCAATCGATTTATCGATGTATGTGGCTCTTTTTCCATTGAAGAAGAAAGCCTTAATTGAATAAATGCATTATACACCTAGACTTGATTATTAATATGACTATTGAATAAAATTTGCATGTGGCTACATGTTTTATACATATTTAATTGATATGTTATGTATATGTTTATTTAGTTGTGTTATTTTTTATTAAATATTACTTGTTTTTTTGTTTATTATTATGTGAGACATGTTTATAAACAAAAAAAGGTAATTTTTTGAATAGAAATTAATATGGACTAAATAAATGGTGAAATTGTTTTGGTTTTAAGAGATTAAATTTCAAAGGATTGGTTGATTGATGTTTTTGTACATAGTGTGCGAAAGGCGGAGGTTGCCATACAATGTGCTTGTAGAGAGGGGTTTTTAAAGACCATGCACCTACCGGTTCTCTACAACCGCTTGTGTGCCGACTCTAGACTTACCTATATCACTATATTACGTACATTGTCATCTTAAGGGTGAATTCACCACAATTCCACAATGATTATCCGAAACACTAAGCCTTAGGGCTTATGCAAAAGTACGATATAAGTGGATGATAATTGTTGGTAATTATTTAATTGGTGAACCTGATACCTCAATCAAAACTTTTCTATTTTACTCTTAGTGAATTGGTAATAAAAATGTTTTATAAAACCAATGTTAGGAAGTTGTATGCATGTTTCTTCATACATTATTTTGATTACACGTCAAAATTAATACCCTTATAAAATTAAGTCAAATGCCATCTAATTAAGAACACTTGAAGTTGTAGTTTACGTCATGTGAGAGCTTGGCTAGATTGCAATGGAGAGGTAAATTTCATAATTTCATTGCTAGCAGATCAACTGATGTAATGGATTTATGAGTTTGCAGTTTTTAACTTAGACGACTTAAATTGAGTAGGAAGTGAGAGCTTGGACTCAAGGCATTAAGATGAGGATGAAACATGCTTACATTACAAAGGTTTTGTGAATGTAAATCCCATAATGATCTAGGAATTGCAATATGATATTGGCAATTATTGTTGGACAATTACCTTGTTGAATACTATCATTACTAGCAGATCAACTGATGTAATGGTACTATGTCAATTTGGATCCTAGCTTTAAGAAAATACTATGGTTTATATGAATATGTACCAATGGGTATTATATTTTCTTAAAGATCTAATTATCGAAAATACTGAAATTGAATTTTTGTAATTCGTTATAATGTATTAATGCAATGTTCAAACCGTAAACGCACTTTGGACTTTGGTAAATTGATCCCGTTCTGTTTTCAAACAAGTGTTTGATTAAGAATAATTTACTTAAAAGGCAAAAGAAGTCTCCTTTCTATGAAAGAAGAGTGAGATACAATCCTATTCCTTTTCATGAATGAGAAAGGATAATAGGAATATTAGATATGTCCAAATTCTAATATAACTCATAGCAAATTTTTTAATAGTTAAGATAATTGCATATTTTCTATAGGGATTTTATCATCCTCATTCGGTAATTAAATTCTTAGTAACAAATATGATATTTGGTTAACAGAAAATTATGTATGACATTTTGCGAGTTATTATAATTAGAAGCTAAACTAATTATCACAAAATGGTAAAAGATAAACTATTTTATTGATCTAGTTGTTTTGACTATTTAAAAGGTGCTACATACATTGTGAGATGGTAGACCTATTAAGGAAGAAATTGCATGCCCAATTTTCAAGTTAATAGCATTTGGTGGATAGTCCATCATTTACGTAGTATAATACACTCTTTAATGCATAAGTAATTGTTACGTACTTACGTATGGACATTCAAAGGTGTAGGAAAGTTAAAAGCACACTATTTTCTTTCACTGGATATGAAACTTTTACAATGTTATCAAATTCAGTGGGAGTATTGTGTACTTATTAATGAATAAGGAATTATTGTAATGGTCTTTAATTCAGTGGGAGTTACAAGCTTTGACATCTTGGTAGCTAAAGATAATTACTTTCCAAGTGTAGACACTCATACTTTTAAGGATAGTCTTGTACGTTTCCTTACTAGACATTGTTGTTCTACATCTTCTTGTTATACTAAAATCTGTGACACAATCATATTGAACACATAAACAAATGCATGGCGTGTTGTTTATCAACTATATGAGGTTGTTCCATGCACAAGTGGGAGAAATGTTATCTTTAATGTGTCCAAGAAACAACTCATAAAGATATGATTTAATGGATTCTCTTGACTACAAAGTAAGAGAATAATATTCTAATATGAATTATACTAATCTAATTCAAGAAACACTTGGTGTTACAATTTACGTTATGTGAGATCTTAGCTAGATTGCAACAACAAGGTGAATTTCATATTTTCATTACTAGCAGATCAACTGATGTAATTGAACTATGAGAATTTACAGTTTCTAAATTAGATACCTATTAGAACATGTGTCAATATGATATCAAGACTACTTTAATTTATATATTTATGAATTCTTGGAATGACATAAATTAATAAAGTAATCTAATACTATTTTAATCTGAATATTTATGTGTTCTAGGAATGACATAAATAAATAAAGAAATAATGTTATTTACATTATTGTGAAGTAATAAATGAACTTGAAATTACTATTGAAACCAAAAGATGGTGTTCATAATTACTTTAGTTAAACATGTTTTTGTTTCATTGTAAAGATATAAACATAAAGTCTTTTAATTGTTATAAGACTTATAATAAAGTAAGACGTTATATTGTTATGTCTTTTAATTAAGACATATACATTAAGTTATTAAATGGTTAAATGACTTATAACATATAGTGAGATTATAACAATTTATGTTTTCTTGTAAAGACATGGACATGAAGTGACTTTGTAAAAAGTACTTGTGTTATAAAGCATGTAATTGGCTTGAAAATTATTATACCATTAAAATGAATTAGTTGGTAAATAAATAAGTCAAAACGAATATGGTTATCTTAAATATTGTTAGATTGTGTTACAATATTAATACTAATGAAATACCAAATGTTTATAGTATGTTCAGTTAGAAAAATCAAACTTTTGTTATATTGTTTGATTAAAGATAACTATGACTTCTTTTCTTCCAAAAAGTTATCAAGGTTAGAATATTGAGTATGACTTGGACATATTTAATAAAACTCCAATCTAGAAGATTAATAAGACATCATCATATGATGGAATGTGATGAATGTAATGAATTACATTAAGTCTTAAATTGAAGTTCTAAATTTGTTTAACTGCTTATGAACAGGTTATTAACAAAGTAAAGTTAGGAACTATGTTGGATCGATATACTCTGACCAAACTACTTTGTAGCTTGTAAGGGTTTAACAATATTGAGTAAACTCAACACTATTAATATTGAAACACTGTTTTACCTTGTAAAGTATGCGGAATCTACTAACACAAAGCTTAAAAAGAACTTTTATATTAACCAAACTTTGAACCTGCTTTGTTACACAGATTCACTAACAATCCCTAACTATTTATCAACTTTGATCGACTCTAAAACTTATGAATACTTCTCTAAAACTTGTATCGACTAATACCTCTTAAGGCTCTTTATATAGATATCCTTAAGTCGGTTTACAACATATAATCCTTGAACGACAAGTCATTATCCCTAACTAATTCTAGAATATTCATTCAATATTACACATTAATCCTTATCTAATATTGCACATCAGTCCTTGTTTCCTTCGAAGTACTTTAAACATTCTTCAATAACAGTAGTACTTTGACTTTTTCCTTCAGCAGTACTTTGACTTTATTCTTCATGCAGCAGTACTTTGACATCCAGAAGTACTTTGATATTTTATATCCCAACAATCCTCCCCTAACTTGAACTCCACTTGCTTGATTTCAAGTTTCTTTGTTATCTTTAATCTTCAAATCTTTAATCATTCAGGAAAATTGTTTCTTTATGTCTTTGTCTTCTATCTTGTCATATGTCAAAGCACTCTTCATCAGCATCTTGTCTTTTAATATTTCTTCTCAGCAACTCAGCAACATTTTGGTACAGTGATCATCAAATCTTAAAAGTTTCATACTATTCTCATCACTTCCAGGTGTGTTAACTCCTGTGAGAGGTGAATCATTGAAAATTATGATTTTTAGCAAATCATCAGCTATCAACGGATTTGATTAGTCTTTACCAATAGCCGTTTGCTATGGACTAGCCAACTCTTGATCACTTGAAGTATGGTGAGTTGATAACCATATAGTTTTTGGTAAACTATCAACCATAAACGGATTTGATTATCACATCAGAGCCGTACCCTCATGATGAGTCAAACTCTTTCTTGTCTGTTAAACATGGTGAGTTGATTACCATTTGTTGTGCAGTATAAATACTAACACCATGTGTTGCTTTTCAAATCCTTTTTCCTTTTCTTTTAAACATCAAAACATTTTAATTTTTATTTTAAAGGACTTATATTGGTTTATATCAACAAGCAGTACTTTGTTAAAGTACTGTTTGTTTTTGCAGTACTTTGAAAAATACTTTATTTTACAAAACAAATCATACCAGTATTATGCAATATTACTCTTCAGACTTGACCCATCTAATAAATAGCTTGATAACATCCAAAGCTACTTCAGATTCATCTTCAAGTTCCATTCCATGATCCAGCATTCTGAGCATAATTACTCTAATCAATGGATATCTCCTCTAAGCCAGCATATGAATCATGGTACCATCTTCCATCTCTAGGGTATGAACTCCTGATGACTCAAAGAATCTCCATCTTGTTATTTCCCAATTCTCTTGATCATTCCACATAGGATCAACACTTGTTTCTTCAGCTTCCCAGATGGTAATTAAGTCTCCAAGCAAAATTAATCCCACTCCTGAAGCTTCAATCTCTGCATAGTATGTCTGCACTTGCACATATAAGTCATACAAATCTGCCCTTGTAATACAGTGCAACACATCCCATAACATATTGAATGTTGTGAAACTTTCATCTTCTCTGTGGATCATAAAATAATTCCCTTCTTTTGATTCAACCACAGAAAATGAGATTATCTTGGACTTCTTTCCAGAATCTTCAATCTTCTTATTCTCAAAGTCAACAACTCTGAAATAATTTCTAAGTTCATCAACTGTATCTTCATGAATCAACTTCAGCCTTTTTGACAGTTGATCATCTTGAGCTAATTTCTTTCTTTTCAATTTCCTTTGCTCAGCTTGTTCCTTTCTGATATCTTCTAATTTCTTCTTTCTATCAACTTCCATGGGCACAAAGTTTTCTACTTCTCTTCTGATATCTTCTTGTACTTTATCCCACAGAGCTTTCACTTCTGGATACCTCTGTTTATGTAAATTCTTGTATCCCTTTTTCCTCAAGAAACTTATCATCCAGTTCCTTTCCTGAGCTTTAGTCATTGGCTTCCTTGTAATTGGCCTACTAACTTCTGCCAAATACTTAGCATCATAATCAGCTTGTTGCCTTTTAGCAAGCTCTAAATCTTCTGCAATCTCTAATTCTCTAATCTGAGCAATAGAAAATTTCTTCTTTTTCTTCTTAGTATCTTTCTGAACCTTGATCCCTTTCCCTTTATCTTTTGGATCTATCTCTTCTGATTCAGAAGTACTTTCAACATCTTTTTGTGCAGGCTCAGAAATATGTATTCCTCCAGTAGGTATCCTCAAATTCATCATAACTTGAGCAATTGTTTCATCATAACTTGCAGTATGTACTCTTACTTCTTCTTGATGTACAAAAGTAGAAGGACCAGCTTCATCTTCATAATTCCTTGTAGAAGGTCCAGCTACATAAGTTCCAATAGCAGCCATATCTTGTTCAGCAGTACCTTGCACAACAGTATTTTCAACAAAAGTACTTTGAGCATTATTTCCTTCTAAATCAATTTCTTCTGTATCACCACTTTTTACATCCTCATGCTCAACTTCAAGATTAATTTGTTCTGTCTCACCACTTTTTCTTTCAGTACTATTTTGAGCAACATTTTCATCTTGATCATTCTTTTCCTCTGAATATTGAACCATATCATCAGATCTATCCAAATTATCATCCTGATTCCTCCCCAATTTGATAGATGATGATTTCCTATGCCTCCTCTTGGATTTAGACTTCTTCTTTGTAGACTTTGGCTTCTGAGACTGCTTCTTTTCTTTCACATAAAGCCTAAAATTCTGAACAAGAGGCCAAACAAACGTCTTCAATCTTCTGAACTTCCTTCTTAGCTTCTTGATTTCTGCAGCTTAAGCATTAACAGTTGTCTTCATCTTCTCCAATTCCTTAGCCAAATCAGAAGTACTCACAGCACCTTCAATTCCCTCATCTCCTCCAGGTGTTTGAAACCCACCTGTGGAAGTATAATCATTGGGAGTAGGTACATGTGAATCCTCTGAAGCAGTACCTTTAGAAGAAGTATTTTGTGGAGAAGTACCTTGAGCAGAAACAGATTTATCCAAGGAAGCTGACACTGAGGAAGTCCTTTCACTTGAAACAACATGCTGAGGGGAAACAATAGGTGGTGTAGGTGTATGTACTGAAGCAGAATGCTCATTAGAATTAGAATGTGCAGAACCACTATTATCTTCGTCATCCCTAACAGCTTGAGCAACCTCTAACATATATGCATTTAGAGGTGTATTCCTACCCGAAAAGTTTACTCCCTTATGAGATATAAAAGTGAACACTTTAGGTGGCATCCTAATGGTAGGTAAATAATCCTGAGGTTTGGGTATCCCATCTAATGGATTCTCTAAAAGCAATTGAACAAATCTAGGATACATTAGAAAGGGTTTGCCAGCCTTAATATGAGTAAGCATACCTTCAAGGATCATGTATGAGAAATTGAAAGGTTGATTTGTAATAAGACCAACAAAAGCAGAAGCTATGGAATGGCTAAACTGATCCCAAGCAATACTCTTTGGACTTAAACAATGAAGCAAAACATGAATCAGAAATGTCCAATGAGGATTAACCATAGCCTTCTGAAAAGTAAGCTTAGTCAAAGGACCTTCATACCCAATATCTCTGAGTGTGTTCCAAATCTGTTGTTTTCCAAACAAAACAGAGCCTCCTTCATCATCAAATGTTAGAAATGAAGCTGAGCGATATTTACGTGAATTGGAGTAGACAACTAGAATGCATAAAGTGCAGGGACTACTAATGTAATATTGTAAAAGTTGTCTTTTGTAAGGTTTGTTAGGCCTATAAATACCTCTCAAGGCTTCACTTGAGAGGTGTGGGTGTGCAACATAATTTATAATAATAAAAACATCTTTGTGTCACCTCACCTTCTCTCTACTTTCTCTCTCTAGAATAATGGCGTATTTTGATCAACCTCGTCCTCCAGAAGGTGTTTCTTGGGTTCTACAATTGGTATCAGAGCTAACCGGGGGCGAATCGTGGTGTTTTTTGGTGTAAAATCGTGTTTTTTTGGTGAAAAAAATCGAATCTGGTTACTGTTCATCAGCATGTTATCGAGTTTGGATGTATTTTTGTCGAGTTAAGAAAAATTTTCGAGTTTGGTAAATTGTTTATCGTGTTTGGATGTGTTATCGAGTTTGGATTTGATTTCTTATCGAGTTAGCAAATTTCTTATCGTGTTAGGAGTTATTTACCGAGTTAGGCTTATCGAGTTTGGTGTCTGTTTATCGAGTTTGGTGTCTGTTTATCGAGTTTGGGAGCTGACTATCGAGTTAGAAGTTGTCTATTGCCGAGTTTGGCTGAATCAACCTTATCGTTTTATCGAGTAAGGATATTATCGAGTTAAGGACAAATGAAACTCTGCCAAAATTTCATTGGACTTATCGAGTTAAGGAGCATTTATCGAGTTTGAGGGAATGGTTATCGAGTTACAAAGGTTACCGAGTTAGGAGCTTTATCGAGTTACATGGTTTATCGAGTTAGAGGAAAATTTGAGTAAAATTTATTTTTGAGAGGAGACTAAACGACCAATTTTTACGCGAGATTCAAATTTTGGTATAACGTTGAAAATTTTGGCCCGAAATTCAAATTTTTAGGCCAAAATTCAAATTTTTTCGGCGAAATTTTGCGTAAAAATTTTTCATACTCAAATTTTTCTGGTAACCTTAGAATTGCACTTCGTAGTGATTTCCAAATTTTGAGGGAGAAAATTTGCCAATTCTATTTTTGGAGGGAAAAATCAAAAATCACTACGAATCAACGAGATTGAATTTCTAGCTTCACCAAAAACACACCACGAATTGCTTAAAAGATCCTGATCAAGATTCACCAAAGATCAATGGCTAAATTTTGAATGTTATCAAAAGGTGACTACGGGGATAATTTGTTTATTACTTATTTGAGCTTGAAGTGACGTTTCACGGGTGCGTGTACTTAGTATCTCAAGGTCTAGGGGTTGGTTGGATGAAGACTTTTGAAGATCCTTGTTTGAGCATTCATGGGATAGTGATTAAGACTTGGACATCTAGCTATGTGTGAGATCTATAAACGCATAAGTTGGTTCTTAATGCTCACAATAGCTATCACTTTAAGGAGTTACGTTGTAGTGCTCAGTGTCACACAAGGTTGTGGATTGTTCAAGAGACGGATATACAATAAAGGATGGATGGTTGGGTATATGCCACTACCTATATTGTAAGGAGTTACGTTGTTGTGATCATATAGGTTCTTAATCAGGATAGTACAAGCGTAAGTCACAAGTCTAGGGAATTTTACTTCACACTCAAGTTTGTCATATTGGGTTGTCTCCACACGTGGTCACTTACTATTAGCCAATGGAAGAGAGGTTGATCTGAGATGAACTGTAGAGAGAATATTTATTGCCATTTCACTCATGGGGTATTGATTTGTATGTTGCTTCCAGTTGATATGTTTATGTACACATATTTATGATGATTCCGTGAGATCGTCATCATCCAGGAGGGAGAAATGTGTACATCGAGGCTTTTATTGAAGAACTGGAAGCATTCTAAGTGAGTTGAAGATGACAATATGATGCTCCCCAAACAAACCGGTGAAGAAGTTACATATTATCAGTCTAAGACTCATTTTCCGCTGTGCATGAGACTGAAGATTATATGGGCAGAATTCAAAGATACTTCTTCGACAAGCATCAAGGTTATATCAAACGGGTTGTCCATTTGGGAGGGAGCATGTAAAAGAAAATGGCTTACTAATTGGGAGGGAGTAATAACCCAATTAGATTAGCAAGTGATTCGTCTACAAGTAAACAAAGATTGCTGGGGATATTTATGAAGAAAAGAGCTACGAAGTCTTCCTCAGCATTGTTGCGCTTACTTTGATTGTTTTATTTACTTGTTAGGAATCATTGTAACCAATTCACGTATATCTCCAGCTGGAGGGAGATTGTTAGAAATGAAGCTGAGCGATATTTACGTGAATTGGAGTAGACAACTAGAATGCATAAAGTGTAGGGACTACTAATGTAATATTGTAAAAGTTGTCTTTTGTAAGGTTTGTAAGGCCTATAAATACCTCTCAAGGCTTCACTTGAGAGGTGTGGGTGTGCAACATAATTTATAATAATAAAAACATCTTTGTGTCACCTCACCTTCTCTCTACTTTCTCTCTCTAGAATAATGGCGTATTTTGATCAACCTCGTCCTCCAGAAGGTGTTTCTTGGGTTCTACATCAAATAACAGAGCCTCTCTGATTGAAGCTTCTGTGACACGAATAGCTCTCTCAGCAACTGTAGCAGTAATGATATCCTCTCCATTTACAACCTGTGACGTGGCTGTATAGCTTGAATCCAAGGTCCAATAATCTCTGGGTTGACTAGGATCGAGTAACAGATGTTGGTTCCAGTGAGAAAGTCAATAATACCATGAAAGTCAAGGTTATCTTGGGTTTTCTCAAGGTTTGCTATCATGTTGTGTTTGGTGTTGGTGCATCGATTAGCCATGGTGATTAGGGTTAGAGTGAGAAAAGTTATGATCGATGTAAAGTAGGAATGAGTTTATATAACAAGAAAGGTGAATAAGGGTGAATAAAAAAAAGATATGAGGTTTATATAAGGATAAGATACAAAAAATCACGGTTAATTAATAACTTTACCGTTATTTTTGGAAGTAATTATCCCCATATCTTTTGAAAGGTTGTTAGCCGCAAATCTGACCGTTGGAACAGTATCTGACACGTCAGTGAACCCTTTAATAGCACCAAGCAGTACGTTCCATAAAAAATGGAGCAGTACCTTCCGTTATAAACTCACACAGTATGTTGACCAAAGTACTTTCCCAAAAAAAATCTTGAATGTTGACCATTTGACCAAAATATCTTTGAAAGTCAACCCTGATTAATGACTATCTCCCCATATTAAATCCCAAAGCTACCATGGTAAGTGAATATCCATACACTTCATTAAATGCCCATTTACCTTTACTTTGCTTATAAAAGCAACTTTACCAACAACAACTTGCAATCACCATATCTTTCTTTAGCATAACACAAAAACTAGTAAGCACAATGAGTCACATTCCAATCGTGAACATCTCTTCAGACTCAGATGACACCACTTATTCAGAGATAAGTTACTACTCTAACTCTGAGTTTGAAGATCCAGGATGGTTAGATTATTTTCCTCCTCATGTACAGTGGATGGGACACCAAGAATCTTCCTCAACAATGAGTGCTGCCAACTCTACCATAACTGATGCAGGTAGTACTACCAACAAAAAGCCCAAGAAGAAGAAAGTTGTCCCTGGTGCATCTCTGGCTAATGAGCTTCCACATGCTATGACTCAAGCCCTGGAATCAGCAATTCAGAACATGAAGTGGCCTGCTCCTAGGAAAGAGAGACCTCCCAAACAGGTTCTTGGCCTGGCTTGACCAAGAAAGCAGGCTTCTTTTGATGACAAGAGAAAAACTGCTCAAAAGGGAAAACAAAGCTATGAGGGCAAGGGAAAAAGGCCTATGGAGTAGGTGTGTGGAGCTTGGTAGTAGGTTGTGGTAGATGTCTGTTTGTTGTGTTTTGACTTTTCTGTGTCTGTGCCTGTATCTTGGTAACAACATTGGTAATGTATGAATCCTCTGAATGGTTGTTGTATGAACTTGCTGAATGATGAATAAAAACTTTTCTTTTTAATGATACATGTAGCCTCCCCTCAAATAATGACTAACTAATAACTACTAATGCCTCCCCTCAAAAATAGCTTACATATTAATCATGCCAATACTCACAACCAAGAAGGTGAATCTTGAAACATCAAAGCCCTTTGTGAGTAAATCTGCTACATTATCATCAGTATGAACTTTAACCACATTGATAAGCCTGTGTTCATAGCAATCTCTTATAAAGTGATGTCTAATCTGAATGTGCTTGGTCTTGGAATGATACACTGGATTCTTGACAATACAGATAGTACTCTGATTATCAATGTTGATAGGAGTATTCTTGAAATTGAATCCATAATCCAAAAGTTGATTCTGTAACCAAAGTACTTGTGCACAACAACTTGCAGCAGCTACATACTCTGCTTCAGTGGAAGAAGTTGCTGCAATTGTTTGCTTCTTACATTGCCATGACACTAATCTGCTTCCAAGGTACTGGCATCCTCCAGTTGTGGATCTTCTGTCATAGTTATCTCCAGCATAATCACTGTCTGAAAAAGCTTGGAGATGGAAAGGTGAATCTCTAGGATACCATAAGCCTAGCTTAGGTTGTTGTCTAAGATACCTGAAAATTCTCTTGACAGCATTCAAGTGTGATACATTTGGATTAACTTGATGTCTTGCACATAAACATACAGCAAAAGTTATATCAGGTCTTGATGCAGTTAAATACATGAGACATCCAATCATAGACCTGTATAGTGTGACATCAACATCTTCTCCTTCTTCATCTTTTCCCAAAGGTTTGTTAGTATCCACTGGTGTAGATGTAGGCCTAACAGTTGTGAAATTGAATCTCTTAAGAATATCTGCAACATACTTATCTTGACAAATATATATTCCACTGCTTGACTATTGCACTTGAAGTCCCAAGAAGAAGGTTAATTCTCCCATTGAACTCATCTGAAACTCTTTCTGCATAAGATCTTCAAATTCTTTGACCATAGATTGCCTAGTAGCACCAAAAATAATGTCATCTACATACACTTGGACAAGCATGATATCCTTCTTGTCTCTCTTGATAAACAAAGTCTTGTCAATAGCTCCTCTTCTATAACCATGTTGTAGTAGAAAATTGGAAAGTCTTTCATACCATGCTCTTGGAGCTTGATGAAGGCCATACAGAGCCTTGATTACCTTGTAGACTTTGTTTGGGTGTGCAGGGTCTTCAAAACCAGGAGGCTGTTTGACATAAACTTCTTCTGTGATTTTGCCATATAGAAAAGCACTTTTAACATCCATTTGATATACAGGAAATCCCATATAAGATGCAAAACCCAAAAATAGCCTGATGGCTTCAAGCCTTGCCACAGGAGCAAAAACTTCATAGTCTACTCCTTCTTCCTGTCTATATCCTTGAGCCACTAACCTTGCCTTGTTTTTTATAACATTCCCTCTTTCATCTCTTTTGACCCTGAAGACCCATTTAGTTCCAATAAGTTTCTTTCCATCAGGTAAATCACATAAAACCCAAACTTCTTGAAGTTTAAACTGTAGGAGTTCTTCTTGCATAGCTTCTACCCAACTTTCCTTGGCTAATGCTTGTTTGATATTCTTGGGCTCTTCCTGAGATAGAAAACAAGCAAATAAACACAACTTCTGATCCTTGTGATTCACCCTGTTTTGCTTGTAGATAAAACTAAATAAAGAAGTATGTTGTTGAGACATATTCTTAGCCTTAGTCCTTGTGAGCACCCCTGAAGCTGAGGGTCCAATTATGTTGGTAACAGGATGAGTTTTGTGTATTCTGAGAGTAGGAGTTGGTGAGACTTCAAGATTATCTTCCAAATTAGTTATATCAGGATCTTCATTATAATCTGAGAAAATGCCTTCTTGATCCAATTCATCATCAGTGTCTTCTAAAGTAATCGTGTTTGGATCATCAGTATCTTCTAAGTCAGGCATATTAGAATCATTAACAGCATCAGTATTTATCCAATTTGAAGTATCTAAAGGTTGAAAAGTACTTTCAAATGGATTAGCAGTACTTTGGGGTAAAGTACTGGCTGTGTCTTTTGCCTTCTTCTTTTCTGCTTCATAAACTCTCCTTTGGTCATCTTCATACGACTTAGCCATTGTTTCTTGAAAAAGCATCCTAGAAAGTTCATCTTGAATGGCTTGATCTTCTGCAGATACTGGGATTTGTGGTGGAACAGTACTGAGGATCAACAGTACTGTTAGGTTCAGCAGTACCTTGAGGCTCAGAAGTACTCTTCTTTTCATCATTGGCATTATCATTTGGCTCATCTTCAGATCTTAAATTAACATCATGAACAATGTGATGTGCTTCTTCTTCAGTGGGAGCAGCTTGATTTTCTTCCCTTACAGGTACATAATTCATTGATGAAGACATTAAATCAAGATCAAACATCCAATCAGGACCTTTACCTTTAGAATTTTCTTGTTCTTCCAGAAAATCAACATGAAGACATTCTTGAACCTTTTTGGTAGCCCTGTTGTACACTCTGAATCCTTTGCTATTGGTACAATATCCCAATAGATATCCTTCATCTGACTTCCCTTCAAATTTGCCCAAATTATCAGCAGTGTTTAAGATGGTTAGGGGACATCCAAAAGGTTTCATAAACTTGATGCTTGGCTTCTTTCCCATGAGTAACTCATAAGGTTTCTTCATTTGAGGTTTAGTCACTGATACTCTATTCAAAACATAACAAGCAGCACTTACAGCCTCAGCCCAGAATGGAACAGGTAATTGAGAGTCTGCAAGCATTATCCTTGCTGCTTCAATAAGAGTTTTATTCTTTCTTTCTGCAACTCCATTTTGCTGAGGAGTTCTAGCAATACTGAACTCTTTTTTAATTCCTTTCTTGGCACAAAATTCATCCATTAGCTGATTCTTAAACTCAGTCCCATTATCACATCTAATGCCTCTAACCTTGAGACTTAACTGATTTTCAAGTGCTATTATAAGATCATGAATAGCATCAAAAGTTTCATCTTTAAAGCATAAGAAAAAGACCCAACTAAATCTGCTACAGTCATCTGTTACAACCAAGCAGTACTTCTTCTTGTTCAGACTAACAACTGAAACAGGTCCAAACAGATCCATGTGCAGCAATTCCAAAGGCTCTCTAATGGTTTTCACATTAATCTTCTTACAGGAAGCCTTGTGCTGTTTACCCTTCTTACAAGCAAGACATGAGTGATCATTCTTGAATGTTTTAGAAGGTAAACCTCTTACTAAATTACCTCTGACCAGCTTATTGATGTTCTTAAAATTGACATGCCCCAATCTTCTGTGCCATTGATGTGCTTCTTCCATAGTTGCTCTTGCAATCAAACATGTTGCTTTTTCAGTAGAGTGTACATTCTTTAAGTCTATGTTTTACACATCATTAGTTCTTGGTGCTCTCAGCAACACCAAGTTTCTATCTTCTAACTTGAAATAAGGAGAAAGTATAAGACATTCTGTGTCAAAGAATAACACAGGGTACTTCTTATCACAAATCTGAGAGACTAACAAAAGATTGAATTTGAACTCCTTCACATATCTAACATATTCAAAATCAATGTTTCCTGCCTTGATAGTTCCTTTGCCAGTAATTCGTCCTCCATCAGGATCATTCCCAAATGCAACTTTTCCTCCAAAATAAGCTTTAAAATCTGACAAGAGCTCCTTTTCTCCTGTCATACTGCCAGAGCAACCATTATCTACAATAAGATGATCTTTAAGCTCCTCCTCTGGGTTGCCCTGCAGTTACATGAAAAAGGTTAGTTATTTTTAGGAACCAAAGCCATTACTGACTTGTGTTCCCCTTGTGGAGTAACATACTCAAAATTTTTGAGTATGTAATCACCACTGTCTTTGAAAGCATGATCAAGAATTAAGGTTTTTGTTTCCAAAACAGTTGGTTTTCATGATCAATTTTCCCTTTTTCACCCTTAACCTCTGAAAGTATTGGTTCTACCCCAGCAGTACTTTCTTTCTTAACCCATTTTGTTGTGACTTTAGGAGTTGGGTTCTGTGTTCTAGCATCTTTTCTTGTGTTGTAAGGCCTTCTAGGGTTGTAGTGATTGTACCTCCTAGGTCTTACACTTGAGTGTTTGCTAGAAACTTTTTGGTTAGGGAACTTTCTATCAGTACTTTGTGAAGGTGCTGAGGGTTTGGAATATGACCTTTTCTGATGAGGGTACCTATAGTCTTTTGAGAAATTACTATGGTTAACCCTATTTGAATAATTCCAAACTGGTTTGTTGTCCCTTGCCTTATTCTCCCTATGACTTGGTTGTGCAGTTCTGGTCTTTGGATATTTACTTAGGTATTCTGAATGATAATCACAGTCTTTAATCTAATGATGAGGACTATAACAAACATAACAGACCTTTGGACCAATATCCCCAAATCCCCTTCCATAAGATTTTCTAAACTTAGAAGTATTTTGAAAGAATTTTCTTTGAGGTACTGCTGAGTGATCAGCAGTACTTCGAAAAGTATTTTGAGGTACTGCTTGTTTTGAAAACCTGTTCTCTTCAATCTTAGGTGCTTCAACAGACTTTTCTAAAGTTTTAGGGTTAGATTTACTTTTAAGCTTTTTCCTAAACTCTAGATTATCTACACCATAACAGTCAACATCTTTTCTAGGTGGTTGAAAGCTACTTGGGGGGTGAGGAACTGCATTATATCCCTTTTCTTTCTTAAATACAGGAGGTGTTGGACTAGGGGATTCCTCATCACTAGAAGTGTTTTCATTTAGACTTATGAACTCTTCATCACTAGTGGAGGTATCTATTGTGAGATTTAATTCCTTGCCCTTAAATGGAATACCTTCATTGCTATCATTATCATAACCTAGGCCTGTCTTGATATTAGATGTTCTTTGATTTTCAACAAATTGAACATGTGACACACCTGCCTCATTCCACACAGCAAGTTTTTCTAACAACTTATCCCTTTCAGCAGTCACTTTCTCTAGTTCAGACACCTTACAACCTAGTTTCCATTCACTTAACTTAACTAGGTAATCCTGTTGTTTATATGTTTCAAGCCATGCTACTTCATTGTTTTCATGTGTAATGATTTTGGCCTCCATTGACTCTAAAGTCAATTGATAACCAGTTATCTCAGCCCTAGCCTTTTGAAATTTATCTCTTTCAGCTACATATTCACTAAGTAACTTTTGATACATATCATTGCACTTAGAGCATACCTCAGAGTTAGTGGATGAACTTGGTGAAGCAGCTACCATAGCAAGCTGAACAGGTGCTTCTTCAAACTCCATGCTCCAATCAAAGCTTCCTAAACCATCTCCTGACTCCAAAGCAGCATATCCAGGCTCTTCATCAAATGCTGTGCTCCAGTCTTCCAATGCAACCATTGAATAGGTTACAGGTTCATCATCAAACTCATTTGACCAATCAATCTCTGACAGATTCTCTTAAGCAACCAAAGCTTTTGGTTTTGGTTCAGTAATTGGAATCTCTTTTCTTTCAGGCTTGGGTAGTTCAATCATCTTGTTTGCTTGATACTTTGCAAATTTGCACTCCCTTGCAAAGTGACCAGTCCTTTGACAGTTGAAACACTCAATCTTGGACTTGTCAAATGTTATTCCTTGGTTTGCTCTGAAATTGATGCCTTTTCCTGTCTTATTCACGTACTTCTTGATCCTTGCAGTGAGCATGGCAACTTGCCATCTGATATCAATTTCTTCTAAAGCATCATCATCTATTTGCAATACATCTTCTTGATAGGTGACAGGTAGAGATGCTTGTTGAGCAAAGAATGAACATAGAACTTCATCTGAGGTGGGGGTAAGTGATTGTGATGAATTGGTGGTGACCATTGTTGTACATGGAACCTGTGTTTCAGTCACAGTACTTTAAACAGGATAAGCAGTACCTTTGTTGGAAGTACTGCTTCTGTTTTCAGAAGAGACAAAAGCAATGTTTTGAGGTTTCTGTTGTGTGCTTGAACCTGTAGTACCATTCATCTCATGCTCATACACCTTCAGATTGTTGTAGAGATCATCAAAGTCCATAGTATCCAGCCCTGGTTGTCCTCTGATCATAGTAGCAACTACATGCCATGCTGATGGCAAACTTCTCAAGAACTTCAAATTAGCATCTTCAACTGATGCCTCAGCATCATATAGTTCTAGCATACTCAGAAGATGTTGGAATCTTTCATAAGCAGAATCAAGACCTTCTCTTTCTCCAACAGTGAAAGTTTCAAATTGTTGCTTCAGCAAATTCCTATGCATCTTCTTGGAAGCATCATTACCTCCAAACTTCTTCTTTATTGCATCCCATGGTTGTTTGGCATCTTTAGCATCATGAAACTTTAATAGGTGACCATCAAGAATAGCAGAAAGCAGTATGTTGAGAGCTTTGTCTTGATTTCTTTTGGTAGCAGCAGGTACAGTAATTTTAGGTGGTGTTGGTTGTCCAGGTACCTCTACTGGTTCTTCAATTTGCATGTTCCCATTGACAATCACATCCCACAGTGCATGGTCTGTGATGGCAATGTACTGCCTCATCTTCATGGCCCATAGGTTGTATTCTCCCTTCTTAACAATAGGGATTCTAACAGCAGTGATTGAGGGAGCAGGTGCAGCATCTGTCGACATCTTGAAGGGTTTGTAGTGAAATCGGTTTAAAGGTTTAAAGGTTTGTCTTCTTAATCAGAGTTTCCAACACAAGCTCTGATACCACTTGTTAGATCGATATACTCTGACCAAACTACTTTGTAGCTTGTAAGGGTTTAACAATATTGAGTAAACTCAACACTATTAATATTGAAACACTATTTTACCTCGTAAAGTATGCGGAATCTACTAACACAAAGCTTAAAAAGAATTTTTATATTAACCAAACTTTGAACCTGCTTTGTTACACAGATTCACTAACAATCCCTAACTATTTATCAACTTTGTTCGACTCTAAAACTTATGAATACTTCTCTAAAACTTGTATCGACTAATACCTCTTAAGGCTCTTTATATAGATAGCCTTAAGTCGGTTTAAAACATATAATCCTTGAACGACAAGTCATTATCTCTAACTAATTCTAGAATATTCATTCAATATTACACATTAATCCTTATCTAATATTGCACATCAGTCTTTGTTTCCTTCGAAGTACTTTAAACATTCTTCAATAACAGCAGTACTTTGACTTTTTCCTTCAGCAGTACTTTGACTTTATTCTTCATGCAGCAGTACTTTGACATCCAGAAGTACTTTGATATTTTATATCCCAACAAACTATCAATAAGTATTTGTAATATCCCAAAAGAGAACATTGTATTGTTTCTTTATTTGCTAAGTATTTAAAGATAGTTTTTAAATTGCTAAAAGCAAGTGCGAGTTTTGATCTTTAAAAGATAAAATTACAAGATACATAATCTTCTAAAATACACTAGTAAATATCATGATGAAGTTTGACATTTGAATGTTAAATCTCAAGATGATAATAAAGTTTGACATTTAAATGTTAAATATCAAGATGATGGAATTATCATTCATAGAATAGAAATATATCTCAGATATTTGATTAATATGCTGAGGGTTATGATTTACAGGATTATTGTAAACCTGATAATCATCATGATACATTACCAATTATGAAATTGGGTAAAGTACACATGCTATGAATGATTAAGATATTGTCCATAAAGATAATCAATTTTAGAAACTTGGTTTATCTTAATAGTTAGACTAGAAAATAAAGATGAGTTTCTTCAAAGATAAGGTAACCCTTGTGGTTTAAATCTTTGTATAGAAATCGTATGGACAATATTGTGCACGTATTTAATGCATGTTTTATGACAAGATTATTAATCACATTTAAGCAATTAACTGTGATTGAATATTCTTTTCTAAATACATTAAATATATAAAGATTATGATTGTCATATTTATGAAATTGACAATGGAATATCAAAAATTTTCTTGAGTGATTACTTGAGCGAGGACGATAAGTAATCAAAAGGAGTTTATGAATTCAAATAAATCTTTGAAAGTGTACAAAGTGCAATAATCCATGGATGGATAAATGCATGCATCTAGAAGATTACTCTTATGTTTAATTATTAAATTCATGTTTTGATTTATAATTGAAATAAGATAATTTCTAAGTATTCCTAAAAGCTAGTGGGAGTATTATGTTTAATTTCTAAATCATATATGTTGTAAAACATATAAAAAGTAACATTTCATATAAGTTAAAAGTTAACTATTAGTTTGGAATGAAACTTTACTTGTAAGATTTAGGAAATAAGATATACAACCTTGGAATGAATGTTTATTGTTGAAACATATGCGGTAAATGAATCTAATATAACGTGATATATCATTTAGAAAGTTTAAATGTATATCCATAACATGAATAAAATCTAAGTATGACTCAAAGATTTTTTCATGCACATCATGTTTTGTTGTATCATACTTGATTACAAGATGATTTAGCAATATTAATATCTAATTAAAAGGTTATTAGATAACTTGTGTAATATTCTAAATGAATATGTTTGATTATAGAATCACATCCTAAATCTGGAACAACTTCCAAATTCTATAGATGAACAATTTTTCAATTGTTGTGAAAATTGTCATAGCCAACAAACTTGAAAGTTTGAAGGGCATCAAACATTACACAATAGATATTAAGGTTTACGGGAAGTTTTAATAGCATATTGTTGTTTGTATACAATGATGATAATGAAATTGAGACGACACTCAATACTAGTTATGGTAAGGATTTCATCCTTGGCTATTACTAGTTATGCTTAATAAGAGCATAGTTGCATTATACATTAAGAGAATAAGAATACTTTAAACTTTAAAATGTTTAGAAGATTGATTATCATAAATTGGTGGTTAAGGATGTCACACATTTTATGAAAGATAATATGACATTATCAAATAGTTGAGTATGCATATACAAGAACTTCAATAGTTGAATCCTTGGAATAAGTATTCTAAAAATTTCGATAGATCAAAGTTGGATGAAATATGCCTTGTCAACAAGTATGAATGTCATTACTTGAGACATAATTCATCAACAAGAGTTATCATGCATTGATCTATTTAGTATTTGGATAAGGGATGTTAAACAATTATTATAAATTGAAATACATGGCATGTTTAATTTATAATATATTGTATCCTATATTTGTATGTTTAATCAATGAATAAATGTTATTCTAAATTGTCCGTTGTCAGTTAATAATATGGGAATATTATTAAATCAAGACAAATCTGAAGGTTGGTATAATATACTTAAGTATATTGATGCGTAGTCATGCCATTTCAGATGATATTCAATGATACCGAATATAGGACTTATCCCAACTACATGATCTTACTTTATAGATTTTGTTATTAAGTAAATCATGAGAAGTTATCCTCAGACTTGAGATGCAAGATAAGTGTCATGAATGTAGTACATTTTTGTGGAACAACTTAAGGCTATACCTAAATGGTAGTCATAAGGGTTGTTTTCGAAAGTGTTACAAAGTTTGTGGGTTTTGTTTGTAGTCAAGATAGAATTTGTTCATTCAACTTTATTTTTGGAGTTTAATACTGCTGGGCCCCTCGTAGGGTTGGTAAGATGAATGTGCGGCCGCACCCAAGATCTCCCCTGAATATGTTCAGAAGATTTGGTAATCTTGATCAATCATAAACAACGAGAAACAGAATGGTTAATTAAGGAATAACTTTAATCCATATCCTTATTAACGTGGTATTAGAAACAAAAGGATAATAATAATGAGAAATCATTAAAAGGTTTTTCCAGGAGCCTTACTCGAGATCGTACTATTAAAATATGTCCAAGTGGGAGCTGTTAGATTATGGACATTATTTTCGTAGTCGTATGTTAGGATCAAACTCGAGATCCCGTGATTGCACACTTTACGTATGAAAAGTAAATGAATAATAATTATATATAAATGTTATATTAATTATTAGAACGCAAACACGTAATGATCATTAACATTTAATGGAAAAGCCTAACGACCATTAGACGAATAAAAGGAAAGGGAATATAGATGAAAATTGGAATGTCAAGAAGGCTCTAGAACCCTTGTGGGTTGGTTAGGGTCAATTGGCTAAGGGTATCCCACATCACTTGGTGAAGCTTTTGTTCCAAGTTTTCTATCCTATATAAATACACAAGGTTTCATTTTTTTCTGATATAACTTGAACACCTAATCTTGTGTGTTTTCTCTTCTCTTCTCCTAGAAAATATTTTGACACCCCATTAAAGTTTAAGGGAGTCGAATACTTTGTTATTCTTCTAGTGTTTGTGCTCGCTTTACTTGCATAAACGTTTACTTGAAGTAGTACGTGTGTACAAGATCGTGAATCAAACACATCATTGTTTGTTTCTTGGATTTGTTCACATAAACCCTAATTAGGGTTCTTGTGTTGAAGATTGCATTTGATTCTTGTTCGGGCTAGAATCACTACGGTATGTTTACTTTTATATTTGATTAATTAATTACATATTATATGGTCTTGTTATAATTGCTTCCGCTATGCTTACTTGATGTGTTTGGTTTATTTTATATGATTGTCATGATATTATAATTCCAACACTATAAAGTTGTGTGGAATGGGGATCAAAAGTACCAAGTTACTGGATATTTTGGGGAACAAAGTGTTGTTGATGTTGGTAGGAGAACACGTAGTTGTAGGAGATGGGAGATTACAAGGATTCCATGTAGGCATGTAGTTACTGCAAATTTGAATATAGTTGTCAATGGTCATCCTGTACAAATACCAGAGGCATGGACTGATAAGTGCTATTGGTTAGAAACATAGAAAGAAGTTTACAATTTCAAGATACAACCACTGAATGGGTGGGCACACTGGAAGAAATCTCCATGTCTTACAACTCTTACACACCCACATTATCATGCTCAAGTAGGTAGGCCTAAGAAGAAGAGAGTCAGAGGAGAAATGGAGGACACACCATGTGTTAGCAATGGCAAGTTGACTAAGAAAGGGAGAAATATTAAGTGTTCTTCTTGTGGAAACATGGGTCACAATAAGCAGTGATGTAATGGTCAAGGTGGTGCAACAACTTCTGGGTCTAGAAAGACAAGCAAAGGAAAAAGGAAAAATGTTGAATCTTCTGGTGGTTCATCTGCTAATACAAGACCCCGAAAGAAAGTCAGGTTTTTTTTGGATGATTACATAGAAGGTTCACCATCTGCTCGTGCAACAGAAGGTAATAAACTGCTTAGTCTTATTAAGTTGATTTTTTTTCATTTGTTACCAATTTTTGTCAATGCTGATAATGCAGTTGGAAGAAACACTGGTGGCATGGAAACGACAATCATCTTGCTGCAAATCAAAGTGCAACCCACAATGACTCAGGTGCATCTACTGGTGCAAGACAAAGTAAAAGTCAACATGCTGAAACTCCAAATTGTCAAACTTCAGTGGTAGGTGATACATCCGCAAATCAAAGTGGAATTACTAGTGGAAGTAGAAGTTCTTCATCACCAAGATGGAACATAATTTCAATAAGGGCAGACAGATTTGGAGTTGGTTGCATAAGTAAAAGAGTTGGAGCTGCTTCACCAAAAAAGACTTGACAATGATTACATTTGTGCTTGAAACTTATGTCAGCTGTTTGAGCATGTTTAAACTTATTATTATTATTATTATTATTATTATTATTATTATTATTATTATTATTATTATTATTATTATTATAATTATTATAATAATAATAATTATTATTATTATTATTATTATTATTATTATTATTATTATTATTATTTTGTTTTTTTGTTTTTTTATTTATAAACATCACTTTATTAAAAACAAATAAGATTTACAAGAAATTAGTAGGGAGCCGAGAGACTAACTGGGCCCCCACACTCTAGCTATAGCAAAGCTAATCCTATTAAAAATATGTGGAGCAGCACGTGCTCCAATGTTTTGAGTCATAGAGAATCATCGAATACGTTTTAATAAGGTCACTGCATCCTTTTCAAGTTCTCCAAAAGAAGAGAATGAAAAGGGGAGGAACCCATATCCGATATCAGCGCATTTAGCCTCGTACTTGACACGTTTACGTTGTGCGGCTTCAATAACCGCCCGACCGGGCATAAAATCAACCATACCCGAACGCGTCAAAGGAGACGATCCTGTAAGATCAACACAAACATCAAGCCCACCATCCCAAGAGTAAAGTAACATATCAGCTGGACGTAAGGTTTTGTCCCTTTCTCCATGAAGCCCAATATCAACCTCCTTACGAGCTGAAAAACCAGATCGAGAACATATATCAACAAGAACATCATGCACAACATTATGCCGATGTTTAATGCCAACTATACCAGCGCACGAAACAGCATGGTCCCCAAAAATATCACCAGAAAAAACCTTAGAACAAGCTGAACACGGCATCTGGACAGTAAAAAGAGGCACACACAACCGATAACACAACACACATCGGTAGGTCATGGCATTCATAGTTTGTCCCAATCCGGATATCGGTACCACCCTAAGCCAATCTGACGTGTAATCCTCTTTTAGAGAGCTCCATAATGCCATCTGTCTAGGGGATAAAAGAAAGGTGGATTCAACCGTTTGGGCAACACGTGTGAAATATATATCTGCCAATTTCTTCATTAGTTTGGGGGCAGCGATCTCACTAGAGTTACTCAAAAGGTCAATTTCCATATTCGCATTAAAAGTGTGCAAAGCATCATCAAATAAGGGACCATTAGTCACAATACCAGAACTACGGAGAAGCTTAGTCTGTAAGCTGGCAGATTGAAGTCTAGAAGCAAGGAAAGCATAGTTCAAGACATCACCTGCAGAATACACACCAAGTCCCCCGAAAGCAAACGGTAGGGTGGCAAGTCTCCATTGCCAATCACCAAACCCAGGTCCAGAAGCAGTGACAATACGTTCTAAAGAAGAACGAAGTGCTGCATCAAAAGAAACCTGAGCACCCTCAAAGACCCGAGGAAGACATGTGCGCATAGAAAAATACAACTTGGAAATGCCAGCACATCCACGCAGAAGCAACAACTCACACTGAGGATCATTAAGCTTAGCAACAACATCCATAAGTTCATTATTATTATTATTATTATTATTATTATTATTATTATTATTATTATTATTATTATTATTATTATTATTATTATTATTATTATTATTATTTTTATTATTATTATTATTATTATTATTATTATTATTATTACTATTATTGTATTTGAATATATGTTTAAGACTTGGTACTAGACCATTGCAATTTTCAAGTCATTGCAACTTGTTGCATTGACAATATGCAATTAAAAGCCTTTATGACTAATATTCTACATTTTTAGGTAATTTTCTATTGGTGCAAAATACTTGCATCTGCATAATGCAATTGAAAACATGCAAATTCTTATGACTATTTTAACCAAAACAAAGTCAACATGGTTTCAAAGTTCCATTAACTTTGATTGTAGTATGCAAAAATCATTGTTTTTCAGTTTAGTGCAAAAGTCAACTTCCAATTTTTAACCAAAGCAAAGTCAACATGCTTAACATATTTCATTAAGTTGGATTATAATACGCAAATTTAACCCACTGAGATAATGGTCAAGTACTTATATTTAACCATTTAAAAGTCAACAAGTAAAGGTAATAGTTTAACCAAAACATGAAACAATAAGAATGACAATTTGACAACTGAATCAATGCTACCATTGAACTAATATTTCATAAGCAGCAAACAATTACACCGGAGATCAAATACATCAGATTAACAAAATAAAATCATAACCCATCACCTACTCTCTTCCCCACTACTACTTCACTTGTAAAATAACATGAAAAGTATAAAAAAATAATAAAAATAAAATATAAAACACCCAGCTTAAGATAAAGTATTTCTTCATTTTAGCAGCTTCACGTCTTGTATCCTCTAGTGTAGCTTGGATAACATTCTTTGACCTTAATAGACCAGGGATGATTGTAACTGATCTTGCACACATGGGCGCATCGTACCAGTCAATAAAATCACAACAACCATAGAACCTACATCTTGGATTTCGATTGGTCCATGATTTGCGAATTACTGCGGTTTTTCCACACCAACACTGTACCATTTTCTTTTTCTTAAGCTTTTGGGGAAGAAATAAATAAAGCTGTGAGTAGGAGTAGAGAGAGAGAGTGATGGAAATACTTGAGTGAAAAAGAAAAGATTGTGGAATACGCTTGCATGCAATCGAGATGTGTACAAGATGTATTGACATATGTAAAAGCACTAGACATATGTGGATAGGGAGAGAGTGTACAGTAACATGACAGACTTAGGCGATGTCTCAAATAAGTACCAAAAAGTGATCGGACCATAGTGCCCTCATGTGACCTGCACGTAAGGACGAACTTAACTGGCAAAACTAGTGAGTGTTAGAATTTTGGACTAGCGGCGTAATATATTCTCGATCGTGGATCAAAAAGGCAATGATTCCCATTTTTAGATGTCGTATGAAATCCGAGAAAAGTTTAGGGACCAACGGTGTAGTTTACTCAAAACTTTATTAGTTTTTAAAATTATGTCACAATATTTGACCAGTTTCTAAAGTATACCCCTACTATCTACTATCTCTTATTAAAAAGTCTGCCAATTAGTTTTAGTGTAAATTGTAAGAATCGTTCTTGTGGTTTGGCCAAGTTGCATGTTTCGTCCCTTCCTTTTCGAAAGTGTAAGCACCATTCATATAAAAAACTGACGAGTGCAAGTTTAGTCCCGACTTAAATTGAAATGATAAAATGCCCTTCTTTCCTATTTTTCTTTGATTTATATTTTTTCAAAAATTAAAGATTCAATAACTTCATCCAAATTATCAAGTGCGCAAGAAAAACGCACATCATCTTTGTTACTCTCTCACACACAACAAACCCAAATATCATCATCTCCATCAATAACAAACTCAACAAAATCATCATCTTTAAACGCACAAATACACCAATAATAATCATTGTTTTCATGGAAAATCCTACACAACTACATACTTATCTAACTACATACATACATGATGAACACACATATCTAGACTAACGATCTTACACAACAAAAATCACAAACGATTTCAGATTCGCAATGGCGGGTGATCTCAATTGGGTGTCTTTAGGGTTTGTGGTTATTTATTAATCAATCAAAGGATTTATTGTTGGAAACTGAATTGGGAATGAATTGTAATATTGAATTTTGATGAAACATGATTATAAAGTTTGGAGTTATTTTTATAAAGAAAATGGACTAAGCTTGATATGTCTTTGATTTAGAAATTGCAGATTTATCATTGTGTGCTTTTAATGTTCTTGGCGTTCTTTACTTTAGTAGTAAAAGAAATTAAAAGTTCAACTGAAAATCCAATGAGGTCGAAGACGAGGATGCTTTAGACATTTCAGTTTAGGCAAGGACTAAAACTGCGCTCGTAAGTTCCTCACATGGATGGTACCTGCACTATCGAAAATAAAGGGATGAAACATGCAATTTGACCAAACCACAATGGTAGGGACGAGATTTGTTATCAAACATGAATATTTGTTTAACTACAACATAGGGCCAACCCCGAGGTTACGCCGCAATCATAAAGCCATTTACGCCGTAACTTAATTCAAAGACTTTTGATAGCTACGGAGTCACAGCTACTCCGTAACTAGAGTTTTTAGTTACGCCGTAGTTGAGTCGCGTCTTATTTCCATTTTCAGTTTTATGTTGATTTATGTTGGTTATTGATGAGGCGAAAAATGATCAGTTTTAAGGGGTCATTTAAGCCCGGAATTGAATTTATTTGATCAAATATTGCCCTAAATCGTTCATTTTGTGATTTTAGGTACTTTTGGAGTAAATTCTGGAAAAGGAAGCATTTTGGACGTTTTTTGAGCATAAAAGTGAAGAAAACGGCAAAGTCTTAATTTTCCTTGCTGGGAACAGTACCTGACGGCATCACCAAATTCTACATGACGACGTCAAGAGTAAAACAAGAGGTGAAGTGGATAGAGTCCGTGACGATCCAGAGAGTTTTTACACTAAGGGCATGACGGCGTCACCATAGGCCGTCATGGTCCCATTACACGTGACGGCCAGAGGAAAGTTGCTCTTGACGGCGTTAGATCTGGATCTAGGCAATCTAATATTATTATGGGCGGCGAGTTGACGGCGTCAGATTTCTCTTCTTGACGCCGTCACGTTGGAAAATCTATATATAGTTTTGTAATTTTCATTCATAAAGAGAGGACAATTAGATGGATAACTTGGAGAAACTCTAGCACGATTTTATCAGTATTTTCAAGGGTTTTAACCCTTGAAACCTTTCATGTTCAATTAAGATAAGTATCATTTCAATTCATTCAATATGTCTATGTGTAGTTTGAATATATCTTACGCTTGTCTTGATTTTAACATGCTAGGCTAGATCTCTTGTGTATTTGCTTAGATGTAGTGAAACCTAGATGTTGATTATGGGTTGATTGCTTGTTTATAGTTGTTACAGATGAATGATTTCGATGTTACGCTTAAGAAAACTGGCAGACTTCCTTAGGGTAACTTGCTTGAACGTCTTAAGAAACATGAACCAATGCGTACTAGGTTTTTATGGTTGTATTTAATGCATGAGCGAATTCTAATGATCCCATGTTAGGAGCTTCTTGCAGGCTCGACATAGGAGTGAAGTAGGAGCTTATAGAGTTGGGGAAGTACGTACGCCACCCCACGATTGGTATTAAGGAATATAACCCGTCATCTACGCAACTGTAACAAACTATCAACCTGTAAAAGATATCTAGGGAGTAATGAAATCTAAGTAAACACAATTTTCCCATTTATTGTTCACACCACTAGTTTAATTAGCTTTATTTACATTTTTGTTATTTTATTTTGATTGCATCTTTAGTTATTGGGTTAGTTGACTAGCAACTAATTCCGCCCACTCTTTCAAAACCCGAGATTTTAATTGCTTTTATAAAAATATAAAAATACAAAAAGAATCATCCTTCATCTCTAGACCTAGTTTTTAGGCTTTCTAATCCTAGCGACACTATTCCTGAGTTGAACGATCAATCCCCCGGTACTTGTCACTATACTATACTACAACGATCAGGTACACTGCCTGGTGGGGGTTGTAAGCTTCTCGAGATCCCTTGAGAGGTAAAGCCTGGTGCAATTCCCACGGATCAAGTTTTTGGCGCCGCAGCCCTGGGAATAGTTATTGTCTAGGTTAGGATTTCTTTTTATTAGGTCTACTTGCTAGATTCCTTTCTAGTAAGATTTTATTTTCATTTTTAGGTTCTCTTTAGTCTATCTTATTTCTTCGTGTCTTTGTTCGTAATCCCCACCATCCGCCATCATGGCAAATGACGATCTCTCTAACCTTAGAGTCACTAGGAGTCGTAGTTCCGCTAGAGACGTTGTTTTGCCCTATGCAGAACCTGATAGAGAAATGCGTAGGCTAAGACGATCTCTCTCAATACCTGAACCATCCAGCATAGCCATCAATTTTGATGGGGCCAAAGAAAATTCAGAAAATCACCTCACATCCCCTAGCTCCCAATCCAACAACGATATGAGTACCCCCGCAACTCCCATTCCTAAGCGCCTTAAGGACTACTCCTCCCCAAATCCTCGTGGCTTCTAAAATGCCATTGTCTTCCCAAACGAACACACCGATGAGGTCTTGCGTGCGACCAATGTTTGGCTTGTCCAAAGTGTGTGCAAGTTTTGCGGACTAGATGATGATGACCCGATACAACACATCAAGGACTTCTTGAAAATAGTAGACACCCTCCATACGGATGGGGCTACTAGAAACACGTCCCGATTACGATTCTTCCCTTTCACTCTTTATGAAAAAGCCAAAGAGTGGTATGATAAACTTCCCTCTGAGTCTATTTTCACATGGGAGCAACTCATATCCAAGTTTTATGAGAAGTTTTTTCCAGCAGGGAAAACCTCAGTATTTTGGGATATAATCCTCCGCTTTCGAAAAGGAAAGGACGAACCCTTCCATAAATCGTGGATTAGATTCAAGGATTTAATAAGACAAGTTCCCCATCATGGCATCGAACTCTGGCTTCTGGTCCAAATCTTCTACGACAATGTCTCCTCAAACGACCGGAACGGAATCAACAATTCTAGAAAAAGGAAATTAGCCAGTCTTAGTGCCGATGAAGGATGGAATAGGATTGAGGAATATGCTCAAGACCAGGATGACACTTGGGATGAACCTGAGTCAACTGCTAGCATGTCTGAAATCACATCAACACCCTCAGATCGGCTAAGAAAAATTCACAAAAGAATGGAATACCTAGCTGGGTCGCAAACAACTAAACAACTTTCAAATCCTTACTTAATCTGCGACTACTGTGGGGTCTCGCACGAGGTAGATGAATGCGGAGGAGAACCCATGACCGAACATGCGTGTTTGTCAAGGCATGACATCTACGCTGACCCCTCCCTTTTGCCTTTTTACCAAAACGATGATTATACCCTTTGGGGAAATCTGGTGAAGAGAAAAGAAGGAGAGGAAGGCCCTGAATATAAAATCAGGAGCACTTTTGAAGATGACCTTGGTCACTTCACTCAAGAAAAAGGCTTACAATTGAAAGGTCTTGATGAGCTCGTCGATGAGCAACAGAATGACATAGAAGAATGGTTCAACAAGCTTAACTCCACCCTTGATGACCAAGACAGGCCATCAGTAAGCCAAAAAGACCCCCTGCTCGCGATAACTACTCAAGCTGGAACAACAACCAAGGATCCCCTTATCCGAGCTCACATCCTATCACCATTGATCCAAGCCAGCCCCGCGAAGAGGAAGGTAATGTGAGCAGCGAGGCTCCCGAACAACCTCCCCTGGTGACCCCATCCCCATCGACTCCCTCTAACCAACCTGTGAGAATCCCATTCCTATCCCGACTAAAAAACCAAAAAATTGAGAAAAATAATAAGAGATTCTTGTCATATCTAAAAGCTTCTGTGATCACCATACCTCTCCTTGATGCTTGCTATCACATGCCAAAGTATAGCTCATACTTTAAAAAATTACTCGCCAACCGAAAGAAACTCGAGGGTCTTGTGACTCTGGGGGAAGAATGTTCGGTGGTGACCCATCGAGGGCTACCAAAAAAGGTAGACGATCCAGGCAGCTTCACGTTGCCCTGTTCCATAGGATCTCTATCAATAAAGAATGCTCTTGCCGATTTAGGGGCGAGTATCAACCTCATGCCTCACTCCATGTTCCTTAAACTAGGATACTCCGGATTAAAGCCTACCCGTATGAACATCCAACTAGCCGATAGATCAGTCAAATACCCCGCAGGGATATGCGAGAATGTGCTAGTCAAAGTTGGAAAAATCAAATTTTCGGTTGACTTCGTGATCTTGGAGATGGAGGAGGATGACTTGGTGCCCATCATCTTAAGGAGACCATTTCTTGCTACCGCTCGTCCAGTCATTGATGTTCATGACGGCAAGTTAACCTTAAGAGTAGGAACCGATAGCTTAACCTTCGATATTAAAGACACTATGAATCTCTCTCTCGAAGTAGCTAACCGGCTCTATTTCATCGGGGAAGTCGATGAACTCACGGATGTCATTGATAACTGTATTGATGAACAGATCGAAGGAGGCTGGTTACAGGATGAGAGTTTCCTCCCTTTATTGGAGGAAGAAAAGATAGAGGGCGTTGGAGCAGTCTCCTTCTACCCTAGACAGGAGACCACGGAACAGCTCGAACTCCGAAAACCCGAAAACAAGCTTAAGCCCTCTATTATCGAACCCCCTAAGCTAGATCTTAAAGAACTCCCTAACCACCTAGAGTATGCCTTCCTTCAGGGAGAGGATCAACTGCCGGTAATCATAAACTCTTTCCTCAAACATGAACAAAAAGGTAAGCTCTTAGAAGTCCTCAAAAAATATAAGGGAGTGCTTGCATGGAGTGTAGCCGACATTAAGGGGATTGACTCAACTTTTTGCACGTATAAGATTCTTATGGAAGAAAACTATAAACCTACCGTGCAACCCCAGAGGCGGGTGAATCCCAACATTAAGGAAGTAGTAAAGAAAGAAGTCATCAAACTTCTGGATGCAGGATTAATTTACCCAATCTCGGATAGCCCGTGGGTTAGTCTTGTACAGGTTGTACCAAAGAAAGGTGGAATGACTGTGGTGAAAAACGACAAAGGTGAGATGGTACCCCAGAGAACGGTTACTGGCTGGCGGGTATGCATCGATTATAGAAAGCTCAATGATGCCACAAGGAAGGATCACTTTCCCCTACCATTCATTGACCAAATGTTGGAAAGATTATCTGGGCACGAGTATTACTGTTTCTTGGATGGGTTCTCGGGATATTTTCAAATCCCCATAGCACTTAAGGACCAAGAGAAAACCACGTTTACTTGCCCTTATGGAACGTTCGCCTATAAAAGGATGCCTTTTGAGCTGTGTAATGCCCCCGCCACCTTTCAGCGATGCATGACCGCAATCTTTCATGAACTAATGGAAGACAGCATGGAATTTTTCATGGATGACTTTTCAGTCTTCGGGAACTCTTTTGACCATTGTCTTGCTAATCTAGAAAAAATGCACAAACGTTGTGAGGAAACCAACTTGGTGTTAAATTGGGAAAAATGTCATTTTACGGTAAAAGAAGGGATTGTGTTAGGACATAAGGTCTCAGGGAATGGGATTGAGGTGGACCAAGCTAAAGTGGAAGCTATATCTAAATTACCTTATCCCACGACTGTTAACGCAATATGCAGCTTCTTGGGCCATGCCGGGTTCTACCGGAGATTCATCAAAGATTTCTCTAAAATAGCCCGACCAATGACTCAATTGCTGGTGAAAGATGCCCCTTTCGATTTCTCTCAAGAATGCGAGGATGCATTCGATCTCCTGAAAAAGGAGCTCACGCAAGCCCCAATCATGGTTACACCCAACTGGGAGTTACCTTTCGAACTCATGTGCGATGCTAGCAATAATGCTGTCGGGGCAGTATTAGGCCAAAGGCGTGACAAGCTATTCCAACCTATTTACTACGCTAGCAAAACCATGAATCCCGCTCAAGAGAATTACTATACCACCGAAAAAGAATTATTAGCCGTAGTGTTCGCCTTCGACAAATTCTGTCAATATCTTGTCCTTTCAAAGACAGTCATTTTCACCGATCACTCGGCTCTCCGATATCTTTTTGCTAAGCAAGATGCTAAACCACGACTAATTCGGTGGATCTTGTTGATACAAGAGTTTGATGTTGAAATTCGTGATAAAAGGGGGGCGGAGAATTTGGCTGCTGATCACCTCTCTCGTCTTGAAAATCCCCTTAATGAGCTCGATAAAAGCGAGATTCGAGATTCATTTCCTGACGAACAACTCATGTCAATGACAGATTCTGAGCCTTGGTACGCAGATTTTGCTAACTATCTTGCGAGCAGACTCATTCCGGAACACATGACTAAATACGAAAAGAAAAGGTTATTTGCCCAACTAAAATACTACTTCTAGGATGAACCATTTTTATTCCGAAGGTGTCCTGATCAAATAATCAGACGTTGTGTTTCGGGAGATGAGGCAGTAAAGATCATGAGAGATTGTCACTCTGGCCCCTCTGGGGGCCATCATGGGATAAACACCACCGCACGAAAAAATTTCGATGCGGGATTCGATTGGCCCACAATATTCCGTGATGTTAAAGAAATGGTACAAGCATGCGATGCATGTCAACGGGCCGGGAATATATCAAATAGAGATGAAGCACCTTAGAATTTTATACAAGTATGTGAGGTTTTTGACCTCTGGGGGATCGACTTCATGGGACCCTTTCCATCTTCAGGAGGGAATAAATACATTTTAGTTGCCATCGATTATGTTTCGAAATGGGTAGAGGCACAAGCCCTTAGGACCAACGATGCTAGGGTAGTTATTCATTTCCTGAAAAAGCTGTTTGCTAGATTCGGCATTCCTAAAGCTCTCATTAGTGATAGGGGAACCCACTTTTGTAATGTGCAAATGGAAAAGGTCATGCAGAGATATGGAGTATCCCATCGATTTTCCACCGCCTATCACCCACAAACCAATGGTCAGGTCGAAAACACCAACGGGGCAATTAAAAGAAAACTAGAAAAAACGGTTAGTCAAAATAGAAAAGACTGGTCATTTAAACTCAATGAGGCCTTATGGGCATTCTGAACTGCCTATAAGACACCTATTGGAACGACCCCGTTCCGCATGGTCTATGGTAAGGCATGTCACCTTCCGGTAGAACTAGAACATAAGGCTTATTGGGCGCTTAAGGCATGTAATTTGGACTATACAATCGCCGGAACAAATAGGTTCTTGCAACTCCATGAGCTTGATGAGCTAAGGTTAGAAGCATATGAATCTTCCATTACATATAAGAAAAGGGCAAAAAGATGGCATGACCAGCGAATTAAGAAACCTAAGGAATTTTCAGAAGGGGACAAAGTCCTATTGTATAATTCTCGGTTAAGGTTATTTCCAGAGAAACTCAAGTCTAGATGGTATGGGCCATTTACGGTGAAAAGTTCCTATAAAACTAGAGTTGTTGTGTTAATAGACGATGAAAGTAGAGAGTTTACTGTCAACATACAACGTCTAAAACATTATCAAGAAAGTAGTAATGAAATGATTAGTGAGGAGGATGTAACATTTGACGATGAGGTCACGTAATTGCCCATGACCTTGAGTCTAGCTACAAGACTCGTAAATAAAGAAAAGCGCTTCTTGGGAAGCAACCCATGCTTTGTGTGATTTTTATTTTTTGTTTGATTGTTATTTGTTTTCGTATGCATGCTTTATTTTTATTGTTGGTAGATCATGTTTCAAAAATAAAATGGTGAAAATACTTTACTTTGTCGTTTGACTTAGTCTTAACTTCATCCAAAGGTATTTCGCAAAAGATAAGTGTAAGGGGAAACCCCAAATATGTTTTTAAGAAACAAAATCGAGCATGATTCTCCACAATATTAAATGGACATGTATATTCGTATTTGTTAGAGTCAAATGCTTGTATCGAGTCATAATGATGTTTTGCAGGATTTTCCAGGAAGTAGGACATAAGTTTTCCAGAAATTTTTCCGGAAACTTAACGTAAAGATTTCTGCAGGTCACTTCTGACGGCGTCAGGAATTAATTCCTGACGGCGTAATGTGTAAAATTCTGGAAATTTTGCTAGTTTTGTTTTTCTAATGGAGTCTTAAAGTTTTTGTTAAATCTTTAGTTTTATAAACCCCATGAAATCTGCAAACATTCATTCCACAAGCATTATATCTTACATTGTTTTCTAGGATTTGTTAGTATATATAGATTGCTGCCTATTTTACGCGAGGTTGCCTTGTTTGTTTTCTCAGGTTTAACAGGTTATGTATGACAAGAAGATGATTTATTTTTCTGGAAGGGAAGCTTTGAACGTTCATTTTCTTGGAGGAAGATCTAACCTTGTTACCACACTATCCACACCGAACGAATCAGTGGAGTATTTGATTTCATTCTTTTACCTATTTCACTTTTACATTCTTTAATTGAACATTGGGGACAATGTTCATCCTAAGTGTAAGGGGAGGGTAAATGATGATACCTTATAGGATACACTTTCACTTGAGTTTGTTTGCTTGATGGTAGGTGTGTAATAAAACTAAGATAAATACTTTTTAGTGTAATTTTAGCGCCAAATTTAAAATTTTTTACAACATTTAGGAGTGAAACTTTAGCCTTAGCAAGCGTCTCATGGATAGGAGTCGTATGACTATCACAAACCGTACTGTTCAGAAAAATTTTCCACCCAAATATGTGAGGTTCGCCTTTAGATTTGATAGGAAAAACATTTACTATTAGTGCTTATGAGTGTACCGGTAGCATTTAGATTCTAGAACTTGCGTTAGTGATGCATCCCGAGACCGCTAGTGAGACTACATTCGTGTAGTAGGATTTACTACATGATAAGAGGCATTAGGATCACCCTTGTGTTTAAACCCGTATCATAATTACTTGACCATTTAAGTCATATTACTTGGCTAGTAAAGTCAACTAATTTTTCCCACACCTTTGCGTTGTACTCATTTTTAGTACACGAAACCCCTAGTACACCCCTCCGAGCCTATCTTTTCGTTTCTAACTTTAAGCATCTTACTTAAAGGAAGAATTTGTTACAACCCACTTAAATGTACACCCAAATCGCCTTAGCCTTCCGTGTATGCACTCATCTTTAGTGCATTATTGTTATTTGTTTAAACCCTTAGTTAATTATCTAATTGATTACATGGTTGTTAAGTCGAGTCATATCCTTGTACATATTGTTTTGGGACGATTGGGACTCATGGGTAAAGTACTTATGTTATGGAGTAATGGGGAAGAACATCATTTATTACCCCCATATGTGCGTTAATCTTAAAAGTACTCCAAGTGTTTTAATTATCTTGATTCGAGTCATTAGATTAGTTTATTGTAAAGTATGTAAAAATTCAAGTGTAAGGGGAATATTCATTCCCTATGATGTATTATTTTGGATGGTAGGGTAATAGTGTATGAAGAAAAAAAATCGAAAAAAAAAATAAAATAAAATAAAAAATAAAAAAAAAACATATGGACTACCATCCTGTTTCATTCTATGTTTATTTTATGATTTTGTTATTTTTGATTTATTAGCTTAAGTCGAGTCTAGTCTTGACTTAGCAACGCCATATTGTACATGTAATTAACCAAGATGATTAACTCGCCACCAGTAAAGATTGCCTATATCCAACAAAACCGTGTATTCCATATCCCTACACCTAACGTTATAACCCTTTGAAAGACCTCTTTGATAGTTTATCCTAGGTGCTTACGCCATGTGGTGGAGGTTTGATCCTTTCCCAAGCCTATGGTAATCTATTTTGCTATGACAGGTAGTGAGAGATGTTTTCCATTTCCATATTGTGATATTTACTTTATTACACCCGAGAGATGTGAGTATCTAAACACTATTTGTGAGGTGCTAGTGTATGACCTCCGTACTTGTCTTTAGTCTTTAGTGGAACGATTATTTGTTGTAATTACTTTTATATTAGTGTTAAATGACCCCTAACTTGTATTTTGATTAGAATAAAAGGGCATTTGCTTGAGGACAAGCAAATCTCAAGTGTAAGGGTATATGATGAGGCAAAAAATGATCCGTTTTTAAGGGGTTATTTAAGCCCGGAATTGAATTTATTTGATCAAATATTGCCCTAAATCGTTCCTTTTGTGATTTTAGGTACTTTTGGAGTGAATTCTGGAAAAAGAAGCATTTTGGACGTTTTTGGAGCATAAAAGTGAAGAAAACGGCAAAGTCTTAATTTTCCTTGCTGGGAACTGTACCTGACGGCATCACCACATTCTACATGACGGCGTCAAGAGTAAAACAAGAGGTGAAGTGGATAGAGTCCGTGACGATCCCGAGAGTTTTTACACTAAGGGCATGACGGCGTCACCATAGGTCGTCATGGTCCCATTACACGTGACGGCCAGAGGAAAGTTGCTCTTGACGGCGTCAGATCTGGATCTAGGCAATCTAATATTATTATGGGCGGCGAGTTGACGGCGTCAGATTTCTCTTCTTGACGCCGTCACGTTGGAAAATCTATATATAGTTTTGTAGTTTTCATTCATAAAGAGAGGACAATTAGAGGGATAACTTGGAGAAACCCTAGAACGATTTTATCAGTATTTTCAAGGGTTTTTACCCTTTGAAACCTTTCATGTTCAATTAAGATAAGTATACTTTCAATTCATTCAATATGTCTATGTGTTATTTGAATATATCTTACGCTTGTCTTGATTTTAACATGCTAGGCTAGATCTCTTGTGTGTTTGCTTAGATGTAGTGAAACCTAGATGTTGATTATGGGTTGATTGCTTGTTTATAGTTGTTACGGATGAATGATTTCGATGTTAGGCTTAAGAAAACTGGCAGACTTCCATAGGGTAACTTGCTTGAACGTCTTAAGAAACATGAACCAATGCATACTAGGTTTTTATGGTTGTATTTAATGCATGAGCGAATTCTAATGATCCCATGTTAGGAACTTCTTGCAGGCTCGACATAGGAGTGAAGTAGGAGCTTATAGAGTTGGGGAAGTACGTACGCCACCCCACGATTGGTATTAAGGAATATAACCCGTCATCCACGCAACGGTAACAAACTATCAACCTGTAAAAGATATCTAGGGAGTAATGAAAGCTAAGTAAACACAATTTTCCCATTTATTGTTCACACCACTAGTTTAATTAGCTTTATTTATATTTTTGTTATTTTATTTTGATTGCATCTTTAGTTATTGGGTTAGTTGACTAGCAACTAATTCCGCCCACTCTTCCAAAACCCGAGATTTTAATTGCTTTTATAAAAATATAAAAAGAATCATCCCTCATCTCTAGACCTAGTTTTTAGGCTTTCTAATCCTAGCGACACTATTCCTGAGTTGAACGATCAATCCCCCGGTACTTGTCACTATACTATACTACAACGATCAGGTACACTGCCTGGTGGGGGTTGTAAGCTTCTCGAGAACCCTTGAGAGGTAAAGCCTGGTGCAATTCCCACGCATCAATTACGCCGTAACTGGACTTTCTAATTACTCCCTAACCCATGTTGTGAGTCAGTTTCCTTATTTTAGTTTAAGACGGTTCTAGATGTAATTTAATTACTTTCTCACCAAGTTTGGTTTCCCTAAAAATTTAGGGCTTGGGTTAATTGTTTAATATTCCTGAAATCATTAATAAAATTGTCTTTTAGAGTTTTATCTCTTATTTGGGTTTATTCCCGCAAGCCTTGGTTATTTCGCGCGTCCTGCGTCAGTTGGCATCAGAGACACGTTGTATCCTGGTGGTAATTGGTGTAGAAGCTTCTACGTCAATTAAACATCTAGAGCTTATTAGTATCCTAGATGGTGAACGGTGTAAAAGATTCAAAAACCCATACTGTTGGTGAGGTATGGTCTGGAGAGTACATGGATCATGGTTTTACCAAATCCATGAAAGAACTTGACAGGTGTTACAATATGCTAGAAGAACTACGTTCCGTGATCGTAGGTGGGGCATCAATCCACAAGAATCGCGAGGGTAGCAATTATGAAGGTCCAAGAATTCGTCCAACCATAGGCGGATCTATTGACAACCGTAAAAGCAACCAATCCCCGTTCAACAATGGAAGAGTTGATGAATGGGAAGAAAAGATGAAGAGGGAGATTCGACTAGCAACATTAAAATTGTTTCATTCAAAGGTTTTGATTAATAATAAGGTATTTTCTTTAATTATTGACAATTATGGAGCTAGGAGTTTGGTGTCAAGAAAATTGGTTAGTTATTTAAATTTACCAATTGAGTTTTGTCTAATTAGAAAAACACAAGTTTGTTGGGTTCCAATATCTATTGGTAAATCTTATAAACATGAAGTGTTTTGTTGTTTGGATGATATGGAGGATTGTCATATTCGGTTGGGAAAATCATGGCAACAAGAAGTTCAAGGTTTTTATGATCTAGGGCGTAATCTTTACTTTTTCTTATGGGAAGGAAAGAAAATTGTTATGGCTCCATCTGAAGTAAAACCACAATTACCAAAGCCCGAGGTTATTGTGGAAGACAAGATTTTGAAGGATGAAATTGTTGAAGAGTATGTTGAGAAAGTCCAAGAATCTAACGTCACTTCACAACATGAAGACAAGATTTCAACTTTAGTGTTGGAAACAACAAAGGAAGTTGATGTTTTGAAGACTTATGATGATGAAGTTGCGGGTTCTAACATTGATCAAGAGGTAAAGGATTTTGATTATGAGCTAAAAATGGATTCCGAATGCGTCAATGATTAAAAGGTTTGTGATTTAGATCATTGGTTTTTTTAAAGAATATTATCAAGAATCCAATTAAGTTTTCAATGGCGAACAAATATGTTATTTTTATAATTGAAAACTTGGTAGAAGTTGATAAGGAGTACACAAACCGAAATTTAAGGTCATGGGTTGATCGTTGTGAATGTGGAAGACGTGTTATAAAAGATGAAGGTTCTCGAGTTAACGTGAAGCGCAAGTTTACCCAAGATAAGGTTCGTTGTGAGAAGATGTTCGAGGTAGATGAAGCTTTTGACAGTGAGAACTCGAGGGCGAGTTCTTTTAAGTGAGGGGGAATGATAGGGACGAGATTCGTGATCAAACACGAATATCGTTTTAACTACAACATAGGGCCAACCCCGAGGTTACGCCGTAATCCTAAAGCCATTTACGCCGTAACTTAATTCAAAGACTTTTGATAGCTACGGAGTCACAGCTACGCCGTAACTAGAGTTTTTAGTTACGCCATGGTTGAGTCGCGTCTTATTTCTTTTTTCAGTTTTATGTTGGTTACGCCGTAACTAGACTTTCCAATTACGCCGTAACCCATGTCGTGAGTCAATTTCCTTATTTTAGTTTAAGATGGTTCTAGATGTAATTTAATTACTTTCTCCTCAAGTTTGGCTTCCCTATAAATATAGGGCTTGGGTTTATTGTTTAGTATTCCTGAAAATCATTAATAAAATTGTTTTTTTAGAGTTTTATCTCTTATTTGGGTTTATTCCCGCAAGGTGCGCCTTGGTTATCACCCTTGGATTAGGGTTTATCTAAATTCGCTTACGCGCGTCCTCCGTCACGCAAGAACAATTTTTGCAATTTACTCTTTATTTTATACACAAAACATCTAACAACAATTTCGCAACTAAAACTATTTTTCACCGTATAACAATATAAACGGGTAAATGAATAAAAAATTATTTATTTAGGTTATATGCGGACAACGTATCATTCGACCTAGTTCTATGCGATATAACTGAGGTATACACATGATTGTTTTTTACTTTTTCCCTGATCATTCTAATTGTTTCATGGGAATGGATCTAGTAAGAAGAGAAAATAAAATAAGAAGAATGAGAAATGTTTGTAGCCACATATTTCAAATGAAGAAGGAGAATTTCATGGGAGATGCATCTTATTTTGTAGATGCATCTGAAATGTGCGGCTGTAGTTACTTCTCATTCTTCTCATTTTACTTTTACTTCTCATTTGATCCTTACTCATTGTTTCATATGTATAGTTTTTCGTAATCATGAAAACTAATCACATGATACATTTCAATATAAATGCAACATTGCTACGTACACTACAGACTGACCTAACCTCAACTTCATTTCTCTTTTTTTGTTACAAGATCATTATAATTTCTCATTATCTAGTACACATCTCATATGCTCTACCACTTATAGAAACTATATATATAATACTAGTAATGACATTCGTCATATCATTTATTTCAGACACAAACCAAATAAATACCAACCAAAAAACTTTAAATAATATAAAAAGATGATCAAGACTCGTAACCAATGTTCTAAAAGGCGTGGCGTAGGAATTAAGTTTTGAAATTACGAGGCCCAAGAAAGAAATAACTCAAATACTTGAAATTCAAGCCCAAATCCATAAATCCCTAAATGCTTCTAAAAATGGCGCCACGCCTTACCAAAAAGGCACGCCTTTGCACGCCTTTTCGCGCCTTAATCCACGCCTTTTCACACGACGCCTAGACCTCACGCCTTGGTCCATTTCGTGGCATCGAGGCCACGCCTCGTGCCTTGGCGACGCCTTGGCGCGCCTTTTAGAACACTGCTCGTAACCGTTAAGTGGTCCAGCTGGACTAAAAAGTGTCGGGTCTTAACCACGTCAAATTACCTGACCCGAATATCTTGGACTATCTGACCCGTTAGTCACACGGGAAAACACACCCATGGATTTTTTCCGATGTAGTAGTGGATGTTAATTTTCAAAAAATAACATTGATTTTTTTTAAATGCACCTGGTCCATCGAAATGTGTTAGCAACTTTTTGATGAGTCACATTTCTAGTGCTATATGTTATGATCAAATTTGTTTAAGCTTCAATATCGAATATAGGTTACGCTAGTTTTTGAAAGTATATGAGAGTAATCGTTACTATAAGGAACTAGCTAGATTACGCAACTTGTACGCTTTATTTTAATGTTATGATATGTTGTTGATGCTATAATCATGTACGTTTAAGTTTGATTTGAGAGAATGCATTAGCAGACGATTTAGTGTTAAACTATCGTGTATTGAGTTAAACTGGGAAGGTTAAGTTGCTATATGTTACGCGAATGAATAATTTTCATGTCATTGATTAATAGCACCGTTAGTAAGGTGAAGTCGGGGTTATTAATATGGTGCTGTGGATATGATTGGTGAATGATTTAGCCTGTTTTTCGTGCAATTTACTCATGTAGAGGTTTTTGATCCTTTATGTACAGATTTTTTGTTTCATAGTTTTGTTTGTTCGCCTATGCAGTGTATCCATTAGTCTGATGACAGAGTTTTGAATTAGATATATTGCACTTGCGCTCATGAGTTAGGTGCCCACTATTGCTTGTTGTGGCTAAAGTTTTGAACCGGTAGCAAGGACTGTAAGATGCTTCAGCTATACACACAAATTTGTTAGAACTTAGATGTCATGCTTTTGTTGGGTTTGAAAGTTGCTAATGATAGTTCCGAAATGTAGTAGAATTTGGTCATTTGTATCATCTATGTTTTCCCTTTTTATAAGCAAATGTCGGGACGCTGTTATATATTCACGTGTTTTAAGTTCTTTTCTGCCCTTCTGTGGATATATATATATATATATATATATATATATATATATATATATATATATATATATATATATATATATATATATATAGAAGTTCGTAAGGAACTACCTTCTAGATGTAAGACAGAGCTACATCACTTGGTCGTTGATATTGATAGTCTGCCAATCTCGGATTTTACTTCAGTGTTAAAACTCAGATGTGTTATGCTCTGTGAATTCCTTTGTGGAAGTGACTGATTCTTTGTTTATGTATTTTGTTGGCTTCGGATTTGGAAGACCTTGAATGTTTTAAACCTTTCTCAGTAAGATTTCAGCTGGTTGCAGATATTGCGTCTTTATCTTAAATTTTGTGAAGTGGTCTATTTTGACAATACACGTTGCTCAACATCCATAACTCCGTAAGACACTTTTATTTGCAATACTAGTGCAATCCTCTTCATAACCGATAAAGCGCGACAAGAAATTCCATATATTCAATATCTTTTTGCTGATATTTATGCCTTTCTGATGTAGATTTGGCTTTTCTTATTGGAGTGCATAAAGGATGCTACATATGATTAGCATGCTTTTCTTTTTCTCGAGTGATATTTAGATATGGAGATAAGCACAAGTGGGCATGATTTTCAGCGATGTTGCTAGTCATTATCTGATTTAAGGAAAAATGTGTAATCATGTTACGTAGTATTATATGGTGTTAGATAATAAAATTTATGTTCTGTTATACCTTTACCTTTTTCTTTATAGATGAATATGAGTTAACAACAGTTTGCTTTATTGATCATCTTCAGAGGATACGGGTCAAATTGGTGACGACACCAAAAAACTAGATCATAGACCGCTGTATCTAGATATTTTAAACATTTAAGAATTACATCTTGCCATTCTTAATGATTTCTTATTGTAGTTCCTGATATATTGGCAATATAATTTAAGATACAATGAACATATCCTAATGTCAGTGGGCTTCCATCAGAGCTTTTGGATGCTTTTATAGGATCATCATTAGATATTAGTGTTTCAAGGTTGGAATGGTGGAAGTAGCGTCAGAAGACTAAGACATAAGTTACTATCAACCAGTAGAGTGCTCCAAGTAAAATGACCACATTGTTGGAGATAAGGGCCTTGTGTTAGCATGTATCAGCAGAGTCGTATTTAGTTCTGATGGTATTATACGGAGTATAAAATATAGCACATATGGATATTGCTACATAAGAATATAAATATATATAGACTAGTCTTTAACTTGCATGTTACAAAGGGTTCTATAGAGATAATCGTCAAGAGACCAAGTATATTTTAGGTGCTACTCTTGCTTGATGGTTTAAATTCTGTCTGGGACAAAGAGGTAGCTCAGGTCGGTGTGTGAGTGTTGCTTCTAAAAGAAAAGAGTTCTATAGAAATAACTGTCAAGCAACCGGTGACCTTACGAGTCACCTTGGGGACAACTGCAGTTGTTTTTTTTAACCAGTGACCTTATGAGTCGCTTTGGGGGCAGCTGTAGTTTTTATGGCCACAGAGAATATCTTATTCTTCCGTTCAGTTTTCTGAGATCCGTGTTTCACATGCTTTCCTACTTATCTTCTTGTTGCAGCCAATTTTCTGAATTTTGTGTATTGTGCCTTATCGTATAGCTTTATCTTGAATTTGATGATACTTATATTTACAATTACAAGTTGATATATTTATAAGCACCCCAAAAATTACCTGACAGCTTTGTTTCAGTTGTTGTTTCTCTGTCCGATTTTGAGTTATTTTGATGTTACGGGCTTTATAAAAAACTTTAAGGCCTTTTATAATATACAGGTTTGCATAACAGCTGACTCGTAAAATCATCCTTTAGCTGAAATTTGTTGTCAGGATGGTAGGCACACAAAAAGGATTGTATCACACCGATGATATGCTACTACTTGCAAACTTCATCATGTCGTCTGAATTTTTAAGGCAGGTGCAGTTTTCAAATCTATGACGTATAGTTCTCTTTATATTACTGGTGAGTGTAAGTTGATTGGTGTCTTTCATAACTACAACAACAACAACAACATACCCAATCCCGCGAAGGCGAGGTATGGGCATTTGATAAACACTTACACGATACACATTTGCTATGGGCATTTGAGTTTTAATTATATTCTCGCGTTCTTTGCACTGCTTATTATCAATGCTTGTAGATTATATCCAGTGGTGAAAAACCATTTAAGAAGCTTTTGTAACACGTTCCGTTTTTACATGCATGCTTATTGTCACAACCCACACAAACGAGACAAGTCCATGACATTATACTGTTATAGTGTTATTTTTACAATTTACTCTAAATTGGGATACAGGTGTCAGCTTGTTTGGCTTAAGAACACAATAGTAGAATGGCTTCATGATCACATAAACTGGGAAGATGTTAAACCTGTTCACACTACTCCTAGCTTTTGGATTAAACCAGGAATTTGTATAGGCAATTGCAGGGGAAGGCCCCTGTATGCCTGACAACGAGACTTTTACATAGCTATGTATGTGTTTACAATCGAACAGTGGATGACTTCATTTTATTTGTTTTGCTGCATTTTTTTTGTATAGTGGTGATTTCCTTATGGCTACATCATTCATAGGTGGATTCAGATCTTGTTTATCTGTAATTACGCTGTGTTGTAATAAAATGTATGATATGAAATTAGTGCTACACATACTGCGTTTATTTCAGGTAAAAAAATGTTTTGATTGTAGACCACAGGGCTGTAAATCAACCTAAGTACTGTAAATGTCTTGATTCAGATTTTTTATGCTTCTTGTGAGTGTTCATTAAGGTGAGTAGTAAGATTAGTAAACAAGCACAAACTTATTCTTTCGCGAACATGTTCATTTAATAAGGGTTTAGGTCATAAAATAGCAACAAACTTTTTACAAAGTCCCGTTTTGGTACGTAAACTACAAAAAATATCTATAAATGTAACGAATAGTGATACGTGTGACAACTCAACAAAATGTGCATATTGGAACACCTTAATGAAATTTCGTACATTTACATATAATTTTTGTAGTTTACGTACCGAACTTTCTACTGAACGATCCTTTTGTTTACTTATACCATGAAATTTTTATGCGAGAAATTGATGATTATAGTCTTAATCTATTAAAATTTGTCACTCATGATTTCATATTTTCACTTGGTTTGTCTGCTGAAATTACAGTTGTTATTGACTTATTGTTTCTTATGTCAGTTCTAGAGAGTCCTAATGTATTGGGCCACTCATTATTTGGAACTTTCTGCTACTTTGAGAGTTTTATCTGCCTGAGGTCTTGCATACAAGGTTCAACTTTTATCAGTATACAATAGAAACATTTTACTACAATCAAATACAATGATTACAAATGTTCATGTTTTGCAGTTATAGGTAATTCTGTAGGGACTGTAAACCATAACTGATGTTCTAATACTGATTATATTCTTGGTTATATGCGAGTTTACAGGTTAGTCCTTTTTTCGTGGTGACCGTCCCCCTTACGGATGTATGAAAGGTACTATCCTTAAAACCGAAGATAACATCTTAGATAATGTCTAAAACATGTAGTGTAACTTTTATTAGAAACACTTAAGAAGTTAGAATACATCAGCCTGTATGTAAAAAGTAAAGTAAAGTAACTCCCAATACCGTCTTCCACGGGTTATGGGTCTCAATACCGTCTTCCACTGTGTATGGGGAGGTTGTGATGTAGACATCCTTACCCCTACCTAATGTAGAGAGGCTGCTTCCGGTTCTACCTAAGGTAGAAAAGGACCTCCGGCCTTTTGTAGGGAGTGAGGATCGAACCCTTGACCTCTAGGTTGAGAGACAAGGGATTTTTCAACTGATCCAACCCTACTTGTTTACATCAGCCTGTATGTCATACAGCAAAATTAGTTGATTGTGGTCTCTAAAGATGTATAAAAGTAAAGACTAGATAGTAGGGAATGAAAGCAGTATGAACAGGATTCAGATGCCATATTGTGCTCAAAAGTCCACAAGAAAGTGATTGATGATTGGAGTTGATCAAATATTAGGTATTCAGTCAAAGTCAACAAGAATATAGTACTAGTAGTAGTTTTTAACTCAATTTGCTTGCATAAGCTTATACAAATTTTCTTGAACATATTTACCTCCTAATGCAGTTTGACAATATCTGATCATATATTAAAAAAAATCAACATGCCACAAGTTTCTAAATTGACACTTGTGTTAAAAATTGGAAATTAGGACAATGATTAGGAATATATATGATAATAATGATTGTTTTACGTCGTTTTCTTAGTACAAATAGTTTTTTGTTAAAACAAAATTCGTCAAGTCGTAAACTGTTAGCCATTTTGCAAATAGTCATGTTGATGAATATGTAATCTAAGACTTGGTCTTTCTTGAATCTTTTAATCTGTGGTTTATAGACTCAAAGAGCATTGTAACTTAGTGGTTTGGTCAGATTTTGTTGAGTCAAGAGCCTTTTTATAGTGAATATACATGAAATTATATTCAAAGTAAATGTATCAAAGCAGAAAATATGTTTTCATTGACTAATTCTATGTGGAAATTGCTTTTACAAAAGTTGTTTTGATTTGAAATTTTTATGTTTATGGTATAGCAAATGGAAGTATGCTGGTAATATGGACACAATATAGCTGTGGTGTTATAAAGGAAGAATGAGAATTGGGAGTTTGGAGGTATCCAATAAAGGCAGTGCCTTTTGGACCCCTCACCATTATCTCTCACAATTTACAAACAACAATATGCCAAGAAAACAAAAAAGATGAGCTTCTTTTTGCTAGTGGTGTTTCAATTTCATGATTGCCCCACTCAAATGTTGCACAATTTCACATCTTTTTAGTCCATAATATTGGCTTTTCAAAACAATTGATTAGCTTATATAATTTATTAAGTCTTGAGTTATGTGTTTTGAGTTTTTTCTACAAAGGGTGTTTTGTATTGATTTTTTTTTTTTTTTTTTTTTTTTTTTTTGAAACGGTTCTTTCGGAGAAATCCTTGACCAATGAAACCTGATGGGGGAAAACCTTCAACTTAAGCCGCCCGAAGGCACGACACTTAATTTGAAGTAAACCCTGCCTTCTCCAGATTCGAACCCTAGTGGGTTGAAACCTTCATTGAAGGACTTTGAAAGCCTAGTATCAACAAACCCTGTGGTCAAAGAGGACTTCCCGGATGGTCACCCATCCGGTACTACTCTCTCTGTGGCTCGTTTAACAAGTTAAGCACTCACCACTAGACCACATGGTAAGTAGTAATTATTAAATGATTTTATTTTTATTTTTATTTTGATAATCAACTTCTATAGTTTGAGACTTATGAGTAATTGAAAGTGATTTGATTATCAAGCAAAGAATCAAAGTATATCTACCACAAAACCAATATTTGACTATCTGAATTTATTTTATTTTATTTATTTATTTATTTATTTTAATAACTAAACTCTTTAATACTCCCTAACTAATTTTCTAATTATCACCACTTAAGACAACATAAACACATTCAATTATTGTTTCAATGCATTCTTGGTGTATGATAAACATATGGATAGTTACATTTTGTTTAATAATCCCTCCTATTATAGTTTGAAAATCAAGCTGTGAACTTTTCAAAATGTTTTTATTTGACTATCAAAGATAAATAACTTTTGTATTGATAGCACTTATTAATAATTATAGACAGCAGTTAGCATTAATTTTTTTGTTGCATACAAAATGTTTGTATGTTGGATGTAATCAAACTATAATGTGTAAATGAAGTAAAAATAACGTTAGAATTTAATGTTTTAGTAGCGTCAGAAAAGTAGAGTTAAAATTTTTTATGTCCAAAATGCTCCACGCAAAACATGCCATTAGTCAAAAACTTCTAAACTTCATTTTATTGATAAATATTACTCTATTCGTCTTAAAATAATTGTTTAGTTTTGACTTTTTGATTTTTTTTTTTCAATTTTGACGTTAAGTATTTTTGTTTGTGTTATATAATATTTGATGAAAAATAAATCAATAAAAATACATTTAAAACCCAATTCATTTATATATTTTGCATCAAATATCATATACTGTAATACAAAATAAAATACTTAAGGTAAGTATATTATATTAGTTTTAAATTCTTAAACTATTATTTATCACTCATATTCATCATAATTACATAGTTTATGTATAATTTTTTTTGGCTTCGATTGATGAAAGAATACGATGGCAAATTACAAAAGTTTGAATATATTTTGAAACAAATTAGTTTTTTACAAAAAAATACTAGTATATTTTTTGTTAAAAAGCAATAGTGTAAAAAATAATCAATCAAAATCACATCCATGCAAAGAAACAGTAGTACCAAAAAAACCTCACACCTTTCATTAAACAATTCATGCCACAACAACAAAAAACACACACACATCCCATAATACTTCCAACCCAAACACCCTTTTTTCCCTCCCACCCAACCCAACTGTCATCACCATTTCTACCCATTTTCAACCCATCATCATGTACAAGAACCAGCTGCAAGAGCTAGCTCAAAGAAGCTGCTTCAACTTGCCATCCTACACTTGTATCAGGGAAGGTCCTGACCATGCTCCTAGGTTCAAAGCTGTAGTTAACTTTAATGGTGACTCTTTTGAGAGTCCTAACTATTTTACTACTTTACGCCAAGCTGAACATGCTGCTGCTGAAGTTGCTCTTTCTTCGCTTTCTTCTCATTCTCTTGCTGCTAGAATCCTTGTAAGTTTTTTTTCCTGGTTACCCGTTTAGTTAAATTACTTAAATACCCTTTTGTTCAGTTTATTGGAATGTTATCTATACCCGCTAAAGTCTTTTTTGATTGGATATTTATATTAGGATAAAACAATATAGAAATGTGAACATTTAGATTAGGAGGTTTTTTTAGGGGAGTTATTATAATATTAAAATGCATTAAGGGAGTAAAGGGTATTTGGCGTAGTGGTATGTGAGTTGCCTACCGGCACGTTTAAGTATTAATTCAAACGTTTGTGAAATATTATGTGCTATAATAGGTTCATGAATATGTTTTTCTTTTAGAAAAAAAAGGCATTTAGGGGGTGTTAAGCCGATAAGCTCATTATTTTTAGCTTACGAGATTTTGTCTTGTTTAAGTCTATAAGCCCAAATCGAAAAGCTCGTAAGCTAAAAAAAATGAGCTAATCCAAACACCCAAAAAAAGTAGTACTATGAATGGCAATTTGGTATAATTAGCTTATCGGATGAAGGGTATTTTGGTCATCAAATGTAGACAAATCGCCATTAAGTATATGGTACCAACTGTTTTTCTTGGATGGGCAATGCTAAAGAAAGATATCATCTATATTTTGGCCAATATACAACTTATTGATGCATGTAGCATTTAATAACAAAAATTGATATGTTTTATAGGTAGTTGAAATATTCAAACTTCATTCTAGTTAATAGCTATGTTAATTCAATGCACTGGGGTTGATGATACAATTGATATATTGATGAGACTATATGAGGGTCAAAGTCTTTGTTAGGTTTAATGGTTTACTTACAATGTGTATAGTACTATAGTTTTTATGTTTAATATAACATATTTTAAAGTGCTGTTTAGCCTTTTAGTTTAAGTGATTGACTTTGTAACCATTTTGCTTGTTTTCATATTGCAAATTGACCACTTTGATTAGCATATACAAGCGTGTGCTTTTTGCGACGTCGCTTTTGGTACTGCAAGTCTGTAACCCGAACACAGCTGTGGTTTATCGCAAAGTTAAGAAAACGTGTTGTTATCTAATCAATAGTTAGGAGAAACAAGAGTTGCAAAGTTGACTACTATTTGGGAAATGGATCAATTATGCTTATAAATAATCAAATAAAAAAGTCAGGGAAGGTATGAACACTTTGAATTATTGACAATTTAGATATTGATATAAGAAGTTTGAAATTTTCTTTGATTTGTTGTCTATCATTCAAAGTTTCAAACAATGTGGCCATAAGTAGGTGGTCTTCCTAGTGCTTAAACTAAAATTAAAAAAATAATAATAATAATAATAATGAAAAATAAAGGATAATATCCTATGGAAAAAAATGGGCACATGGGAAAGTTATTGATTGCCCAGATTAGGAGTTATGGCCTTTGTCTACCCAAATTAACTTTGCATTTAAATGCTTTGTTGCAGCATGCATGTGCCCTGCTGCCCATTTTGTATTTTTGGGGTCATGGTATTTATTGCTACCATTGATAATTTTGATTCATATGCTCTTTTAATTATATTTTGTAGATTTGACTTAAACTATGTTACTATAATTATCCTACCATTAAGTCCATTACTATGAACTGTAAAATATACCTAAGCTAACAATGGACTTATTGCAGTGTCAATCCACTAGATATGGTGAAAGATTAAATTTTTGACAATTAAAAGACCAAATTATAAATAAATAAATAAATAAATAAAAATTGGTTGGTTAATTGATCTGTAACGGTTTGTAGGATGAAACGGGAGTTTACAAGAACCTTTTACAAGAAATTTCACAACGAGTTGGTGCACCGTTGCCACGGTATACAACTTACAGGTCTGGTCTCGGGCACCTACCGGTCTTTACAGGTATAGTCGAACTGGCTGGAATCACATTCACTGGTGAACCTGCCAAAAACAAGAAACAAGCAGAAAAAAATGCTGCTATGGCAGCTTGGTCGTCTCTCAAACAATGTGCGTAAGCCGCTTAAAGTTTGACTATTAAGGACAAAAAAACTAGTATTCTTTTATATAATTGAATTTTTTTTGTTGTTGTTGTTGGGCAGTGGCAAAACAAGATGCAAGTTCATCGAGGGAACCTGAGAACAACGACGAACAAGAACAGATAAGAATTGCAAGGGCCCTTTTGAACTACAGGTCAAAACAAAAGATTGGTGGAACCAGTAGCTACAGTCACCACCCGATACCTTTTAAAAAGCAGTTCACAACACCTGCAGCACGACCACCTAGCCCTCAACGACTTCCATTGACCACGTCTAAAATACTTCCACTTTTCTACCAGAATACAGTACCATCTACCCAAAACAGACCCATATCTCCAGCACCTACCCAAACCAGACCGATAACTCCTGCACCACATGAGCCATCACCCTCATCGTCCTCATCACCATCAGTCCATCAAAACCGTCCCATGCTCCCACATTTCCCTGCCTACGTTCCAATGCGCCAATACAGGACACCACACCACGGGCTTGCGGCACCAGTCACTATGAGAACAGCAGTGCCTGTTTTTTCAGCACCACCAATGCCGCATCCACCTAGTCATCAGGTGATGCAACCTAGACCAGTAAAAATTGCCCCACCCGTCTGTATAAGGCAAGCCGTGCCTGTTTTTTCATCTCCTCCTCCGGTTAAGAAAGAAGAACCTTCAAACATAAACGAATCTGAAGCTATTCAAAGCCTACAAAGTCTCAAATTATGATGGTGAAGATGCGTTAACAAATCTTGATCCATTTTGTGATATGAGGTATGATCATCGTCTCTCCAATGTTGTAAAATCGCATATGTTCTGTATTCAGTTTGAAACTAAAGTAAAAAACAGCGCCGTTCTACTTTTACCAGTTCAGATAGCAGCAGGTGTATCAAATTTTGGTAATGTACGAGTAGTTTTCTCTACTATGCTTTCACTTTGCTTATTGTTATATATTCGTTACCAGAATTGAAGGAAGGTGATGAGTTGGACTAGCTCTCTTAATTTACTCGTCTAGAAAGCCTTTTTGTGTGCCAGAAATGTTCAAAACTGGAGCAATACCGCTAAAAGATATGAATTTGATCATCTCTGTACGGAAAACACCTATTTTAGACATGCTTTAGACATGAAAGATATGCTAAATTAGATTATTGAGGTTGCATTGATCCTGCGCCCCTTAGATGTTATGAAACGACCCATTAATAAAACATGTTGTAATTACGTACATGGGTATTTTTTTATATGTTGTTTTAATCTTTGTTGTTAGTCTATTGATGACTCTGTGTAAATTTCTCCTTGTTTATATATCATGTTTCAGTAGGACCACGTATACATGACAAGAACGGTTTTCATGCATCTGCGGTTTTTCTGTTGTAGGGTTAAGACCTCATTTATAACGAGTGACCGAGTTTTCCAACTATAGTATTTGGTTCTTTTGCAAATGAATCATTTTGCAAAATTCTCTCGACATATGCAAAACATGTGTACGATCATTTGAAATTGCAGATCCCGGCGTGTTTCTTTTTCCTCCTTTTTTTCTTTTTCTTTTCTCGTTTTGCAGTTCTAAAAGAAAAACTACTGTTAATATGTTGGAATAAGAACTTGTGATCGTATAGCATGAGATGTCCTTTCGTAGTGGGGAACACAACAAAAACAAGATGATCTAAAAACGTTTGATCATTGTTAAAAGAATCATGGCCAAGCATACGACGCATATTAGACTCTTGTATTCGTCAAACACTAGTCGGCTAAACTGATATTTTTCCTAACTCGTCACATCTTCAAAAGTGTATTAAGTTATCTTGACATGACTAAGAATTTATTATTCTAAGATGTGAGTATAAGTTTCAATTACATGATTGCTTGGAGTGCACATTTTGTAGTGTACATCGTCAAAAGCTAAATGAATGCGCCAATGCAATGACGAAAAACTGATACTGAAAACATGTTGCGATTTGAACCTAATGCTGTAACTCCAAATGAAAGTGTCAAATTAACATCAAAACAAGAATTAAACATTTAACAAGTTGTAGCCTTGTAGATGATGAAATATAATGTGTAGTTTGTTATCTCCATTCTCCACAACTTTGCAACCGTATCCACAACAACAATAATACTCAGTCCCGCCAGAACGATATTTGAGAGAGGTGCGATGTTGACATTCACACTCATACTCGAGTTTAAAGTTTCTGCTTCTATAAACTTTGCAACCATATCCAAAGAGAATAGATTTGCATACACATGTTTTTTGTTCGTACACTCCATTTTATGATTACATATTTGTACAATATTTACATTCCGCTTTATCGGTTTGTACAGTAAAATGTGTAAACAAAAATAAAGCAATGTTTTTAAAATCGGTTTTCTAGTTGACTTGGAGGAGCTTTCGGTTCACAGTTCAACGACAGTTCAATCTGGATTTTTTTTTTCTTCTCAAAACCAGCTTTCATTCACCCAACCAATTCACTGTTCGACGGGGTCTATTGGGCTTCTGCAAACCCTCCCTATACATTAGGGAGGTACTTTTTACTAAGCAGTCAGCTTTTTCAGTTTTTTTTTTTTTTTTTTTTACAAGTGTTTTAATTTATTTTTTGAAGTGTTTTTTTTTTACAAATGTTTTGTCCAAATGTTGTGTCCAAATGTGCAGATTCACACAAAAATAAGTCCAAAGTCCAACCAAAGACCAAATGTGCAGATTCACACAAAAAAGTCCAACTCCAAGTCCAACCAAAGACAAAAGTGCAGCAACCACAAAGTGCAACCAAAGACCAAAGTGCAGCAACCACAAAGTGCAGATTCATGTTTAGGCAGTTCACACAATCAACACAAAGTAAACACAAGAAATATTCGTCATCGCCTTATCGGCTCAGATTTTTAGTAAGGCTCGGATAATGAAGGTTGCAAAGTGATAAAAATATCACTTTGCCATGCCATTCGGTTTTAAAAACCATTCGTCATCGCCTTAGTTACAAAGTGATAGTTACAGAAACCTGTAAACAGCATAAGTAACCTGTATCAGAATCACAAGTACTATCACATGTATAAACAGCAAGATTCTTGCTTTTGCAGACCTGTACCAGCATATTACATGTTACACTATAAACACACTGCCCACAAGGGTTGTTATACAAGAACGGGGGCTATTTCGTTATGGACTTAAGGCTCGGATAATGAAGGCTGCAAAGTGATAAAAATATCACTTTGCCATGCCATTCGGTTTTAAAAGCCATTCGTCATCGCCTTTGTTACAAAGTGCAGATTCACACAAAATTTATCATGTCCAAGTGCAGATAGCCCCCGTTAAGATAAAAAAGTAGCCCCCGTCCTTATAAAGCACATGTTACATAACCTCAACAACATCCACAAGCCATTCCAAAAAAACTCACAAGCCTGTAAACAGCAAGATTCTCACAACAAAAGCCTGTAAACTGCAAGATTCTCACAACAAAAGCCTGTAAACAGCAAGATTCTCACTTGCTTTTGCAGCTTTCCTCAAGCAACCCTCAAATCACCAAGAAAGGTAGTATCAGAAGCATGTGAAAAACTCACAAGCTCAACAGTTGTAACAACCCGATATTTTCCACGTCTACGTTTATTCCCAAACTTTGGAAATTCACTATTCATCGATTACTATTCATCAAAACACTATTCATCGTTTTTATGTCTGTTTGATATTCTGAGAAACATTTGAAAATTTTACTATTCACAGAACACTATTCATTCCGGAAGAAATTCCACTATTCACGTGCATTATCAGTAAGGACCTCTCATACGGACTAGAATAGTCTGCATATCATCATAATGTCATTTACATGCTATACCACTCTTAGGATTTTCAAATTAATATATTTAGTATATTTAACGTTTTACGTATAAGTATTTATAATTAAACGTTAACACGCGATTAATAAATACGACGAATATATCTAAATATTCCCACTATGGTCCCGACATATTTTTATATCCCTTATAACCTCATAAAAGTTATAAAATTCATTTACCCAGTATTTTGGAAATTTATTTTATTTATATCGTAAGTTTAATAATATTACGACGGTTTTCGTGAAAACTAAACGATAATTATCCAAACACTCAACACTTGTACCCAACATATTTTTAACATTTTTATAACTTTATTTTGACCCGGATAACTTCGTAAATATTTATTTCTAGCAAACCCGGTACCCGATTATAACTAAACTAATTAAACACTACAAAATATCTAACTAACTTCCCTAACACACCTCATATATTTCTAGTAGCAAAATTGGTTTTGTCTTCCTCCTTTCTTCTCCAAAACCCACGGCACCAAATCCAAACCAACCAAGATCCATTTATTTTTTCAAAGTTCAAGTCTAAATCAAGTTTATTTAGTGACTATTGTTGGGGTTTAGTAATATAAACACAAGAATCACAAGGGTTTCATCATCTAATCACCTAAAATCATTACAAGTAAGTTTACCAAATTTATTTTCATGTTTTCTTCAAGTATTTACTATGATCATATTATTTTCATACAATATTTCATGCTTATGCTAGCTTATACCACTTTATTTTGTAAACTTTTAAACTTTGAAACCCTAGAAATATTTATTTTGATTTCCTTGTTAAATTAACATGATTAGTGATGATTAGGAACCCATGGAACCCTAAGAAGGTGTATGGTAAAATTAGATTAGCTTTGTGGTGTTTGCAAGAGATTTGGTTATGTTAGAAACTAGTTTAGAACCTTAGAAATTGATTTGGAAACTATATATATACCTACTGTCCATATTTTGAAAACGTGGAAAAATCAGTAGGAGGTGGGTAATTTTTTATCAAATATTTAGAAACTACTTTCAAAAATGAAACTTTTGGCGAAAGAACGGATTAAAACGAGTTTATAACGAAGGAGATATGAATTTTTCAAATTTAACGACGAAAACTATTTTCCGGAAAAATACATGCTGTTGGACGTTTTTCAACGGGAAATACGAGGCTTTAGACGTAACTCGGAGGAGCCGAGCTTTCCAAAATATATTACTACATACTAAGACGTAACCATGAATATAAAAAACGAGAAAAACGGACTTATAACGACAAAGATATTCACGTTTCAATATCGGCAAAACCTTATACAAATTGACAGCTTTTAACTAGAAAAAAATAATGACATTTAGTACGTAGTAAATTCAAGATTTCTAAAAATATTAACCAAGTGCCCAATTTCATAACTAATGAAGTATTAGTGTTTTCAAGTATATTTTTATGGCTTTAAGACGATATTTCAAGAATTTCAAATCGAGGATTTCAACACTAAGACATATATATATATACGATATATATACATTTCGACTAGTTTTATTTTCTAGTTTGCCTTATTTTCCTAAGTCTTGGAAAATGTATAATTTTGATATCAACTACTCTAGTATTTTTCAAGTTAAGAGTGGTATAGGAAGCATGTGCATGTACATTTCTTTCTTCATTTCATGATCTAAAGTAGATCATATCATTCATTTAGGTTGCCGATAGAGTGCGCGCCTTACTTTAATTCATACCTTTTTTTATCATATCGCTTATATCAGGTGAGTATTCATGAACCCCTTTTTCTAACTATTTCAACTTCTTTGGGGTGGATGCATGAATTTATTCTTGAACTAAATTGTTTGTTACTCTTTGAACTCATTTGACCTTATAACTTGTTTTGAACTATTGAACTTGACTTGACTTTTGAACTTGACTTAAACTTTTGACCCTAAAGTACCGTACGTACTATAACCTAAAGTCTCCCATGTTCGGAGCAGTGCAAAGTCTCCCCTGTCTACGGAGCAGCATTATCAAGTCTCCCATGTTCGGAGCAACATAAAATCTCCCCTGTCTACGGAGTAACTTTGACTTTATACTATGTAATAGTTTGTGAATGATGTACTGTTCGTACATCCGCAATTGTTAGTCTCCAACTGGTTTGCCGTTCGCACTCCAGTTTATACGTACCGTTCGTACGGCTTCCTTGTGTGGAGCAGTAGGTAGTATGGATAGCGCTATTAGAGGTCGGCCAACCTCTCGTTCCCCTGTCTACGGAACGCATATTATTTATTTTAGGAGCCTTGCCACATACTTTATTATATACTATGTACCCATATTGTGAACTATATTGACCACATGTGCTTGACTATCAGACATATAACTTTTGGCAGTGGGTTGTAAACACACAGGTTACAAGTCTCTTATGGCGAGACTTGGACCTGAGTGGATTTACAATGCCTTTGCCTGGCGAACTTTTTCAAATGGTTTTCTTATTATATAAAACGTTTGTACTCACCAACTATTTTCATAGTTGACCCGTTTTCTCTCATGCATTTTAGGTGATCGTCAGTAAGCTTGTCATCAAGGTCTTGCATAATGAAGTTTTCACATGTCACTACTATTCATTATGTACTAAAATACCATCTTTTGGAAACTAAACCTATGTCTTAAATTGCCAATGTCGGCAATAACAATATTGTAATGTTATACTTTTCCTTAATGTAAATTATGGTATTGTCTTATTTCTCTTTGGTGATGTATATCGATTTCGTTGCACCTCGTGTTTCCGCCTTCGGCGAGGGTGTGACAGATTGGCATCAGAGCCAGAAGTTATAGAGAATGCCGATTTTTCTAAAATAAAAATCGCAACTATAACCAAAGTAACATTTTTCTTAAATACCAAAAATGATACGAGTCGACTAGTCTTAGCATTGCATTATTAATCCTCAAGTATGCATAGCCTGATCACCTATGTATAATTCAGGAAGAATCATGCGATGAAGGGAGTAGTAGTCAAAGATCACGTTTGGTCGGGTCTAGAGAGTCTGGTCACCTGAAGTTGCATTGGTCGGGTGGGTATGCATAACCTGTTTATCTGTTTCAGTTTCTGTTACCGTACCTTATATATGCCTTCATGTATATACTTTCTCCTTGCTACCTTACGCCCCGTTAGATTAAGCATGCCTTTGTTTCCATCATTTTGCGATCTCCATGTCACGACTGTTATTGTACCGTACATCCTCCGTCATCATTCATGTGTCGCTCACTCAACCAACTATTTTTGGTCCATCGCAGAGACATGGCCGCAATGAACACTCCGAATGACACTGCTGCTGGATTAGCAGACCTCCTCACTCAGATTGTTGCGCACATTGATGCTGGACGGACTAATAATGGAGCAGGTGCCTCGAACAACGGTCAGGGATGCAACTATAAGACTTTCATGACGTGCAAGCCAATGGAATTTTATGGCACTGAGGGTGCCATTGGACTGCTATCATGGTTCGAGAATGTGGAGTCAAAACTCAGTATCACGAAATGTGCTGAAGGGGATAAGGTTGAATTCTCTGCGGGTCTACTCCAGGGTCGAGCATTGACTTGGTGGAACAACCAGCTACAGACCAGAGGAAGGGAAGCTGCAAATGGATTATCTTGGGAAACATTCAAGAAATTACTAACTGACGAGTACTGCAGAAATGATGAAGTGCAGAAGCTAGAAGCAGAATTTTGGAACCACTTGATGGTAGGAGTAGATGTTGACAAATACACGGCCCGTTTCCACGAGCTGACTGGGATGGTTCCTCATATGGTCTCCACTGTGGAGAAGCTGGTCGATCGATATGTTTGGGGATTGATCCCTGAAATCAGGAGGGATGTCACTTCATCAAAACCAACCACTCTGCAAGCTGCTGTGGGCATGGCATATAGTTTAACAAATGATGTGATCAGGTCTGGTGAACTAACAAAAGGAAACGATGGAGGACGAAAGAGACAGGAAGATCAGCAAAGAAACCGTGATCAAAACCAACAGGACAAGAGGCAGCGGGTAGTTGGAAACTATGGAGCAACAAATCAGGAGCGCAGAGGATATGTAGGCTCACATCCTAAATGTACCCGATGTAACCTTCACCACTCAGGAGAATGCCCAAGGTGCATCAACTGCAAACGGACAGGTCATCTTAGTCGGAATTGCCGAAATGGAAATGGAAACCAAGGACAAAGATTAGCATGTTACGAGTGTGGAAGCTTGGATCATCTTCGGAATACCTGTCCAAAGTTGAAAGGAACTCCCAACCAAGGACAGAATCGTCCAAACCTGGCGGCGGCAACTGAAGGCCCCCAAGATCAGAATATTGAAATTCCCCCTGCACGTGGCCGAGCTTACTTCCTAGGGAATCACTTAACCCCACAGAATCAGGACAACATGCCGGGTACATTCTTTTGAACAACCTCCTTACTTCTTAATCTTGAGTGCATAACTTATTTTTATTTCTTACCAAGTTCACGACATTGATATAATCCGAGACCTAGCGTTTTCGACCTTAGTTGCTTCATCAAATTTAACCGCGAGCACATACACCTATAGAATGGACGAATTGAATCTCGAGGACGAGATTCCTTTTAAGGTTGGTAGAATGTAACAACCCGATATTTTCCACGTCTACGTTTATTCCCAAACTTTGGAAATTCACTATTCATCAAAACACTATTCATCATTTTTATGTCTGTTTGATATTCTGAGAAATATTTGAAAATTTTACTATTCACAGAACACTATTCATTCCGGAAGAAATTCCACTATTCACGTGCATTATCAGTAAGGACCTCTCATACGGACTAGAATAGTCTGCATATCATCATAATGTCATTTACATGCTATACCACTCTTAGGATTTTCAAATTAATATATTTAGTATATTTAACGTTTTACGTATAAGTATTTATAATTAAACGTTAACACGCGATTAATAAATACGACGAATATATCTAAATATTCCCACTATGGTCCCGACATATTTTTATATCCCTTATAACCTCATAAAAGTTATAAAATTCATTTACCCAGTATTTTGGAAATTTATTTTATTTATATCGTAAGTTTAATAATATTACGACGGTTTTCGTGAAAACTAAACGATAATTATCCAAACACTCAACACTTGTACCCAACATATTTTTAACATTTTTATAACTTTATTTTGACCCGAATAACTTTGTAAATATTTATTTCTAGCAAACCCGGTACCCGATTATAACTAAACTAATTAAACACTACAAAATATCTAACTAACTTCCCTAACACACCTCATATATTTCTAGTAGCAAAATTGGTTTTGTCTTCCTCCTTTCTTCTCCAAAACGCACGGCACCAAATCCAAACCAACCAAGATCCATTTATTTTTTCAAAGTTCAAGTCTAAATCAAGTTTATTTAGTGACTATTGTTGGGGTTTAGTAATATAAACACAAGAATCACAAGGGTTTCATCATCTAATCACCTAAAATCATTACAAGTAAGTTTACCAAATTTATTTTCATGTTTTCTTCAAGTATTTACTATGATCATATTATTTTCATACAATATTTCATGCTTATGCTAGCTTATACCACTTTATTTTGTAAACTTTTAAACTTTGAAACCCTAGAAATATTTATTTTGATTTCCTTGTTAAATTAACATGATTAGCGATGATTAGGAACCCATGGAACCCTAAGAAGGTGTATGGTAAGATTAGATTAGCTTTGTGGTGTTTGCAAGAGATTTGGTTATGTTAGAAACTAGTTTAGAACCTTAGAAATTGATTTGGAAACTATATATATACCTACTGTCCCTATTTTGAAAACGTGGAAAAATCAGTAGGAGGTGGGTAATTTTTGATCAAAGATTTAGAAACTACTTTCAAAAACGAAACTTTTGGCGAAAGAACGGATTAAAACGAGTTTATAACGAAGGAGATATGAATTTTTCAAATTTAACGACGAAAACTATTTTCCGGAAAAATACATGCTGTTGGACGTTTTTCAACGGGAAATACGAGGCTTTAGACGTAACTCGGAGGAGCCGAGCTTTCCAAAATATATTACTACATACTAAGACGTAACCATGAATATAAAAAACGAGAAAAACGGACTTATAACGACAAAGATATTCACGTTTCAATATCGGCAAAACCTTATACAAATTGACAGCTTTTAACTAGAAAAAAATAATGACATTTAGTACGTAGTAAATTCTAGATTTCTAAAAATATTAACCAAGTGCCCAATTTCATAACTAATGAAGTATTAGTGTTTTCAAGTATATTTTTATGGCTTTAAGACGATATTTCAAGAATTTCAAATCGAGGATTTCAACACTAAGACATATATATACGATATATACACATTTCGACTAGTTTTATTTTCTAGTTTGCCTTATTTTCCTAAGTCTTGGAAAATGTATAATTTTGATATCGACTAGTATTTTTCAAGTTAAGAGTGGTATAGGAAGTATGTACATGTACATTTATTTCTTCATTTCATGATCTAAAGTAGATCATATCATTTATTTAGGTTGCCGATAGAGTGCGCGCCTTACTTTAATTCATACCTTTTTTTATCATATCGCTTATATCAGGTGAGTATTCATGAACCCCTTTTTCTAACTATTTCAACTTCTTTGTGGTGGATGCATGAATTTATTCTTGAACTAAATTGTTTGTTACTCTTTGAATTCATTTGACCTTATAACTTGTTTTGAACTATTGAACTTGACTTGACTTTTGAACTTGACTTAAACTTTTGACCCTAAAGTACCGTACGTACTATAACCTAAAGTCTCCCATGTTCGGAGCAGTGCAAAGTCTCCCCTGTCTACGGAGCAGCATTATCAAGTCTCCCATGTTCGGAGCAACATAAAATCTCCCCTGTCTACGGAGTAACTTTGACTTTATACTATGTAATAGTTTGTGAATGATGTACTGTTCGTACATCCGCAATTGTTAGTCTCCAACTGGTTTGCCGTTCGCACTCCAGTTTATACGTACCGTTCGTACGGCTTCCTTGTGTGGAGCAGTAGGTAGTATGGATAGCGCTATTAGAGGTCGGCCAACCTCTCGTTCCCCTGTCTACGGAACGCATATTATTTATTTTAGGAGCCTTGCCACATACTTTATTATATACTATGTACCCATATTGTGAACTATATTGACCACATGTGCTTGACTATCAGACATATAACTTTTGGCAGTGGGTTGTAAACACACAGGTTACAAGTCTCTTATGGCGAGACTTGGACCTGAGTGGATTTACAATGCCTTTGCCTGGCGAACTTTTTCAAATGGTTTTCTTATTATATAAAACGTTTGTACTCACCAACTATTTTCATAGTTGACCCGTTTTCTCTCATGCATTTCAGGTGATCGTCAGTAAGCTTGTCATCAAGGTCTTGCATAATGAAGTTTTCACATGTCACTACTATTCATTATGTACTAAAATACCATCTTTTGGAAACTAAACCTATGTCTTAAATTGCCAATGTCGGCAATAACAATATTGTAATGTTATACTTTTCCTTAATGTAAATTATGGTATTGTCTTATTTCTCTTTGGTGATGTATATCGATTTCGTTGCACCTCGTGTTTCCGCCTTCGGCGAGGGTGTGACAACAGTTACAATCAGCTTTGCTCCACTATAAACAAAGCTCAGATTATCACAACAAAAGGCAGAGCATCACAACAAAAGCTCAACAAGTAACAAGTAACAACAAGGATTGGGGCAGAGTATCACAACAAAAGGCAAGAGCATCACAACAAGGGTTGGGCCAGAGCATCACAACAAGTAACACCAACAAAAGCTCAGATTATCACAGCAAAAGGCAGAGCATCACAACAAAAGCTCAACAAGTAACAAGTAACAACAAGGATTGGGGCAGAGTATCACAAGGGTTGGGCCAGAGCATCACAACAAGGGTTGGGCCAGAGCATCACAACAAGTAACACAAAATGTCTAGGTCACGATTTTCCACAAATGAGGTAACAATAAGTTTTACGCTTTTACATTAGGCTCAGATTATATGGCTGCAACTTCAAATGTTGCAAAATCAAGTTTCTATTGCCATCCATTTGGAAATGCCACGCCAATATCAATTTTTTTTAAAAATCATCATTGCCTTAAATATGCTTAAAACTAGAGCCTGTGGATTGGGGGTAGGCCAGAGCAGGTATTCATACCACTCAAAGGTGGCAGATCAAGGTGTTAACCTACCCACATCCACAGGTTAACCACCACCATAGACCCCGTTCTTATAGGCATTTAAGTAGTATCATAATAAGCAGTTTTTTTTATAAAAGTACACCTAAAAGGCATGAGATATAAAGTCGGGGGCTACTTTTTTATTCTAACGGGGGCTTGCATATTTGACTACTAGACATAAGAACACAGAACCATCACCACAGAACCACCACCACATAAGAACACAGAACTACCTACACAGAACCACCACCACATAAGAACACAGAACCACCACCACATAAGAACACAGAACTACCAACACAGAATCACCACCACATAAGAACACAGAACCACCACCACATAAGAACACAGAACCACCTACACAGAACCACCACCACATAAGAACACAGAACTGCCTACACAGAAAACCCCCAATTAACACACGGATCTAACAAAACAATCACAGAATCATCACGTACATATTCCAAACTTGAAAACCCCCAATCTAATTTTACGAAACCCTAATTTATAAAATTTAGGTTTCTTTGAAAAAATCAATTTTTTTATCAATTAACGTACCAATCAATTAACACACGAATCTAACATCACCACACAGAACCATCTACCCAACAACATCACCACCCAACAACATCACCACACAGAACCATCTACCCAACAACATCACCACACACTCACAAACTCTCTCTCAAATCACAGAAACATGACATAAATATTTGGGTTGCCAAATATTGATTTTAGATCTAAAATTCGTTTTTAGATCTAAAAATAGAGAGAGAAACGAGAGCAAATAGAGAGAGAGAGAGAGAGAGAGAGAGAGAGAGAGTATTTGAGTGTGTGGAGTGTGTGTGTGAGAGGGTGGGTAGTGTATACGCGTGGGTGAGACAGCTGTCCACAAACACACGGGTTTATTATTATTTTTTTTTAAAATTTGTATTTGTATTAATTTTTGTAATAAAAAGTAATAAAAGTAATATATTTGTATTATTTTTGTAAATAAAAGTAATATATGTAAAAAATGTAAAAGTGTAATATATGTAAAAAGTAATATATTTGTATTTGTATTTGTATTTGTATTTGTATTTGTATTAAGTTTTGTAATAAAAAGTAATATATATGTAAAAGTGTGAAAATACAAGTTAAATAAAAGTTATAAAAATGTAAAAAATGTAAACGTTAAATAAAAGTTATAAAAATGTAAGAAATAAAAGTTATAAAAATGTAAAAGAATTTTGTTATAAAAATGTTGTTAATACAAATATCGCCTAAAAACGTTATTTATATTTTACGATCTTTGCTAAGTTTTTTTAATGACAAAGTATGAACTTTAACTAAAAGAAAATTATCACTTTAAGTGTTTAAGTCTTGTTTAACTAATGTTTACATTTCTTTTTAAACTAAACATTGGTTTTATTTCTTAAAATAGAAATAGTCACATCACATTTATGGCAAGTTTTGTCATCATGCATTTATGGAAAGAAATGTGTTTGACTTGCTTTGAGGTTGCTTACAAGTTTTGTGTTTGACTTGATTTAAGTGATATGACATTGTTTGGTTGCTAGGAGTTATGAGACAAGACCTTGTTTGGTTTGAAGAAGTTATTGCAAAAACCTACTGCAGAGACCCGGCGGTACCCTGGGGGTACACGGGCGGAACCCATCTGAGGGTTCCGCCTGATCCGCCAAGCATGCAGTATGGTGTGCTATAAATACCAAGCCATAACTTGATTTTTGGCCAACTCTTTTAGGACATATATTCACACTCTCTCTCAACTAACTCAGTAACCTTTTGATTTGTGATTCTCTTATGTAGCAAGGAACTTCACAAGATCATTCAAGAAGTTACAAGCTTCAACTCTAAAGTTGCAAGTCTTGATAGCTTGGTCATGTATAAGCTTTGGTAGTTTATACTTCATGTGTGTCATGTATGTAGAAGTTATAGGTTAGTATTTTAGGCCTTAAAATACAAAGAGTGTTGGGAGTTGTTGTACCCTAGTAAAAGAACTAACGGGAGTGGTTGTACCTTTGGTAAAGAACTCGACATCTAGCTTTGTGTCGGTAAAAGTGTAAGCGACGAATGGGAGTGGTTGTACCCTTGTAAAAGAACTCGATATCTAGCTTAGTGTCGGTAAAAGTGTAAGCGACGTTGTAAAGGTTTTCTCCGCCGGTGAAAGGAGCTTGTTGATTAGTGCTTATAACTCTCGAGTTGGAAACTCGGGGCGTGGATGTAGGGCAAGGAAAAAGAGTCCTTGTAGCCGAACCACGATAAACAATCGTGTTGTGGTTTGATCGTTTCTTTCTTTATCTTTGCTTATTACATGTTGTCTTTTAGTTACAATTGCTAATCACATATAAAGCTTTACAAAATAATTAAAACAAGTAAAGTTGTACTTGTATCTTGAAACAAATGTAAAGCTTTTCAAAGAACTAAAACAAGCAAAGTTAGGATCATCACAAGTAAAGCTTTTCAAAGTATGAAACAAGTAAAGTTAGAATTGTTATTCACATGAAAAGCTTTTCAAAGAATCAAACATATAAAGTTATGTTTATATCTTTAAGCAAACGTAAGGTTTCTAAAAGGATATTTAAGCTAAATAAGAATCGAAAAAGCGGTAAACTATTCAACCCCCTTCTAGTTTTCCACAATTGGCATCAAGAGCTACGTTACTCAAGATCTTTAAAATAGAATATATTTTAAAACTTGGATCGATCCATGGATTTTGAAAATCTCAAAGAAGGGCAACCTATTCAAAACCCACCGCTATTTGAAAAAGAAAACTTACTTGAGTGAAAAAGTAATTTTGAAAAATATGTGAAATCAATTGATCAAGATCTTTGGCATACTAATTCTTTTGGTGATCTCAAACCAAAGAAAACAAGTTTTAGAAAACCAAGATAACTATCTTAAACTTGATAAAAATACTAAAGCTAAAACAATGATTTATAAAGCTTTAGTACCAAATATGAAAGAATGTATTTTTGTCAAATGGCTAATGATATTTAGAAAAATATGTTAAACTTTCATCAAAGAATATGTCAAGTTAAAGATGATCAATGTGATCTTACATATGAATTAGAAGTGTTAGAAAAACTAATTGATAGACACTTAGTAGAAGTTAATACATGTGCTACTAGTTTAAATGTTTTTAATGAAGGTACAAGTGAAGATGATTACTCATGTCATGCTCGTAATGGACTTACTTGTGATTCATGGAATAACACGTATGAAGATGAAGCCAATCATCCGGTTTGTGATTCTAAACTAGATAAAACATCAAGCAAGGTACACTTTGAAACCAAACACTTTTGCTTTGACAAATTTATCCTAGAGTTTTCTAAACTAGAAAATGAGTCTAAAACGTTTATGCAACATGGACCTAAAAACTATCTTCAAGAAAGAATCTTCAAAATCTTTTAAGAAAATCTTTGAAAAGGAAATCTTGTTAGAAGATAAAATGTCAAGAATTGAGAGTAATGTTGAAATTAATCTAGAATGTATATTATGTCTAGATTACAAACATGAGATTAAAATGCAAAATGAGAAAGGAAAAATTATTAGTTAAATTTGATGAAAGCTCAAAATCTTTTGAAAGATTGTTGAGGAGTCAAAAGTTGTTTAAAGATAAAACCGGATTAGGACTTAACTCAAAAGCACCATTAACTAATAAAACAAAAGCAAGTAAAATTTGTCTAACCTAGAAGAGAGACTTAGAGATAATTCTATCTCTAATAGAAACTCATGATAGAAGAATTAAGATTATCATGCTCTATGCTTTTATATGATTGTCTAACCTTTTTGGATACATGAGTAATTGAGTTTCTAAGCGTGTCGTCAAACCAAGACTCTACGCGTTGTATTTTTCCTCTTGATATCATCTCTATGCAATTTAAAAGGTACACATTACTTAAACTTGACTTTAATAGTCTCTTGCTTCTAAGCATTATGTGTTAGAATATGTGTTATTAGTAATACTCTAAAAGTGTTTACTTGCTATTTAGTAATAACTAGGATTAGATTCTATGCAACAAGGAAATTAGTCTTTAGTACTAGTAGGAGATATAAGGTGCTTTAGTTCTTTAACCATCAAGAGATAAACACGAGAAACTCTTGAGTGAGTTTCACTCAACTCTTGCTTACAAGTGAGCTAACTAAGAATTTCCTAAGTGTTAAAATGTCTAACACTTTTGTAATGCTTGCAAAACAAACCTTTGTTAAATAACATTCTCAAACACCATACTTTGAGTCTTAAATTGTGTTTTTCTTCAATCACTCCTTTATGATAATCTCACATAAAACACACAAGGTGAAATAAATCACATTAGCATATATTAGGATGTGTGAAAGAAAATAAGTTTTCAACATCTAGGATTTACACATCAAATGTGACACATAGTCTAATGATGTTGTACCTCTTGGACTTTTTAAAAATAAATAGAGTTCATAGTGTCCTAAGTAAGAAAACCCAAAGAGTCGAGGAGTCGTTGAATATGACATTTAACGAGTGATCTCCTCCTTCTATGATATCATCTTTGGTAGATGATAACTTAGTCGAAAGTCCAATGATGGCAAGACAAGCATGGAGTAAAAGTACAAAACAACATCTTCTCACCTTGAGTTAAACATTGAATCAAGCAAAATTGACATTAGCTATAAAACTTGATTTAGAGGTCATAGTTGTGTCTAAACAAGTTCAACAAAAACAATTTTTTTTTTTTTTAATTTAGAATAAAACAACTAATGAAACGAAATTGATATTTCAAAGTAATCAAGTGAGTATAGTGTGAATTTTTGAAAGACCTTTTGATAATAAAAGCAAGCCACAAAAGCAAGGGATTTTAACTTAAAGACATTCCTAGTTGCTCTCTTGTTCTCAATGGTTAAGTTATTGATGACTTATTGAGAATGAGATTAGTAAATCCGTAGGTAAAACTAAATGTAGAGAAATGTTTGAAAGACTACTTGTTCTCATAACAATTAGATCCAACATTATGTTTAGTTTTTGTCTATGTGCTCGTGTTAAAGAAGATCCTAAAACAACTCTCTAGTTGAACCTATTTGGATACATCATTAAGTACTACACAACTCAAATTATGGTCTCCCAAAAGAACGGGAATAGAAATCATAGTGTTTGACAAATGGAATTATGTCGGTAATAAGTTGATAAGAAAAGCTCAAGTGGTACTTGTACTTTTATGCTTACTTACCCAATGATTCTCCAAAATGCGTATGACTCTCAAATTAGTATCGAATGGAGAAGCACATCAACAAGCTCCGCTTGAACAAGCAAACTCGCATCAACAACGGAATTCATCTTATCAACATTGCTATACCTTCAACAAAGGAAGCATCGACTTCAGCGACAATTCAATCCATTATGTTCTTTATTGACATATTGTGATCCATCATCATCGCCTTGGTAAGATTGTTCATTGAGGAACGTCTTAACTAAGAAAGTCTTCTATGTTAACTATTTCATCATCACGTTATCAAAATCTCTTGAATGAAAAGCATTCATCATCCCTAGGCTTAGTCAAGGACTCATAAGACCTAAAACCATAGTTTTGAACATTAGGATAAAACCACAAAAAATCAAAACAATTTCTTTTGAGTTTTTCCCTGCAGAACCCACGGAACCTTCAGACTATACGGGCGGAACCCATTTTTTGGTTCCGCCTGGTCCGCCAAACCTCAGAATGTTTTAAACTCTTTATTTCAAAGCCAAACACCCTATTAAGTCTTAACAAAAACTAACAAACAGCATCACCCTCTCTAAAACACATATCCTCACAAATTTTAGGGCTTCTAATCCAATCTCTTCCAATCCAACTAACTTTGTAAGTATTCTAATCACAATTACATTTTTAATTTAATCATAACATTTTTGCTTACAATCATTAACTAGAATCTTAGGGCTTTTGCATAAAACTTCATGATTCATGAAAAACTTGGTGGCTAGTCAATTATGTATTTCATTAAGTTAAGAAATGTATCTTTTCATTGTTACCTTGATTTACCAAACACACCAAGAGCATTATTTTTCTAATTGCAACATGATTCATCACCACATTGTTAAAACAAATGAAAAACATCATTTAAACATCACTTGCATACTATCTCTTGAATGCTAAAGGGGATACATAACTAATATGTATTTTCGGGTACATTCAATCGAAGACACATTCAATTAGGAGAGTGTTGGTTATCTTTTGTTTTTACAACAAAATTTGCATAACAAAACGATTTGGGAATCAAAATGAGTCAAGATAACCATGTCTTCACATTGTCTTGCATATAAGAATATATTAGAACATCCTCGTTGTTAAAAGTCATTAACATACAATTTTATGTTTTCTAGGAATCAACATGCCTCCCGCAAACAAATCCGATCACAAAGAAACCCTTAAATACATGCCCAAACACCATATGACCAAAGGTCTCAACCCGGTTCAAGTAGAAACCTTTAAGGCATTAGAAAAACGCTATGTTCACGAAGGTAGAACCATTGATCCATCCTTTCTAGAAGGAACTTCTATTCGCCAAAACTTTGCCGCAATTCACTTTGATTGTCTCCTTGATATAGATGAGCCCATTTGTCCTAGGTTCATCTTGGAATTTTATGCAACCGTAAACCTTTCCTCATGTGCCGGTGGTAGGATCTCATTAAACTTCACAACCAATCAAATATCACATGATATAGATTTAAAAGACTTAGCTATAATTCTTGGTGTACCAAATGAGGGAACTTGCCTCTACACGGATAAGTGGCCCATTTCAAGTCTTGATACTATTGATTGTCTTTATCCATACGATACACCTCTTGCTAGTAAGGAAACTATTAAGGAACACCTCTTTGTTAGAACCTTTACCACTAGGGTGAACCGTTCGGGGAATACTATAGATAAAGATCCTTTTGGTATGGAGCTCAATGAGCTTAAACCGCAATTTAAGAAATGGGAAGAAATTCTTAGGGCTAACGTCATAAGTACCATAGGAAATAGAGATCACATCAACACATGTCTTTGCTATATGCTCTATAGCATTTCAACCGGTCAACCCTTCAACTTAGCCTACTACCTAGCCAAAAGGATGGCCGACATATCCTTAGTTGGAACAACCGCTCTTCCCTATGGTATGCTTCTTACTCGCCTCTTTAGAGGAATCTCACCCATTTCTCCTAACGAAGATGGAATACGCCTTGACTATTTTCTAGTTCCTCACACCTTCGTTCCCCTAAGTGATAAACGAGTTTTCAAAAATAAGGGCAAACGTACTCGATCACCTACTCCATCTTCATCATCATCCGGCATGAGCGACGATGATAAACTACCAAACTCTAAGTTACCTCCTTTAGAATACCTTCAAGCTCTCCCCATCATTGACAATGCTTCCGAAGAATTCAAGCAAACCAAAGGAATGTTCAAGTGTTTTGGAAGGTACCTAAACAAGCTCAAAAACAAGATTGACCGATTGTGAGAAGATTAAGGAGTTTGGCTTATGTGTGCTTTAGAAGCGTCTTTGTGTTAAAACTATGTGAATTATGTGTTTTTCACTTTCATGGTTTATTATGTTGGTTGGATTATGTTTGTATGAAATTTTATGCATAATGACAATGTTTAAGGTGTTTGTCATTTTCTTTTTTGCTTATGGGAATTCTTACTAAGTATAGTGTAATCCTCGACCTCAATGTCAAAGTCCCATGATTGGTATGTTTACATATCTAATTTTTGCATTGCCTAACCAGTAATACCTTATCTTTTTGATTTTAGGAGTTTTCGAAAATTTTGAAAATCGTCTCGCGGGTCAAAAACGCGGACTGTGAACTTTTTCAGCCCTGGCGGATCTGGCGGTACCCAAAATTGGGGTCCGCCAGTGTGTTTTATGGGAATTCTAGAAATGGCCCAACGGACCAGGCGGTACCCTCAAATGGGTTCCGCCAGTGTCTTCTGAGGGATCCGCCAGTCACCTGCAGAAAATTTTTGCTATTTTTTCTTAAGTTTATAACTTGTAAAGTGTCAAATCATTATCCTAAGTGAGAAACATCTTTCATTTACAACAACAACCATATTGGAACAAACCTCACTCACTAAAACAATTAGTAAGACACTTCCCGCCAAAATTCAAATTCAAAACATAACTAACCAAAGGAACCCTTTTAAAGGATCCTTCAAACCTTTGATACATTTTCAACCAAACCACTTCCCATGATCACAAAGCATTGAGTGCTTAAGTTGGTCTTTCACTCCATCCTATTCATTGGATTGACCTCAAATGATGTGACTTGGTCATGAAAATCATTTGACATCTCAATCTTTGAATAGTAAAACATCAAATCCAAACACTATTTCAACACCTTTCTCATCCTATAAAATTGAAAGCTCCACAACAATTCAAATCATACCATCACCAATCAAGACTTCTTCCCTCAAACATCAAAACCAAAACCTTTGAAATGACCAAATCCAACACCTCATCCGAGTCATCAAAATCATGTGCTAAAACCACTAGGATTAGTGTGAAACCTTGTTGCTTCAACAAAACCACAAAGTCAAGCTCATCATCATCAAGTGATGCTTCACTTAATATTTCCTCACCTATCCAAGATTTTCTTAACCTTACTACCTCAACTACACCCTCAACACATTGTAATACCAATGTGATCACCATTCAAGATTTACTTAATCTTGCTACTCCACCACCTTCTCCACCACTTTGGAACTCAAACCTAGCAATTAACCCATCATCAACTAAACCTTCGAGTGAGTCAACTTCATCTTCTCAACAAGCTTTTAAATCAAAAACTCCTTCACCTCAATCACCAACACCTACACCAATGGAACTTTTCCATACACCACCAACATCACCAACACTCAATTTGGAAACTTTTGATGATCTATCATCAAGTCCACCATCTTTCTCACTTTTTGATACCGTTGCTCAAATGGAAACCCAACAACAACCTAGTGAGCAACTTAATGATGAACCCCATTACCCATCTACGGTAGAACGGTTGGCTTACCGTTATGCTAGACCCTCCATTTTTCCAAATGATCAAGGTCATACCCACCAACAATCATTTGTGTTTCACCCAATTTACAAAGACCTTCATGGCAATCCTTCCGGCGAACCAAGCTTCCGCCATTTTGTTCAAAATCAACAACCACAACCACAACAACAACCACCACAACAACAAAATTCCCAAAATTTTGAAACTCTACTTTCTTCTTATAAGAAAATAGAAACATCCATATGGGAAAAACCTCCAAACATGAATGAGGAAATAAGTACTCATTTAGCCCACCTAAATGCCTTCAAACGAATGGTTGAATCCCAAATCAACCATGTTATGGAATTTCATACGGCATTAGACTCAACAAGTGAAGGAAGCAAACACACCTCTCAACCATCCACATTTGCTCCTTCAAGTTCAAACCATCCACCACCAACAAATCAAACCATCCATCCACCACCATCATTCCCCCGCCATGATTGCGGACATTGCGAGAGAACCGCTCACATTAGTGAAAGATGTCGAACGGAAATTCGTGAGTTATCCGAAGAAATGAGGTTTATTCTAAACCACATTTTGGATCATCTACAATCCTTGTCTCACCCACCTCAACCTTAGAGTCTCCAAAATGAAACAAAACCGTTTCTCTTGGAAAATATCCCCCATTTTAACCAACAAACCAAAACCAAGACACCACCTCACCTCTCAAAATAAAAGCCGATACAACCCTCAACCTACATTTTCATCCTTAAACAACCCCATCCTTGTTTTCGGAAAATGTTTCTCATTAAGGAAAATGATGATTTCCTTGTCGCATTTTATGGTCTTAGTTTAGTTTTAGTGTTTCTTTGTTTTTAAAAGTAGGATGTTGTCATCTTAATTTCGTGTCTTTGACTCTCTAAGAGTCAAAATTTTACAATTTAATGAAATTCATTCTACAACAAGGTTTAAATTGTTTGGTGACTATCTAGGTATGATGTGTGAACTATACCTTGCTATGGTACTATACATAAATCTTGTGACTTAGAAACTAACCTCTCTTTTTGTAGGTTCATTATCCATGTCTTCCTTCCTTGAAACTCCATTTAGGGGAGTAGCATTCAAGGGGGAGCATGAGCCTTGCTTTATTCCGCTTCGCAACTTTTAGTTGTGTTTTAAACATGACATGCTTTCATGACTTATCTTGTGCGAAAACTAACTTTTCTTTTGTAGGTTCAAAATCCATGTATCCTCTCTTGGCACTCCATTTAGGGGGAGTATCGACCAAGGGGGAGCATGGCCATTATTCCGCTTCGCTTCTCTACTTTTTGTTTCGACAAAAAGGGGGAGAATTTATATTAAACTTGTTTGTTCAACTTTTGATATTTCCGCTTCGCTAACTCTTTGCAAAAACAAGTTTTAATACTAACTTTATAAGACTTAACACTAAATCTTATGGCTTACTTTTAAATAAAGTTTATGTTTTGTCATCAACAAAAAGGGGGAGATTGTTAATACAAATATCGCCTAAAAACGTTATTTATATTTTACGATCTTTGCTAAGTTTTGTTAATGACAAAGTATGAACTTTAGCTAAAAGTAAATTATCACTTTAAGTGTTTAAGTCTTGTTTAACTAATGTTTACATTTCCTTTTAAACTAAACATTGGTTTTATTTCTTAAAATAGAAATAGTCACATCACATTTATGGCAAGTTTTGTCATCATGCATTTATGGAAAGAAATGTGTTTGACTTGCTTTGAGGTTGCTTACAAGTTTTGTGTTTGACTTGATTTAAGTGATGTGACATTGTTTGGTTGCTAGGAGTTATGAGACAAGACCTTGTTTGGTTTGAAGAAGTTATTGCAAAAACCTACTGCAGACCCGGCGGTACCCTGGGGGTACACGGGCGGAACCCATCTGAGGGTTCCGCCTGATCCGCCAAGCATGCAGTATGGTGTGCTATAAATACCAAGCCATAACTTGATTTTTGGCCAACTCTTTTAGGACATATATTCACACTCTCTCTCAACTAACTCAGTAACCTTTTGATTTGTGATTCTCTTATGTAGCAAGGAACTTCACAAGATCATTCAAGAAGTTACAAGCTTCAACTCTAAAGTTGCAAGTCTTGATAGCTTGGTCATGTATAAGCTTTGGTAGTTTATACTTCATGTGTGTCATGTATGTAGAAGTTATAGGTTAGTATTTTAGGCCTCAAAATACAAAGAGTGTTGGGAGTTGTTGTACCCTAGTAAAAGAACTAACGGGAGTGGTTGTACCCTTGGTAAAGAACTCGACATCTAGCTTTGTGTCGGTAAAAGTGTAAGCGACGAATGGGAGTGGTTGTACCCTTGTAAAAGAACTCGACATCTAGCTTAGTGTCGGTAAAAGTGTAAGCGACGTTGTAAAGGTTTTCTCCGTCGGTGAAAGGAGCTTGTTGATTAGTGCTTATAACTCTCGAGTTGGAAACTCGGGGCGTGGATGTAGGGCAAGGAAAAAGAGTCCTTGTAGCCGAACCACGATAAACAATCGTGTTGTGGTTTGATCGTTTCTTTCTTTATCTTTGCTTATTACATGTTGTCTTTTAGTTACAATTGCTAATCACATATAAAGCTTTCCAAAAGAATTAAAACAAGTAAAGTTGTACTTATATCTTGAAACAAATGTAAAGCTTTTCAAAGAACTAAAACAAGCAAAGTTAGGATCATCACAAGTAAAGCTTTTCAAAGTATGAAACAAGTAAAGTTAGAATTGTTATTCACATGAAAAGCTTTTCAAAGAATCAAACATATAAAGTTATGTTATATCTTTAAGCAAACGTAAGGTTTCTAAAAGGATATTTAAGCTAAATAAGAATCGAAAAAGCGGTAAACTATTCAACCCCCCTCCTAGTTTTCCACAAATGTAAAAGAATTTTGTTAAAAAAAATGCAAAAGTTGTAATAAAAACTAAAACCAAAAGTATTAGTAAAAAACGTTATGTATTTTCAGGTTTTCGGTTCTCACGAGGAAGTAACTGAGTGGGCGCAAAATATAGCTCGTGAGCTCGGTTTTGTAATTGTTAAAGATAGAACCAAATCAGAAGATGGTTATATGAACGAAATCAATTATAGGTGTACAAAGGGTGGGACGTATGTACCTCAAGGTAGTGGCAGACGGAAAACCAAAACATGCAAAACTGGTTGTCCATTCAGATTAAATGCGAAATATCATCGAACAAAAAATTATTGAGTATTGAGGGTGAAGGATGATACGCATAATCATGATATGCTAGAGTCGTTGCATGGTGTGCCATATGCAATGCGATTAAAGGATGATGAGTTGGGTTTGGTCAGAGAATTGACAGATTATAACGTACGACCACTTAATATACTTTCGACAATAAAGGGTCGTAATCCGGATAACGTGTCTAGCGTTAGAACTATATATAACGCACAAGATAAGTTCCGGAGAGTCAGAGTAGGTGATAGAACTCCAATTCAAGTCCTTTACTCGTATTTGCAAGAATCAGGGTATACATGGTACCCGAGGGTAAATGAGCATACCAACGAGCTTGAGGAACTATTTTTTGTGCACCCCACGTCGTATGCTATATGGTGTACATTCCCTGAAGTCATGCTGATGGACTCCGCGTACAATACCACGGTGTTTAAATTGCCGTTGTTGGAAATTGTTGGACTAACTTCAACAAACAAAACATTTTCAATGGCGTATAGCTTTTTATCCAGTGAATAAGGGCATAATTTTAGATGGGTATTGCAATGTGTGAAGCAAGTGATTGGCGAAAGATATTACCCACGTGTTATCATCACTGACAGAGATTTAGCGTTAGTTGGGGCAATAAGAGCAGAATTTCTTGACGCTCACCAATTACTCTGTCGATGGCATATACAGCAAAACATACTTAAGTTTTGCAAAAATAAATTCACAGATGGGGATATTGACTATGAGTCCGTTAAAAACCGATGGGATTGGTTGGTTAAAGCTCCGACCTTCGAATCGTTCGAGCGACGTTATCGACGCCTACAAGAGCTATTGGTCAACCATCAGGGTACTTAATTATTAATTGATTGTTTTTAATTATGTAATAAATATGCACCCGAATGACCTTTTATTAATTCATTTTTTTCTTCAGATGTCGCTTTGTATCTGCATAACTGGGTGCAAGATTACGCACCCATGTTTGTCTCGTATATTACCGACCGATATAAATCCTACGGCCAGACAACAACGTGCAGAGTTGAGGCTCACCACGCGTTGTTGAAATTATATTTGGACGGAACACAGTCCAAATTAGACAGGTTGTTGAGGTCGGTCGATAAGATTCTCATGACGCAAGAAGATGCGATAAAAGAGACTTTCAATAGAAGCATGAACGAGAAACTATAAAGTGTGATGTACCACTATTTCACGAATTAACGTATAAAGTTTCTAAACATGCTTTGAACCTCATGCACAAAGAACTCCACCTGAATATTACCCCAGAAGAATGTAGCCATAAGAATCGGGCAATATACGGACTACCATGCTTTCACGAGATGCGAATCTATGTTATTCGTGGTAAGTATATTAAATTTATAACTATCAAGTTGTTTTCCACATTAATATCAGTAATTTATACAAGTCACTTTAATTGAATTCAGGATGCCCCATTCCACTGGAACGAGTTGATATTTTTTGGAGAACCCTATCTGTTCCGTGGCCTGTTATCAATAGGCCCCCAAATAAAGATGGCTCTTCCAGCGAACATGGTGGTGATGATGATGATGATGATGATGGTAATACTTCGTTTAACGATGACATGGGACAATTCAAGAATATTTTTAGCAAATCAACATCGTTTGTCAAGAAGAATATGTTAACGAAGTTTAAAGATATCTTCCAACCTGAATCTGCTGACACACGTGAACCAGCTATTCAAAAAAAATACCCGTGGACGTCCGAGCGCAAAGGACAAAAAGGGCAAGGCTACACAAGTCCCGGACTTGAATGAAGTTCCGGACTTGAATGAAGTCCCGGACTTGAATGACTTGAATGATGTGCCAACCATGAATCACCGAAGAAGCACAAATTCAAGATCCACGAAAGTCCCGAAACGCGCCAAAGAACCTGCGAGACATAGTTCGTACATGGGTCAAAAAATAAGACATAGATTTTACGTTGGAGATAAGGATAGCGAGGATTTTATTGATCGCATTCCAGAGAATTTCCGTTCACAGGTAATAAGTATAAATAATGTGGAGGGTGACGGAAATTGTGGGTTTCGGTGCATTGCCCATTGGATTGTGCATGACCAAAATAGGTGGGCCGATGCTAGATACATGTTAATGGAAGAGTTACAAAGACATAGTGTAACTTACATGAGTATGTGGGGGGAAGAAGACGTTTACCACCTTCGTGATACATTAAACTGGTTTAATGGACCAGCGCCTGAAGATTACTGGATGACGATGCCACATAACGGTCTGGTCATCGCTTCAGCTATTCGCCGACCTCTTGTATATATAGACCGTCATGGTTGGTTCACATGTTTACCCCTATTTTCTGCTCCAAACTTATCACATGGAATTGACCCCATTGTGATTGCGCGTGTGGGGGAGAACAGTGGTGCTCATTACATTTGTCTCAATATAGACAGAGATTCAGATCTACCACATTACCACCCACAATGGAGGTGGTTCAAACAGCCAGTTGCAAACGAATGGGATGTAATATATAACCATTGATGTATTTTGTAAATGTTGTAAATGATTATTCATTTATTAATTGTTTGTAAATGTTGTAAATGATTATTCATTTATTTAAATGTAAATTGTTTGAAAATGTTGTAAATGATTATTCAACATCGTTTAAATGTAAATTGTTTGAAAATATTGTAAATGATTATTTAACATCGTTTAAATGTTAATTGTTTGAAAATGTTGTAAATGATTATTCAACATCGTTTAAATGTTAATTGCTTGAAACTTAAAAGTCTGCTTTTTTGTAGAGTGTTAGTTCTGCACCAGTTATTATTACTTTGTTTAAATTAGTAATAACATTATTGATTGCTGATGTAAATTATTATGCAAATTCTTTGGTCAGGTGAGCCAAAGAAATCCTTTCTGGTGCCGATGTAATAGAGGATTTATTGTAGAACGGAAATCCTGGCAAGATGGTAGTCATGGGCGACTGTTTTATGCATGTCCTCTTTCAGTGGTAAATAATCATACGTTTGCTTAGTTATGTAAATAATTTGTTTGTTAAAAATACATTTCTTATTATTTTCTTAACATGTAACAGCTAGGTACAAAAGACTATGGGTGTCGATACTTCGTGTGGAAAGATGAATTTGAAGCAAAGCACTTTAATCAACCCTCTTCTTCAACGCATTGCTCAAACTGCGTTGCTACAAAAAAAATGAGAACAAGTTGTTGAAGGCAAGAATAAAGGCGCTGGAAATGGAGTTAGAAATGGCAAGGAATCCTGAGGATCACGCTTGTCAGTCAAGTGCTCGGCTCCATGATCTTTTAAATGGGATGAATAATCTTCATATGTCGTAGATGTTGTTGTCTTTAAATAATATGTATAACGTTGTCGTTTAATTTAATAATAACAGTTATTGTTGCAGTTATTTAACGTGGTAATATTTAACGTGTCGTTTAATTCAATAATAACATTTGTTGTTGCAGTTATTTAACGGGGTAATATTTAACGTGCTATTATACAAAACACAAATATACAAAACACACAAAACACAAAACACACAAAAAAAAAAAAAAAAAAAAAAAAAAAAAAAAAAAAAAAAAAAAAAACTACAAAAACAAAAAAAGTACAAAAAAAAGTACCCCTAAAGGTATTTAACGTGGTAATATTTAACGTGTCGTTTAATTCAATAATAACATTTGTTGTTGCAGTTATTTAACGGGTTAATATTTAACGTGCTATTATACAAAACACACAAAACACAAATCATAAAAAAAAAAAAAAAAAAAAAAAAAAAAAAAAAAAAAAAACCGACAAAAACAAAAAAAGTACCCCTAAAGGTAGCCCCCGTTAGAATAAAAAAGTTACCCCCGTCCTTATAACTCATGCCATCACAAATAGAGCAGTACAAGTGTACAACATACATGTGCTTATGGTTCTTATTAGGGATAATTGAATTGACATCTCAAAATTCTGATTTTGGTATGCTTTTAACTCATGTCCTTTTTTTTGGCTATAAATTACCATTGCATTTGACCATTTGTCGAATCTTTTTCATGGTTTGGGATAGTATACCAAGCCCAAAATATTCAAAACTAGATTTGACGGTTTTAGTTTTACCTTATGATGTAATATCGACACTAATCTATCTATCTATCACATGTATGACAACTTATATAACTAAGCAATGACAACATGTATGTGGCAAGATGGTTGGATATAAAAGGTAACAAGATATGACATAACATGGATAAAAATAATGTTACTACAAGAATTGTATAATCCGAATAAAATATATCAAGATGTTCCTATTTTTAAGTTTGAAAAATATTATTTCCACTTACAAATTGTTCATACTTATTTTCCTATTCACAAAATTCTGACAAGTGTTAGAACTGATAATTTAGATGTAGAGAAAGAATGAGCGAGAAAAAAATATACAATATTATTGTGTGTGTAGAAGGATATTGTATGAGACTTTAGCAATTATTTAAATATAAGTTTTCTGCACATAAATGGACATATGTGCTTTTTTTCCATAGCAAATGTCTAGTAGTAACCGATAACTATTTAACCTCGAAAGTGTTGTCATCGTGACAGGGGCTTGAAATTTTTCAGTGGATGTCTCAAGTTCAAAGCTGCAATTTTAAGGCTAGCTTTCGGGCGCTTATTATTCAAGTGCAAACACTTTGTGGGGTCGGTAAAGGAATTGTGTTAGAGAAATATGTCATTAGTTTAATCATAACTCCTTTCGGTTCGCCGGAAACAAATGAACTGTAACACTTTCAAAGCCTAAAGCAATGGACTACTAGGTATCCTTCTTGGTCTTAACTAAAAACCATGGTGAAGGATACTAGTAGCCAATTATCTCAAACTTATAAAGAGTTCAAATGTTTCTAATCATTGTTGACGTATGTGTCCAGACGACACGTGCCGGACCAAAGAATCTTCATCAGTCCGAAGGGTATTACCGGAAGGCGGATGCTACTCTTGTCCGAGGGGCATGTGCCGAAGGACCATAAAGGTACATCCTTTTACCCAACAGTCTGATGCAGGTGTCAGACTACGCCGCCTAACCCGGATATTACGGGATTGTGTCTCCCACGTGACCTGACACCTAGTACCTAGACTAGGAGTAGCTCGGCGTGTTCCTTCCCAAGACAGAACAGGTATCGAGGCACCAATTTGGTACTTACCACTTTCTCTCTCTATATATACCACTATCTCTCTCACTTACAGGATCATAATATATCTCATCTCACACACACACAATACACAACACATTATAATAAATCCTCTACATACGAGGTACTGACTTGACCGTCGGAGGGTGGTCCCCGGGGCTTCGGCCTCGGGACCCCTTCTAACGGGTTCTTTTATGTTTGTAGCACACTTCAAAGCTCGGGATAAGAATGGATGGCACGTGAGAGCCGTCAAGATCTACCCGACAGAAATATGCTTCAACAATCATACCAATGTGTGACGGGTTGTACAACTCCCCACTTAAATTAATAATGTCATCGTCACGTCAACACATAACCAGAATCCATACCCCAGGAGATGCATGAGCTATTGGTGTCCATCACACCTAGAAAGGCTATAACTCTGATACCATTTTTAATGCCCAGAAAGCCGAAAACAATTGACTCAATCCCAAAGCCAAAAATAATGGCAGATATCTTATGAGTTTCAACTAAAAACCATGGTGACAAGATACTAGTAACTCACTACCTCAAGCTTATAAATGGCTCAAATGTCTCTTATTATATCGATTTGGGTGGGACGGATTGTTGCATGAAAATTCTCTGAGGCCGGCCCATAAGAAGGATTAATCGACACAAATGTAAACTTTTTGAAATTAATTGTTAACTATTTGGTGTTTTCGCCCAATATATAAAACCATGCTCATAAGAACCAAATCATGATAGTTAAATGATACAAAGTATACAAGAAAATCGAAAAAAATGCATTAGGTTTTTCTTGTTCGGATTACTCGAAAAAGACGAGTATTTAAATCTGGCATACACAAGCCAACTGTAGTACACTTATGACTATTTCTAAACTTTTTCCTTCGTCAACACTAAATGTTTAACTATTGAATTTTGAATGTGAGACCTCTTGTAATCATACGAGAATGCCTCGCGTACTGTCGGAACCAGGCTGAGTCCCGAAACACCTATGAATTTTTGTGTCGTATTATTAAGTTTGTTAAGAAAAACTCAATTTTTCTTAAATGCATCTCGTCTTTAAAAGCTATGTTTGTAATCTTGTTTAGTTTACTTTAAATGCACGTGGTCATTTTGTGTTCTTATTCTTTCCTTCGCGGTTAGACCAATACACGTGGTCATATTGTGTTCTTATTCTTTCCCTCGCGGTTAGACCACTTTGATGATGGTCACTACTTACTACACAACAAAATCAATTATATAGAAACAAAATCAGATATATAGAAACAAAATCAAACACGACATGCATACATTGCAAAAATGTGCTACTAAAAAGGGAGAGTTTTAAGTGTAAAATACAAGCAAAGTTTGAAAGAGAAACAAATTACACAGAGTGTGTCAGCGTATGTGTGGTTGGCTTACATTCACATCGCATGTGTGGGTCTAACTCTCCACTTGAAGACAAACCCAAACCAAAATAAATGATTGAGATCCTCGAGTTAATATAAAAAGGAGAGGGTTACTGAGTGACCGGTTTTCTTTTTAATTGTGAAAGAATATTATTGATTATATTCGTGTAAACTTGAGAGGATCTTAATCCTAAACTAAACTTATACGTAGTGTTATCAAATCATTCATATATGCTATTTATACAATGAAATGAGTTTAAATACTTTCCTTAAAAAGTTTAGATCCGTGGAGAATCTCTTTTTGGATGTTAGACTTATTCTTCTCTAAAGTTTCGATAATGAGTACATGTTCCGGTAACCTTTAATCGTAATTGTATGTAACATGAATACATGATTTGTTTATGTGAACGTATTCACTTAATCAAAACATAAACTGATTAAGAAACGACCAAGATATATGGTGTCAGCAAATTTTCTAGAACTTCTACATATTTACGCAACAAGAGAAGCCAAGTGGGCCCCCAGTAAATAGGCTGATTGGACCAAGATTCAGTATGGACCCACGTAAGACCACTCCTCAATTATTCCTTTTACTATGACACACAAAAAAAAATGTAAATTAAAAGCAATACTCCTTACCCTTTTTAGTTTGAGCAGTGCTGCTACATCCACAAAATAGTTGTGTCATTTGTTATTAGTGAAGTAAAGAAAAAAGACGGAAAATATATTTAAACACACCAATCAACATATGACACGTTTTTTTGTGGATTTTTTTTGATAAATTCTTTGTGGATGTATCACTACTCTTTTAGTTTTTACCCATTTATGACAGAACATGACAGTTTTTATGGTTATTGTTTCGTATATTTTATCTTTTACTGTTTATATAGTTATTGTTTCGTATCTTTTATCTTTTATTACTTTTGAATTGTTAAACTTTATATTTTATGTTTATTTTTTTCGCAGTTTAATCATTTTATTAATAGAATAAGATAATTTTTAATGGTTTTTTCGCAGTTTTTCAGTTTTATAATAAAAATTATAAAAATAAAAAAAATAGAGAAAGTATTACAATTATTTTAAGGGGTTATGAATAACCAATCTGATGTTGGAATTATTACATCATGACATTCATATATAATAGACCAAGTATATCAAAGTGAGCATATAGCGGAAGCAATTATAATAGATCGAATAACATGTAATTAATTAATCAATTATTTAAATCGTAAACGTACCTTTGTGATTCTAGCCCGAACAAGAATCAAAGCAATCTTCCGGAACCAATTTAACCCTAATTAGGGTTTATGTGGATTATAAGAATTACCCCTTACCTTTTTGTAATTCAATCCAAGAATCAAACAATAGTGTGTTTGATTCACGTTCTTGTACACACGTACTAATTCAAGAAAAAGTTTATGCAAGTAATTAAACACAAAACTATTTTTGATCAATAGAAAATCGAAACCCTTATGGGTTTAGGTTTAGAATCGACAAACATAAAGAGAAGAAAGAAAACACCAAGATGTGTGTGTACAAGTTCTGAGAAAAACCTACATCTTGGGTTTGCTTATATACTACACAAAACTTGGAGCTCAAGGCACAAAGGAGGTGGGTACACCCCTTGGGCCGATCGGATTTGGAACCTCCAAGAGGGATCCGGAACCTTCTCTTGTTTCCATGTTTTGTCTAGTATTACTTTCCTAATCTTCGTTTAATAATTAATTAGTCATTAATCAATAATACTAATTATTATTTATTTGTTTTGTGTTTAATAATTAATTATAACATCTTATAAATAATTATTACATTTTCTCTTCATACGTATTGTGTGCAATCCCGTGATCTCGAGTTCGATCCTAACATACGTCTACTAAAATAATGTCCATATTCTAACAGCTCCCACTTGGACATATTTTAATAGTGTAATCACATCGGTTAGCGTCTTGCAACACGCCGATGCCTCTAGCACGATCTCGAGTAAGGCTCCTGGAAAACCTTTTAATGATTTCTCATTATTATTATCCTTTTGTTTCTAATACCACGTTAATAAGGATATGGATTAAAGTCATTCCTTAATTTAACCATTCTGTTTCTCGTTGTTTATGATTGATCAAGATTACCAAATCTTCTGAACATATTCAGGTGAGATCTTGGGTACGGCCGTACATGCATCTTACCAACCCTACGAGGGGCCCAGCAGTATTAAACTCCAAAAATAAATTTGAATGAACAAATTCTATCTTGACTACAAGCAAAACCCACAAACTTTGTAACATTTCCGAAAACAACCCTTATTACTAACAGTTACGTATAGCGTTAAGTTGTTCCACAAAAATGTACTACATTCATGACACTTATCTTGCATCTCAAGTCTGAGGATAACTTCTCATGATTTACTTAATAACAAAATCCATAAAGTAACATCATGTAGTTGGGATTAGTCCTATATTCAGTATCATCGAATATCATCTGAAATGGCATGTCTACGCATCAATATACTTTAAGTATATTATACCAACCTTCAGATTTGTCTTAATTTAATAATATTCCCATATTATTAACTGACAATGGACAATTTAAAAATAACCTTTATTCATGGATTTAAACATACAAATATAGGATACAATATATTATAAATTAAACATACCATGTATTTCAATTTATCATAATAATTGTTTAACATCCCTTATCCAAATACTAAATAGATCAATGCATGATAACTCTTGTTGATGGATTATGTCTCAAGCAATGACATTCATACTTGTTGACAAGACATAAATCATCCAACTTTGATCTATCGGAATTTTAAGAATACTTATTTCAAGAATTCAACTATTGAAATTCTTATACGTGCATAGTCAACTATTTTGATAATGCCATATTTCATAAAAATGTGAGACATCCTTAACCACCAATTTATGATAATTAAACTTCCAAACATTTTAAAGTTTAAAGTATTCTTATTCTTTTAATGTATAATGCAACTATGCTTTTAGTTAGCATAACTAGTACATATAGTCAAGGATGAAATCCTTACCATAACTAGTATTGAGTGTCATCTCAATTTCATTAGCATCATTGTATGCAACAACAATATGCTATTAAAACTTTCCGTAAACATTAATATCTATTGTGTAATGTTTGATGCCCTTTAAACTTTCAAGTTTGTTGGCTATGACAATTTTCACAACCATTGAAAAATTGTTCATCTATAGAATTTGAAGCTGTTCCAGTTTTAGGATGTAATTCTATAATCAAACATATTTCTTTTAAGAATATTACACAAGTTATCTAATAACTTTTTATTTAGATATTAATATTGCCAAATCATCTTGTAATCAAGTATGATACAACAAAACATGATATACATGAAAATCTATGAGTCATACTTAGATTTTATTCATGTCATACATATCTATTTAGACTTTCTAAATAATACATCATGTTATATTAGATTTATTTACCGCACATGTTTCATCAATAACATTCATTGCAAGGTTATATGTCTTATTTCCTAAATCTTTAAAGTTTCATTCCAAACTAAGACTTAACATTTAACTTATATAGAATGCTACCTTTTATATGTTCTACAACATATATGATTTAAGAAATTAAACATAATACTCCCACTAGCTTTTAGGAATACTTAGAAATTATCTTATTTCAATTATAAATCAAAACATGGATTTAATAATTAAACATAAAATAATCTTCTAGATGCATGCATTTATCCATCCATGGATTATTGCACCATGTACACTTCCAAAGATTTATTTGAATTCATAAACTCCTTTTGATTACTTATCGTCCTCGCTCAAGTAATCACTCATGAAAGAGTTTTGATATTCTATTGTCAATTTCATATAAATGAAACTAAATATGACAATCATAATCTTTATATATTTAATGTGTTTATAATAGAATATTCAATCACAGTTAATTGCTTAAATGTGATTAATAATCTTGTCATTAAATACGTGTACAACATTGTCCATATTATGATTTCTATACAAAGATTTAAACCACAAGGGTTACTTTATCTTTTAAGAAACTCATCTTCATTTAATAGTCTAACTATTAAGATAAACCAAATTTCTAAAATTGATTATCTTTATGGACAACATCTTAATCATTCATATCATGTATACTTTACCCAACTTCACATTTGGTAATGTATCATAATGATTATCAGGTTTACAATAATCCTGTAAATCATAGCCCTCAGCATATTAATCAAATATCTAAGATATATTGCTATTCTATGAATGATAATTCCATTATCTTGAGATTTAACATTTAAATATCAAACTTCATCATCATCTTGAGATTTAACATTTAAATGTCAAACTTCATCATGATATTTACTAGTGTATTTTAGAAGATTATGTATCTTGTAATTTTATCTATTAAAGATCAACACTCCCACTTGCTTTTAGCAATTTAAAGACTATCTTTAAATACTTAGCAAATTAAGCAATAATACAATATTCTCTTTTGGGATATTACAAATACATATTGACAGTTCCTGACTTAACTTTGTTAATAACCTCTTCATAAGCAGTTAAACAAATTTTAGAACTTCAATTTAAGACTTAATGTGATTCATCACATTCATCACATTCCATCATATGATAATGTCTTATTAATCTTCTATGTTGGAGTTTTATTAAATATGTCCAAGTCATACTCAACATTCTAACCTTGATATCTTTTGGAAGAAAAGAAGTCATAGTTATCTTTAATCAAACAATATAATAAGTGTTTGATTATCCTAATTGAACATGTCATAAACATTTGATATTTCATTAGTATTAATATTGTAAGACAATCTAACAATATTAAAGATAACCATATTCGTTTTGACTTGTCTATTTACCAACTAATTCATTTTAATGGTATAATAATTTCCAAGTCTATTACATACCTTATAACACAAGTACTTTTTACAAAGTTACTTCATGTCCATGTCTTTACCAGAAAAACATAAACTGTTATAATCCCACTATACGTTATAAGTCATTTAACATTTAATAACTTCATGTATATGTTTTAATTAAAACACATAACAAGATAACGTCTTACTTTATTTTAAGTCTTGTAACAATTAAAAGACTTTATGTTTATATCTTTTCAATGAAACATAAACATGTTTAACTAAAGTAATTATGAACACCATCTTTTGGTTCCAATAGTAATTTCAAGTTAATCTATTACTTCATAATAATGTAAACAACATTATTTATTTATTTATTTATGTCATTCCAAGAACACATAAATATTCATATTGAAGTAACATTAGATTACTTAATTAATTTATGTCATTCCATGAATTCATAAATTAAAGTAGTATTGATATCATATTGACACATGTTCTAATAGGTATCTAATTTAGAAACCGCAAATTCTCATAGTTCAATTACATCAGTTGATCTGCTAGTAATGAAAATATGAAATTCACCTTGTTGTTGCAATCTAGTTAAGTCTCACATAACATAAATTGTAACACCAAGTGTTTCTTGAATTAGCTTAGTATAATTCATATTAGAACATTTTTCTAATTTAGAAACTGCAAATTCTCATAGTTCAATTACATCAGTTGATCTGCTAGTAATGAAAATATGAAATTCACCTTGTTGTTGCAATCTAGTTAAGTCTCACATAACATAAATTGTAACACCAAGTGTTTCTTGAATTAATATTAGAACATTATTCTCTTACCTTGTAGTCAAGAGAATCCATTGAATCATATCTTTATGAGTTGTTTCTTGCACACAATAAAGATAACATTTCTCCCACTTGTGCATTGAACAACCTCATATAGTTGATAAACAACACGCCATGCATTTGTTTATGTAGTCAATATGATTGTGTCATAGATTTTAGCATAACGAGTAGTTATAGAACAACAATGGCTAGTAAGGAAACGTACAAGACTATCCTTAAAAGTATGAGTGTCTACACTTGGAAAGTATTATCTTTAGCTACCAAGATGTCAAAGCTTGTAACTCCCACTGAATTAAAGATCATTACAATAATTCCTTATTCAGTGATAAGTACACAATACTCCCACTGAATTTGACAACATTTAAAATGTTTCATATCCAGTGAAAGAATATAGTGTGCTTTTAACTTTCCTACACCTTTGAATGTCCATACGTAACAATTACTTATGCACTAAAAGTGTATTCTACTACGTAAATGATGGACTATCCACCAAATGCTATTAACTTGAAAATTGGGCATGCAATTTCTTCCTTAATAGGTCTACCATCCTACAATGTATGTAGCACCTTTAAAATAGTAAACACAACTAGTTTGTCTTTAAACATTTTGCAGTAATTAGTCTAGCTTCTAATTATAATAACTCATAAAATGTCATACATAATTTTCTGTTAACCAAATATCATATTTGTTACTAAGAATTTGATCACCGAATGAGGATGATAAAATCCCTAATGAGAAAATGTATGCAATTTTCTTAACCATTAAAATTTGCTATGAGTTTTATTAGAATTTAGACATATCTAATATTCCTATTATCCTTTCTCATTCATGAAAAGGAATAGGATTGTGTCTCACTCTTCCTTCATAGAAAGGAGACTTCTTTTGTCTTTTAAGTAAATATTTCTTAATCAAACATTTGTTTGAAAACAGAACTAGATCAATTTACCAAAGCCCAAAATACGTTTACGGTTTGTACGTTGCATTAATACATTAAAACGAATTACAAAATTCAATTTCAGTATTTTCGATAATTAGATCTTTAAGAAAATAAAATACCCATTGGTAAATATTCATATAAACCATAGTATTTTCTTAAAGCTAGGATCCTAAATTGACATAGTACCATTACATCAGTTGATCTGCTAGTAATGATAGTATTCAACAAGGTAATTGTCGAACAATAATTGCCAATATCATATTGCAATTCCTAGATTTATGGGATTTACAATCACAAAACTTTTGTAATGTAAGCATGTTTGATCCCCATCTTAATGCCTTGAGTCCAAGTCTCACTTCCTACTCAATTTAAGTCGTCTAACTTAAAAACTGCAAACTCACAAATCCATCACATCAGTTGATCTGCTAGCAATGAATTTATGAAATTTACCTCTCCATTGCAATCTCGCCAAGTCTCACATGACGTAAATTACAACTTCAAGTGTTCTTAATTAGATGGCATTCAACTTAATTTTATAAGGGTATTACTATTTTGATGTGATCAAAATAATGTATGAAGAAGCATGCATACAACTTCATAACATTGGTTTTACAAAACATTTTTATTACCAATTTGCTAAGAGTAAAATAACAAAGTTTTGATTGAGGTATCGGGTTCACCAATTAAAGAATAACCATCAATTATCGTCCACTATATCGTACTTTTGCATAAGCCCGAAAGCTTAGTGTTTCGGATAATCATTGTGGAATTGTGGATTATTCACCCTTAAGATGACAATGTACATGTAATGGTTGTTCGGTAAGTCTAATTTACACACAAACGAGCGTTAAGACATGAATGTTGTCTATCTAAGGCCACAATTTAATGCGTTGCCATCCTTATACCCATCTTATAGTGTGTAAACTTCGGTCGAGCCTATTTAACCATTACGTACAAAAACATCAATCAACCAATTCTTGGAAATTTTAACTCTTAAAAACCAAAACAATTTCGCCATTATTTAGTCCGTATTATTTTTCTATTCAAAAAATTACCCTTTTGTTTAAATAAACATGTCTAACACAATAAATAAACAAAACAAGTAATAGACAATAAAAAATAAAACAACTAAATAAACACATATACATAATCATAACAATTAAATATGTATAAAACATGTAGCCACATGCAAATCTTATTAAAAAGTCCTATTAATAACCAATCTAGGTGTATAACGTATTAATTCAATTAGGGCTTTCTTTTTCTTGGAAAAAGAGCCACATACATCGATAAATCGATTGCGTAAGCCAAAATTAAATAAATACCACATAGCACATAATAGATTACTTAATATTGGAGTCTTCCCCAATTCTACATATATTAATAAATTTACATGTCTTAATATATACTTAACCATTAATATATATATATATACACTCTAAACAATTTAAAGGTCACACAATATATAATCCATGCAAATATGCACTTTTTCATGGATTTAGCTTAACAATTAACATATTGCACCAAGATCGTTTACTAAAACGCATAAACAATTACATGACATCTTAGGGTTTCTAGTCAATTTTTAAAAAAAATTAAAAGCAAAACCCTAAAAACCCTAAAAGGTCATTCGACCCAAAAATTAGGGTTAGGGATAAAACATAAACCCTAAAAAAAACATGTAACTATACGAATCAAAATCCAATTTTTATGCGTTTCGATAATTAATTACACATTATAACGGCTCTAGATGCCACTGTTGGAATTATTACATCATGACATTCATATATAATAGACCAAGTACATCAAAGTGAGCATATAGCGGAAGCAATTATAATAGATCGAATAACATGTAATTAATTAATCAATTATTTAAATCGTAAACGTACCTTTGTGATTCTAGCCCGAACAAGAATCAAAGCAATCTTCCGGAACCAATTTAACCCTAATTAGGGTTTATGTGGATTATAAGAATTACCCCTTACCTTTTTGTAATTCAATCCAAGAATCAAACAATAGTGTGTTTGATTCACGTTCTTGTACACACGTACTAATTCAAGAAAAAGTTTATGCAAGTAATTAAACACAAAACTATTTTTGATCAATAGAAAATCGAAACCCTTATGGGTTTAGGTTTAGAATCGACAAACATAAAGAGAAGAAAGAAAACACCAAGATGTGTGTGTACAAGTTCTGAGAAAAACCTACATCTTGGGTTTGCTTATATACTACACAAAACTTGGAGCTCAAGGCACAAAGGAGGTGGGTACACCCCTTGGGCCGATCGGATTTGGAACCTCCAAGAGGGATCCGGAACCTTCTCTTGTTTCCATGTTTTGTCTAGTATTACTTTCCTAATCTTCGTTTAATAATTAATTAGTCATTAATCAATAATACTAATTATTATTTATTTGTTTTGTGTTTAATAATTAATTATAACATCTTATAAATAATTATTACATTTTCTCTTCATACGTATTGTGTGCAATCCCGTGATCTCGAGTTCGATCCTAACATACGTCTACTAAAATAATGTCCATATTCTAACATCTGAAAGCAATGATGACAACCATTTTTTACAATACTATTATTCTTATAATTTTTACTCCGTATATCTTTTCAAAATCATTGTTAAGGTTGTCTAATCAAAAGAAATCGTTGTCAGTAACAAATGTGAAATGTCTTAAGGAATAAGTTAATTTATTTGCAAACTCAAAATTTCTGTAGAGATTACAAGTAAACGAAAAAAGTAGATTAAGGTTGAAATTTTACCAAGAAATATAGCATGGCAGTTTTCAACCGAATCCAACAAAAAAATAATAATAACATCTTGAAAACTAAATACAGTGTTGCTGATGTTAGAATATTATACTAAACTTTCAGCACATTGCCTTTTGAAAACTTAAATGAGGAGTGCTAGACTCACTCATATTTTATAAAATTTCTCTCACACAATGAGGTGGAATATATCTTAGCCATCCAATGCTCTCACTTTGTCAATTAATGCTCTCACATGAGTGGCTAAGATGCATGTCACCTCATTGTGTGGGAGAAATTTTGTAAAATATGAGTGAGTATAGCACTCCTCATTTTAAGTTTTGGTTTGTTTCATTTCTAGGATAAACAACGACCCTTGCTTTAATTTGTTTCTAAGTTATTTGCTATGACTTTCATCAAAGATATCAATGTCTTTGACAACGATATACAATTGTTCAGATGCATTTGAAAAATATTAAAATTTGTTAAAAAAAAAAAAAAAAACAAAACAAAAAACAACTTAGCATTAAGCTGTAAAAATCTATAAGTGTTCCATAAACTTTTGGGAACCACCCCCTTTTCGTCCCTAGTCATTTTAGTATTTTATTAATTATACTGCAAAAATTTTCTTTAAAGATTTGATATAGCTTCCATAATTACATAATCAAAAATCCTAATTTCACATTACAGGATCGAACAACTAAAACTATATTTTACTTAGTAAATTAGTTATTCGTACTCATTTTTGGCAAACTTGTGTGTATATACCATATCAACAATTCGCAATGACGTTTTTATTTTAATATATATGTTTGTAAGATAATACTTATTTTGTTGTTTAATATCGTAGCTATTTTTACATAACATTTGATTGTAAATAAATTAAATTGCAAGGCATACGTCGTTGTAACACGCGAAAACCTGTCTAGTACTCGTTAATGAAAGAAAGGTAATATATTTCTCTCTGTAAATGAGATTGTTTTATGATTTAAAGTTGATATCTTATTCATAGTCAAAAACAAAATTGAGGACAATATAGGAGCAAATTAAGGGGACAAAGTGGATGGGAATGTTCATCCATCACACTTTAAAGAAAAAAGTGAATAAATATTATGGGAAGAGAACAAAAATGTAATCCATTTTGACCTTATAATTCACATCCCGATTCATCTTCAGTGATAAGATTTGCACACTTTAACTTTTGATTTCATAACCACCATGAAAGTAGCATAATGATCAGCAATCTTAATTTCATTATAGTATGTAATACTCCTGTATTACGTTCAAACTTCAATAGTTACACATTTTGAGATGATCAGTAAAAGTTTTGAAAACGACACTAAGGATATCTCAATTAAGCGCGTATATCTTAGTGAAAGTCTTTACGCACCTAAATATGCTTAACAGCGTGTATTATTTTTGTTTTCATATATAGGCATATAGCTAAAATATGTGAAAATGGAAAATCCAAAAGGGTAGTGATTACTTGTGTGATGACTTTTTGGTTGTGGGAAAAAAGTCAATATGTCTTTTTAACTTTTCTAACGTTCGCGTGTGTTAGAGGAGACAACGCGCAAAGTTACATTGTCTTTAAATCTTCGGTCGGTAAAAGAAAATTGCTTATATATTTTGATCTATACTTTTTCAAAAACTTTATTACATTCATAGTGTATGATGAAGTAAAATTACATACTCCTGTATTACACTTAATTAAGTTGTTATCATTAGATAAAGTAATAACTAGTAAAACTTTCCTACTTGTTAAAAAAGAACAAAAAAAACTAAACTTTCCTAGAGGACATCGCATTTTATAGTATTAAAGTAATAAAGTTTTACGAGCACTAATTTTAGTCTTGTACGCACAAGTTTTGAACAGATACCATAACGAGTAATAAAATTTCAATAACTTTGTTCTCAAGTTAAATATAGTGACAATTTATAAATTTATAGTTTTATAATGTTTAAGATTAGTTTATTAAATTTGTAATGCTTCGCACGCACGAGTTTTTATATAATTTTTTCATTATATGTTAATATCGATTAATATTTTGTAAGATTTTTGTTGCACCAAGGATTTTACTTTGTTTAATTGTATGGTGTTTAGTTGATCGTGTTTAAATTTAACTATTGATTTCATGTTCTAGATATTACGTATGATTAGTAGCACTAATGATCTTGAAAAAATATGTGTCATTGTTATATTGTAAAATCTCGTCTATTTATTTTCATCTCACATTATCTTGTGAGGTTGTGTCTTCATTTTTTTTATTTATAAACCTGATAATAATAATGTTAGCCGATTTTTAATTCTTGAGTTAAAGTTATAAAGAGGAATAATATAAATCGTTATTGAATACATATATTTAAATAAAAATATTTTTTGATAATAACATAAATTGTTCGTGTGTGTATAAAATCTCGGGTATTCATTTACATGTCACACTAATTAAGGGTGCTTATAGGAATCTTATAGGAAGTGCTTATAGTCTACAAAATCATAGTCTACAAAATCATAACTAGTATTAAGGAATCTTATATTACTTAAGGAATCTTATAGGAATCTTATTATTCCATTATTGGTCAAATTTTTACTAATATTAAGGAATCTTATAGGAAGTGCTTCTTCACATTTTATAATGTTTTCGTTCATATTACTTTCCGCATACACCATGTTTTTAATCAATTTTCTTTGATTCAGGACATTTATCAAAGATTCTGTGATTAGTTTGATCATACTTTATAATCTCACTTTTCTTAAAATATTATACAAAATATGCAAATCATTGAATCCAAAAGATTAAGTTTAACCCTATACCCCTACAGAATAATACTATTCTGACTACCCTTTTTGCTTCATTGCTTGAGTTGCAATATAAGAAATTGAAACTTTTTTCGGACACAGGAATTATTAATCAAAAAGGCTATATATATGTTTTATTTATAGATCTAGGAACTGTACATAAAATGAATTAAATCTACCTAAGGTTTCACCTTAGTAACAAAATGACCCTTTACTTAAAGATCATTACTATGTCATCCTACAATTTTCTTCTATCCAATCGCTTTTATAAATGCACCAATTATAAAAGTAGGATGGCATATAAGAAGAAAATGTAAGAAGATATATCATTTTCCTTATCTAAATCGAGTGAAACTTGCTAAGAATGGAAGTTGTTACGAAATAGTTGACAAGCAGGGACAGAACCATCACTCCTCGAAGCAACTCCCTCTCATTTATTTGCAATAATCTAACCATTCACAATTATGAAAAATTAAACTAAGATTATGAACGTAATTTATATTGGCATGGTGCATTTGATATAATTGAAATTTTACAAAAATTTGCAAAACATTTATGGATGTTCCGTGAGCCCCGCAACCCACCATAATTCCGTCCTTAGTGTCAGTCTTTGTTGACAAGTTGACATATTTATTCATATACAATCACATAGCTATAAACAATATTTGCAAAGTTTGATCGAATATATATGTTAGAAGAAATTATGCTTAATGATTAAAGATTTTGGCTATTATCAAATTATTTTAGTTTTTAGTAGCACGCATGAAGTCGATCGATATGCTTCTTATGTATCCTTTTTACGTGCAAACAAACAAAAATAATGTTGTGAATCTGGGTTATATAGTGACATTTTTGTTTTTTTCTCAAGTTATATAAAATGTGTTAGGTTGGGTGTAATAGCGTCTCGAAGGATGCGTTCATGAACATTAACGACTCGTCGTCATTATAAACCCCCCTCCCCAACCTACCCACACGTCTTTGGTGGGGTAAAAGGAGAATTCGGTTGTTTAATCGACCGACTTGTGATATTGTTTGTTTATGTAAGATGTTGGTTTTTGCAGGTATATTTGTGTATAAGAGAAGTATGTTTTGTTGTTGAATTTGGTAGTCTTATTACAAATTATAGGTGGTGAAGTAAAAACGTGATGTAGCGTTGAGTTGACAGTGATGATATTGGTCACCACTACACCCGACCTTATAGTTTTAGAAGACCGACTTTTTCAAGTGCAATGGAGAGGAGCCGAAACGAAAACATATGACAAGTATGCTCTCTGTATATACTTAAAACCTAGGGGTTAAAGTTGAATATTGATACACACAAGAATTTATATATACATGTATAGCTGACAGGTGGGAAGCACGTGAGACTCTTTTCCCGCATGCTACTAATAAACTCGGTCTTTTTGTATATTCACTCGAATAAAAGTATCAGAAATTTATGTAAAAATAATAAATCAATTTCAATATAGTAGATGATATTAAAGACTGTTAATAACTTCCCATAAATGTTTTGATTCGACATTCAAATCTAAAATGGAGTCTATGTTTTACTTGGCGTGACATTTTTCTTAAAGAATGTTTTTGAGACGATGTATAGCTTTTTTATGTGAATCAGAAAGGTTGGGACGCATATTTCGCATAAGTTCCTTATTTCCTATCTCACAAAAACGTTTACACTACAAAAATAAGTGTTCGAATACTGGTTTCAAAATTATCGCATGTGAGGTTTAAACTTAAATCAAACTAGAATGAACACTTTCCAACAAGAATTATAAAAATAGTCACTTTTTTAAATTTACCAAAATTGAAACATCGAGCATTTTGATTTTGCTATCCTCCCTTTTTGTTCGCCGTTTTCAGAAGAAGAAAAACATATTTCGCTAAAAAACAAAGAACATTGAGAGCAAAATGCTTGTTCGCCTCATGTTTTGCTCGTCGTTTTCGCTAAAAGACAAAGAACATGGCTAGCAAATGTTTTGCTCGTCCAAATATTTTGCTCGCTTTATCGATTTTGATAAATCCTTTTGAAAGTGTTTACTTTGGTAATGGTTTATGTAAAGTGTTCGGTTAGAAAAATGACATTTTAAGCTTCATAATCTCTCCTTGAGAATCTCAAAACTACGAACACATTATTGTTATATTATTTTATACCTGACTTGAACAAATAATTCAATTACGAAAGTTGAAATGAGAACATTAGTGATATACTTTTAAACATAATTTGGTGTGTTAGCTTTTTTATTTTTAATATATAAATAATGTAAAAAAGTTTAGAGATAAATTTATAAAATAATGTAGAGAGAACATGTGGACGGAAAGCTGGGAATATGATAAGGAAACGGGCCTGGTTCGCGGCGCAGAAGCACTAGTAGTCAAATTTGGTCCATGGCTTATTTGTGAAAAAATTATTGTTTATTCGTACCTAAAAAAACTAACCTTTCGAGCAATTTTTTATGAGCAATGACAGAAAGATTTGACATGTATTACTAAACGGAAAATGATCGAGAAACTTAAGTATATGCCTAATTTCATGCTTAAACTTATGTTGCATGATCCTGTTGATTTGTGAAAAAATAAGTCCTTTGACTACAGCCAACAGGATGATGCCATACAGATTTAGGCATGAATTTAGGCACATTTTTAGGCTTTTCAATCACCTCTCATGTCTAACTTGTTAACAATTTGACACATCTCTTATGTCGTGACAAGGTTCAAGATCAAAGAGTTCTAGCTCAATTGCTACTCACATTCGAAAAATCTATTGACTTACCAGAGAAATTTTGTGGATAAAAGTTTTTGGGTTCGAGTATCGGCACGTGCTCACTCTAGTTGGTGCTCCTCTAGGTCAAGGGAGTTTTCGAAGCTATTCTTTGTGGGGTTGACAATGACCGGTGCCAAAAGTCATCCGTGTTCCTGCCAATCTACACTATTTGTGGATACGGTTCAAGGTTGTATCAAAGCACAGAAGAATAGAAGATATCGTCACAATTAAACACAAGATTGTGCTGATTCACGTGGATTAAAGTCATGTTACATGTCAAACGGCACAATATTAATAGTAGATGTCGTGATAAAATACCGTAGTCCTTATGTGGTATATAATCGGTGAAATTTGTTAAGTTTGCGTTTAACTGTATATACTTTTCTCCAATAAAAGTTTCGTATTAACAGTGAAAACACACGTAACACATGTAGAATGTATAACCTTATTTACTACCCACATTTTGACGATTACCAAATTAGCTTTGAATCTTAAACGGAATTAAATATAGAAGTCGTAACTCATCAAGTCATACTGTGTGACAAAAAATGTCGAACTTACTTCAGCTGATATAAACCAAGCTTAAAACATACTCTAGTTACAAGGCTGACAAAATAATATCATCGATTTATTTAAGCCGAACAAAATTCAAGTGTTTGGACACCAACTATAAAGTTAATATTTTGTTGAAATAAAATGAAACGACATATCACTCATAGACAAATACATGTAATTATCAATGTAATATGTCATTTATAGTGTAGGTATTTGGCTTAGTTTGTCTTGAATATTCAAGACAAACTAAGCCAATTCAAGACAAGCTAAGGGCTTGTTTCTTTTTTTTTCTGGATTAAGTGGGTGGGGCCCTTTCTGTTAATGAGTCTTAATGGGGAGGAGCACCTTTTGCTTTCTCTCCTCATACAGACCATTTAACAGAAAAAGAAACATATTATATGTATGGCCCCACCACTATCTCTCCATTAAGACTCATTAACATAAAAAAGAAACACCCCCTAAGCTAAATACCTACACTATAAATGACTTTTTGCATTGATATTTCATTTATAGTTTAGATAGAACTGTAAATGATGTTGTTGATATTCTTATTCAAGTTTAGACCGATTACAAAGAAAACGAAGCATGTGAATATGTGATACTCCGTAGTAAGTATTGAACTATGAATAATTATACACACGTTTTTCTTAAATGATAAATTAGATCAATCGGTTATAGAGTGATTCATTCATGAATGGGTAGTTATTATCCCAACAGATGAACTTGTCGACTAGTGTGATTATTTAATACATGTATATATGTACGTCATGAAAATAAAATGGCCTACAACTCTTATTCAAAATCATTAAAGTTACATGCTTATATGAAAAGATGACCCAGAAAACATTTGTCTTCAGTAATTATTATTTACTTTAAAAATAGACATTTGATGACACGTAAAACATTTGTCTTCATGATATTTCACTACAAGAAAATAGATATTTAGTAACAGATGTTCTAATGATAAAAAGTGTCACTAAAAGGTCTATTTTAGTGACAAATATTCTAATGACAAAAAAGTGTCACTATTAGGGGTGTCATTCGGGTCGGGTTGGTCGGGTTCGGGTCACACGGGTCGGGTCGAAGTCGGGTCACGCCTAAAAAAAGCATACCCGAACCCGACCCTATTTGAACTCGGGTTAGTCGGGTTCGGGTCAAATCGGGTCGGGTCAAGACGGGTCGGGTCAAGTCGGGTTCGGGTTTGCGCCATTTATACAATCCCAAAATTTAATTTCTTAAAAAGCATGACTACCACACAAACCAAATATAACCAATCTCGTAAGAACTTTTATTGAATACTTATTCTTGTTTCGACTTTGCAAAGTGTTTCTAGTTTCGTGTTCAAAAATTCATGGTTTCTTGTAGGTTCAGTTCCAAAAAGATTTACATAAGAGCGTTTTTAGAAAATTGTTGAATGTTCGATTCTAACACATTATAGACAAATAACATTTTTTCCACAGTAATAGTCGAATAATTTGACTCACTATAGTAAGTAAGTTCAATATACGAAGTTTACTTATCATGTTAATCATTTATTTAGAAGTATATAAAATAGGATGATAAGTAAGTTTTGTATATTTTTAATAGGGAAAAAAAAGATATTACTCGCTCGTACAACATACGCAAAAGAAATAGAGAACTATTTATACTAGTATATAATGAGCTAATTATTATATGCGGGTGTGTGTTTCTATATATATTTGTAGGTTTTTGGTGGTAGTTAATGGAATTGCTTCAGCTTAATTATTCACTTTTTCTCATGTTATCAAGTCATAAGTGTGTAAAAATTCCATGCATGTTCTTTTCTCATATCATGAAGACATGAACTATAGCCTATTTAAATAGTATTTGGTTGGGCCTATAATAAATAAAAGTTTAGTACATAAGCACACCACAAGAAAAAAATAATAATAATAATAATGAAAAAAAAAAAAAAAAAAAAACTCGGGTTAGTCGGGTTGACCCGAACCCGACTAAGCAAGTATTTTGAACCCGAACCCGACCCTAATTCATAATCGGGTTGACCCGATTGACCCGAGTTGGATTTTGGACCCGAGTAACCCGACCCGAGTATCCTTATTCGGGTTCGGGTCCGGGTCGGGTCGGGATTTATGACACCCCTAGTCACTATCTAACCTTTTAGTGACAGTTTTTAAAAAGTGTGAACAAAAGTTCAAAATTTTGAGATTTAATAACATTTTTTAAAAAGTGTGTACAAAAGCTTAAATCTTGAGATTTAATAACACTTTTTATAAACAACACGTGTCACAAAATTATGTACTCACATTTTTTTTGTCACTATAAATAGACTTTTACCTACTGGACTTCTACCTAAATTTTTTTAAGTGTGAGATATACTTTTTTTATTTTTAGTGACATTTTTTTATGTGCCACTGCATGACATTTCTTTTTAAGAGATTCATATATATATTTTGAAAGATGGATAACAAAAATAATGAAAAAGGGACCATGATACATGCGCAAATGGCTTTTATATAATGTTGGTCTGGAATTAAGAAACCATACTTATGCCATGTTGTCATCCACTCTGGTCCAGGACCCGTTTACCTTTGTACATATTCCTTAACATTCAATCATCCAAACACTTTATGGGACCAAATGTAACCACCAACTAGTTTAAACTCGATGTTTCTATTCTTTTGGAGTCTTTACATTCAAATTACATAATTATAATTCGTCTATAGTCGTTTTGACATTTTGGTTAAATGATTTACCGTTTGTGTGAATTCACATATATGATAAGAACCGTATAAAATTACTTATTACGTCCCACAATAAGTGTTTACATTACTATTTTGAGATGTTTCAAATAAAAGTTTATTTAATTTGAAAGTGAACACTTATTATGAAATAGATGTAGTGCATCGTATACCCGTTATTACATTTAGTAAGTATGTTGTCTCGACGCATCTATGGGTTTACTTGATATATAGAAGAAAAAACAATAGAGATCATTCTAGTGCGAATGGTTAGTAAGGGGGCAACAGGTGCTCAATCCCGTCAATGTACCACAAGGAAAAGTTAAAAATCATATTTATTTGTTTTTCCAACGAATCAAAATTTATTGTCATTCTTATACCTTTTATGGGTATAAATTAATATGACAAGGTTTGTATTTAAAAAATGTGTAAAGCGGAGGGAGAGATTTCCATCAGGAAGAAGATTGAGGTGGATTTGAGGTTGTCGGGAACCTTACTGATGAACCCATTCCGCAATTAAGAAATTTGTCTCTCAAACTGTCTAGAAAATGATATTTCTTCCTACAAATTGTTCCTACTTATCCTACTACTCACAAGATTTTGACAAGTGTCAGAACTGACGGTTTGCATTCAGAGAGAGAATGAATGGAAAAAATATATAATATTGTTGTATATGTCTGATGATTAGTAGAAAGATATTGTAGGAGGCTTTAGCAATACTATCTATTTGCCTAAAGAAGCAAAACACATATGTAGGAGTTTAGGGCTCGCTAGTAGCCAATAAATTCCGGTTCTCACGATGTTTCTCACATATCTAATTGTAACACTTTTTAGCCTAACATCTTGGTATAACAACGAAAACTACTCTCATTTCCTTGCATGGAACATGAGATACGCTTGATTAACGAAAATACCAACGACTTGATGGTTTAATTTATTTTAATTTTCTAAAAAAACAACTTTGTTGTTTATAAATGATTTTTGCATAAAAGTACAATAAGTAAATGATGATCTATTGACGAAGTTTAGCGAGTTTTCAATTATGATTTATGAGGGCAATGACATTTATAAGTTGTATCCCCACAGTTTGTACCCATTAATCGGCACCACAAATCATTAATTTGGCTTTGTAACTACTAGTAATTAAAAGTGTGACCACGAAACACTAGAGTTTAATTATTCAGCAACCGTAAACAGAGTAATGACTAAATTGGCATTGATATATTCTTAAGAGTAACCCTAATTCTTCATATTTTAAAAAAAGAAAGTTTGTTATCATGCAATGTGTTTGGATGCAAGGTTTATATTAATTTATGAGAACTTAAACTTTTAAAACAAGTTAGTTTTAAAATAAGCTTTGTTTGATCATACGCTTGTGAAATATTTTATAAGTTATAAGCTTTTACAATCTCAAGCTAATAGGAATGAACTTATGAAAATGTGTAGAACTTTTATTTAATTAAATTACTTTAATACTTATCAAAATAAAATATAATGATTGAGTGTACAAAAGTATGGAATATGCATAATTCAATTCGTGTCTTTTGATTTAATTTTAGGGAGTTGTTATACAATGCCACAAGAATATAGTCAAGTAACATTAAATAATATGTTATTTACATATTTAAAGTAGTTATACATTTTTAATGCATAATAAATAAACATATAAATTAACTTAAACATATATGATTTTTGAGTAAACTACAAATATGGTCCCTGTGGTTTGGGTTGACCATCACTCTTGGTCCTTTGACTTTTTTTTTATCACTCACAGCCACCAACTCTCAAACTCTCTTCACTAATGGTCCTCTGACCAAACGTCCGTTTGGTCAAGACGTTAACTTTACAAAACGTGCAAAATGGTGAGGGTATTTTTGTCCATTCATGTTTGCATTGAGCCTCTAAATATGCAGGCATTTAATACCCATCGTCTCATTTTCCCTCTAGTTTTTCTCTCACATAAACATATCTCCCAAATCAACATAACCCAATTTTGATCTAAATTCTTCTTCAATGCTACAATGGTTGGAACAAAAATGTGGAGTATACAGCAATCAAAAGATGATTTTGATGTTCACGAAGTATATGGTATGTATCGATTTTAATTTAATTGTTGTTATTGCATGGTTTGAGTGGAAAACCCTAATTTGATTTTCTTTAATTTGTTTGCAGCAAATGAACCTGATTTGTTTTCAATCAAGGTTCATTATGGTGGGAGGTTCACTGATAGACCAGATAGAACATACGAAGGTGGTTACTCGGGATTTGTTGATATAGTAGATGTGGATGAGTTCTCTGTTCACGAAATGGATGCTATGGTGGAAGAGTTAGGTAATGATGGTCACTCAATTATGTTTTATCACTTTCTTATACCATCTGAGAGTTTGGACAATGGGCTACAACCTTTAGCTTCTGATGGAGATGTCATTAACATGTGTAAGTATGTTAGGTTAGGTCACAAGTTGTTGAATGTTTATATTGAACATGGAAGGACCAACTGTGATCTCTACTATGCATTGTTAGTTTCACCTAATAAGAAAAAGAGGTGTGTTATAGAGGAAATAGAAGAAGATGTACCAAAAGAAACAACTACTGGAGTGATTAAGAGACTTAGGATGGATCTTAACAATAGAAAAGGTTTAGTACAAGAACAGGGGCAATCAAGTGGTTGTGTTGCTGTTGAAATACCCTCCCAAGCTCAGATTAGTGTTGTTGCTACTGAAATTGTCTCACAAACAGGTGACACTAGTCAAGTTAGGATACAAGAACAGGGTAAAGGTAGTGGTACTTGTGTTGCTAAAGACATACCACCTGAAATTGGTGACTCTAGTCAAGTTAGGATACCAGAGCAGGGTCAAGGTAGTGGTAGTTGTGTTGCTAAAGACATACCACCTGAAATTGGTGATTCTAGTCAAGTTAGGATACAAGAACAGGGTCAAGGGAGTGGTGTTGATAATGAGTTACCTTCTCAAACCACTAATGTTCCTAGTCAGTTTGTGAATGAATTTTACTCATCTTATGACCCCTACTTGGGTGATGATGAGTTCAATCCTTTTGATGGCCTAGATGAAATTCTTCCACCAGTTACAAATGATGAAGTTAGGGTAGAAACAGAGACTGAGGTTAGGCTAGAAACAGAGTCTGGGGTTAGGGTAGAAACAGAGTCTGAGGTTAGGGTTGAAATAGACAATGAGGTTAGGGTTGAAACAGAGAGTGAGGTTGATGGTTCTGGGTCTGAGAATGATGGGACAGATTATGATATTGATGTTGATGTGTCTGATAATAATGACAGTGATGATTCTGAGTACATTGTAGATAGAGACAATGATATAGAAGATGTTGATGTGGACATGGAGAATTTCAGATTAAATGTGGATTTGGAAGCAGAGTTTCATGGTTGTGATAGTGACAATGGGGTACAAGATGGTGATATTGATATTGATGATGTGTTTGACAATGATGAGTTTATAAGTGGGTCTGAGAATGAAGATGACTTTGAAAGGGCTAGGAGGATTAAACTCAAGCAATTAAGGAAACAATCAAAGAGTAATAGTGAAGGTAGGATTTACAAAACCTACTTCTATGTTGGCCAAGATTTTGGTAGTGCAGCAGAAGTTAAGCAGTTGATTAAAAGGCACTCAATTGAAACTAGAAGGGAAATTAAAATAGTGAAGAATGATAAACAAAGAGTCAGTGCACATTGTTTTGGTCAGTTGGCTTCAGTTGAAACTTCTGGGCCTAGTGCAGGTGAAAAGGAACAAGTTGGGCCTAGTGTTGGGCCAAGTGTAGCAGCTGGGCCTACTCAACCATCTGGGTCAACAAAAAAGGCTACAAAGAATAAGATGACTACTGATCAGATAAAGTTTATTAAAGGAGGAAAACCTAATTGCAGGAAAGTAGATGCAAATAAATGCCCATGGGTATTACATGTGTCAAAAGTCAAAGGCACAGAAACATGGAGGACTAAAACATGTGATGCTGACCACCATTGTCTTCAATCTAGAGACATCTTGTATGCAACTTCAAGGTTTTTTGCACAAGATATAGTAGATCAAATTGAAAAAAACCCAAATATACCTATACGAGCTCTTCAAGATCAATTGCAGAAAACACACGAGGTTTCAGTTTCTCAAATTAAAGCATATAAGGCTAAGGCACAAGCTAGTAAACAATTGAGGGGTGATTACACAAAGCAATACGCAATGCTGAGAAATTATTGTTTGGAGTTGATGCAAACTAATCCAAACACAACTGTGAAGATCCAATGTGCTAGAGAAGAGGAATGTTCAGAGGTTAGAAAGTTTGAAAGGATTTATGTCTGTTTGGGGCCTTGTAAGGAAGGTTTCAAGGCAGGTATGAGAGACATCTTGGGTTTAGATGGAGCCTTCATGAAAGGACCTTTTCCAGGGCAACTCTTAACTGCTGTAGGCATTGACCCAAACAATGGTATCTACCCATTAGCTTATGGGATAGTTGAAACAGAGAACCTTCAGTCTTGGAAATGGTTTCTGACTTGCCTTGGAGATGATCTTGATCTTTACAGAAACTCTAACTTCACTTTTATCAGTGATCGTCAAAAGGTACATTTCATTATTTAATTTATCATTATAATTGTAGTTTAAGTTGCTATCATTATTTAACAGTGTATATTAATTAGAGTAAAGCATAGATATTAAGTTGTACTCTCAATATCACAGGGTCTTATACCTGCAATCTCCAAATTGTATCCATGTGCTGAGCATAGATATTGTCTTAGACATATCCATGAAAACATGAAACAAACCTGGAATGGAGAGGCATACAAGGAACTTCTTTGGAAAGCTGCTAGTGCTACAACTGTGCCATACTTTCAAATAGCAATGGAGGAGTTAAAGGCTTTCAGTAAGCCATGCTATGATTGGTTAGTCAAGATTCCTCCACAACATTGGGCCAGATCCCATTTTTCAGGTACAAAGATGTTTATATCATGTTGTTTAGATGATAAGCTTATGTATATAGTAACCAATTACAAATATTTTAACAGGAAGGGCAAAGTCAGATGTATTGTTGAACAACATGTGTGAGGTTTTTAATGGAAAACTAGTTGATGGAAGGGACAAGCCTATCATAGGAACACTAGAATACATAAGGGAATATCTCATGAGGAGGATTATGACAGTGAATAAAGTGATAGCTAGTTCTAGTGGTCCTCTCACACCCACTGCAGAAAAATTGTTTGATCATATCAAGAAAGAGGCTTCCAAGTACACAGTTCAATGGAATGGAGGTGTACACTACCAGGTGACTGGTCCTTGGGGAGATCAGTGTGTTGTAGATGTTGTACAGAGAACTTGTTCTTGTAGGAGGTGGGAATTAACAGGGCTACTATGCAAACATGCAGTGGCTGCAAACTGGAACATGGTACAAAACAGGCAAGAAACAGGGTTACCAGAGACATGGGTCCATCCTTGCTACAGGCTAGAAACATGGAAGCAAGTTTATTCATTCAAGATTATGCCAATAAAAGGACCAAAAATGTGGCCTAGGTGTGATGTTCCATCTACAATCATTCCACCAGTGCACAAGCCTCAACCAGGTAGGCCAAGGAAGCAGAGAAGGAAGTCAAACTTGGAAAAATCAGATAGCATGGTGAAGAACAACAGGCTTTCAAGAAAGGGTAGGACAGTTACTTGTGACAAGTGTGGATGTCAGGGTCACAATTCTAGGAGTTGCACAGGTCCAAGAGTTGAAAAGATTAATAAGAAAAGGTCAAATGTTGGTGCTAGTGGAAGCAATACAGCTGGTGTTGCAGCTGGTGCAAGTCAAAGAAGTGAACCAAATGTTGCAGCTGGTGCATGTGGAACCAATGTCAACAAGGGAAAGGGTATTGCAGTGGATGTCCCAGGTTCCAAGAAGAAAAAACCAAGGAAGAAAGTGATTAACCTTGGTTAATGTTATTTTTAGATTGTGAAAATGTCAAAATGGTTGCTTGTATGCACCATAAACAATATTTTATTTTGGTGTTTTTTATGTTTATGTCATTGGTTGCTTGCATGCACCTTAATCCTTGGTTGTTTAAGACAATTTGACATATGTTTATGACTGTTCTAATCTAATAGTTAATAGCTGCTATTGACAGCAAATTTTCCCTGATACATTGTGTTTTCATGCAACATTGTGTTTTCCTACAGCATGTTGTTTTGACAGTAAAGCATTGGGTCTAAACTGGATATGGTTGACTTTTTAATGGTTTGACTTTAGTGGAATTCATTTGTGTCTGAATTTGGTTTAACATTCACCTTGTTCATGTGAGAATGCGTTGCATGTTTTCTTCTCAAGTTAGCCTATTTTGGGTATATTTTTACACCATAAAATCCACATTAAACCTCCTGTACAAAGATTACACTGATTTATGTTTGTTTTTGTCAAATTTAAAAAGTCAAACTCATCTTTTCACCCACTTAAGTTAATACAACAACCTAGCATTCAATTGCATTTACTTTCAATTGCCTTTATATTAGCATCAATACAATCAACATAAACAACTTACATACAATCAAATTCTAAACTTTAATCCTGATACATTCTGTCATGAGTTCTAAGCCTGAAATCATTGACATTTCATCAGATTCAAGTTCAACATCTTCTGTTGAGTTAATGCCTCCCCCACCTTGGGCAATGGTTCATGCATCAAACTCAAACTCCACTGATTCCAACTCTATTTCTAGCTATGTCTCTAGCTATCATTCAACCTCATCTGAAGAATATCAAATTGTCTCAAAAAAGGGTACAACTGATACAGCTTGCAAAAAGGTTTCAAAGTGTGTCAATCCTCCTGTACAATCTAAGCATGTTGCCAATCAATCTCTTTCAATCAATGGTAAAAGGATTCAAGTGTTGGGGCTTCCAAACAAGGATACTATTGTAGCAATCAAAGAAAAAAGGTTTAGGATCAAACCTTTTACAACAAATGCAACCAAAGCAAAAGGGAAAAGAACCATGGGGTAGCTGTTGATGTCACTTGAAGTATTCCCACCACTGTCTTTTGTTAAAAATGTATTATCTGTTGAATGTAATATGCATCTATGAATGCATCTATCTATGTAATCAAAATGCATCTATGTAATGAAATGGTACTTGTTTCTGTTAAGTTAAAACTGCTTCATTGCATTCATCATCAATGCCAAAATACAACTTGCTACACTGTTAAAGATCTAAACTTAACATTCTAACCAAACACTTAGTTCAAACATAAACAAAAGACCCAACTTCATACATTTCCTACTTGATAGCAAATAGGACAACAAACAAGATCCAAGACCAAATTAGATACTTCTTCATTTTTGCACGACCATTTTGGGCTTCAATTATGGCTCGTTCAAGATTGTTCCTCGACCTTAATAAACCTGGTATGATATCAAGAGAACGATTATACATAGGGGGGTCATACCAATCAATCCGTCTACAGTTTGAATCCTGTTAAACAACATTACAGCAACAATTATTAGATTTGCGTTACTTTAATACAATTAATTCAATCATACACAAACTTACTGGAATCGGGCAAGAGTAAAACCGACGGCCTGGGTTAACATTCGTCCAAGATGTTTTAAGAATAGCAACTCTTCGACAATGGCATCTAACCACTGCCATCACTCTTGGTGAGAAATAAGTTTTTAGGGTTTATGTGAGAAATTAAGAAATGAGTTTTTTTTTTTTTTTTTTTAAATTAAACATAGGCTTAGTGGCATTGGGAAAGAAAAAGAAACGTTGGAGAGAGGAGGTGCAAACATGAATGGACAAAAATACCCTCACCATTTTGCACGTTTTGTAAAGTTAACGTCTTGACCAAACGGACGTTTGGTCAGAGGACCATTAGTGAAGAGAGTTTGAGAGTTGGTGTCTGTGAGTGATAAAAAAAAGTCAAAGGACCAAGAGTGATGGTCAACCCAAACCACATGGACCATATTTGTAGTTTACTCTATGATTTTTACTTTAAAAAAGTCTAAGGTGATGTTTAGTTGATGGGATTGGTATGAGTTCACTCAAAGAAAAGATGAATTATTTTTTTGGTTGTTATTTGAGGCCCACAAATAGAAATGAAAGAATAAAAAAATGATAGATCTCATTCCACCCTAGGGTGGTGGGTTTTTATTATTCTAATCAATCAAAAACTTCTTTTTATTTTTATTTGATGGAATTTTGTCAACCACATATTATTTATTCTTTTTTTTTTATTTCTTATTTTTTTATTTCAAACAAATACATAAAACTTATTAAAAATATATATAATTTAAACATCAATTAATTTTCTCTCTCATTCTTTTATTTCAAACCTTTCCCAAATCCGAATCCAATTTCAAGCTCACTTACAAACCAAACGCACCATAAGTTTTCTTTTATATTTATATTAATCATTACCTTAACCATTGACCAATGACCATTGTATAACAAACCTTTCTAAAATAATAAGCTATATGTATAATTAATTCCCCAAACACTTTTATGAAAATAAAAATTTCAGCTTCTATCTTGTAAGATAAGTTACAACTTACAACTCTAGCTTCGGACCATTGTATAACAAACCTTTCTAAAATAATAAGCTATGTGTATAACTAATTCCCCAAACACTTTTATGAAAATAAAAATTTCAGCTTCTATCTTGTAAGATAAGTTACAACTTACAACTCTAGCTTCGGTTTCAGCTCAACTAATTTCGCCAAACTCACAACATGTGTTGTTACATTGTTTTTTACCTAAAAAAATGTTGATTTCTACAAATTATAAACCAGTAAAGCAAAAAATATGATTTACAGCTAAGCTTGCTACATCAAAATTGTTTTTATTATGCTTAACTTTAATTATGTATTAATTAAATATCTTCATTTACTCCATTTCCTTTTATTGTACATGCAGTAGTTAAACAATAATAGTAGTAACTGCCAAGGTTTTAATCATGTTTTAATAACTTCAACTATTTTTGAATGTGTTTCTTAAATGCTAAGGTTGTAATTTTGTTTTAAAGCCATTAAAGGTGTATTGAGAAAAAGTACATTATAATAAGTGCTTTGCTTCTTTAATCCCAAAACCAAGTATAATACTCCGTAGTTGTTAGACTGCGCGCAATTGATCCCCTTATAAAGTCGAGATCATATGTAAGTTTAGATGTCGTACCACCCATGTATTTGATTGCGGTGATATATAAAGCGTGATAGAATGGTGATATATAAAGCATCAAACTTGTTAGAAGTTTGATAATGATTTATTTTGTTATTAAAAAATTTGCTTAAATCCTCTAAGAACAAGGAAAAAAAATTGATAATCTAACCCGATTTGTACACAACACAATGAACTCCAAATAATCGTATATATTTTTTCTCTCCATGGTACAAAATCTCTCTAAAAAAACCCTAGATCTAAAGAGAGCTGCCGCCTCCTTCTCCGGCCGTCGGCTTCGGCAGGCAGTCCGTAGGTTCCTTCCTTTCACTCATTTCTGTACATAAATTCTTTTTGTTTTCTCTTCTCTCAAATCCTGTTGCATAAATTTTATTTGGGTCATGCCCCTTCTTGCGTAAATTAGAAAATCTTTCGTATGGTTGTAAAGTCATGAGGTGTTTATGGTTGGGAAGAGATTGCGGTCGTGAGATGGTTAGGTTGTGAAGATGGTGAAGTTGTAACCGGTTCAGGGTGAAGATGGTTCAGGTTGTAAAGATCGTTCGGGTTGTGATGATGGTTCAGGTTATTAAAGAGTTGTTCTGGTTGTGATGGTGGTTCAGGTTGTTGAAGATTTGTTCAGGTTGTGGCGAGGTTGTGAAGATGGTTAATTTGTACTGTTGAGATGGTGTGCTAGTGAGGTGGATCGAGTTATCAGGTGGTGTGGTCACGAGTTTGATATGGTCGCGGTCTCGCGGAGATGACGAGTATGTGAGGATTTCAAGTTATGGAAATGGTGAGTATGTGAGGTGTTCAGGTCATGGAAATAGTGAGTTCGCGAGGTGAGTTCGTTAGTGTCATGGAGATAGTGAGGTCGTGATGTGTTTAGGTCATGGTGATAGTGAGGTTGTGAGGTATTTCGGGTCGTGAGATGTTGAGGTTGTGAGGTATTTCGGTTCATCGGTGAGATGGTTCAGAGAGGGAGATTGCGAGATGGTGAGGTTGTGAAGACATATATAGGCAATTCTTCGTATTCTTAGATGTTACTCCAAACCTAAGTCGCAACGTTCTATTATAGGCTGCTCTTAGAGACTTTCGCGATTCGACTACCACTTTCATTTCTCATTACGTAAGCTTAAGGTGAGTCATAGCCCCACTCTTACTCTTTTAATACTTGTTTTGAACTCTTTGGGGGAGATACATGCTTAAACTACTTGCTTTCACTTTATACTTTTGAACATGATGTGTAGTTTTATTACGATATGTTCCTTAATGTGTTAAACCTATTCTATGCACTATATTCTTTAACCACTGTTTAACTCCTGGATGGAGCCGATGGAGAGGTATTGATAGTACTATCGGGCTGACGCCCCCACCACTGCCATATATTCCTGGCCTTGGGTGAATATAATCCAGCTTTGAAGCATTTGTGCTTATTCTTGTCAAGGTTCAGTAAGCAGTGATACTTTACATTAAGCGTGCATATATCGTATATACATATATTGAAATCATACTATATGTTAGCAGTGGGTTGTGAACACACAGGTTGCAAGTGTTGTTATGGGCGGGACTTGCAACTGAGTGGATTCACGATGCCTTTGCTGTGCGAATATTCTTTAAAGACTTTTCAGTTGTTTTAAGACAAACTTTATGAACTCACCAACCATTGTGTTGACACTTTAGCATGTTTATCTCAGGTTAGTAAAGCGATAGCTAGTGCGTGAAACTTAGAGTCAAGCTGCATATTCTGAAGACTTACGCTTTTATCATTTACCATTCAAAACATTTTGGATACATTTATGTATCATACTTTGGAATCTCATGTTTGTAACTTTGAATTCATTAATCGAATGGTAACTTTTCAAAATGTCCCATTTAGATGCCGTTTTCTATAACTTGTACTTTGTATTATGAAGTAGCACCCCAGTGACACAGTCTTCCGCTGCGGTATTTTGGGGGTGTTATGACAAGAATAAGCACAAATGCTTCAAAGCTGGATTATATTCACCCAAGGCCAGGAATATATGGCAATGGTGGGGGCGTCAGCCCGATAGTACTATCAATACCTCTCCATCGGCTCCATCCAGGAGTTAAACAGTGGTTAAAGAATATAGCGTATAGAATAGTTTAACACATTAAGGCACATATCGTAATAAAACTACACATCATGTTTAAGAGTATAAAAGTATATCATAGCATATGAGTAAAATTGTCTTTAGTAAAAGAGAAAGTAAGTAGTTTAAGCATGTATCTCCCCAAAAGAGTTTAAAACAAGTATGAAAAGAGTAGGGGTTATGACTCACCTTAAGTCTATGTAATGAGAAATGAAAGTGGTAGTCGAATCGCGAAAGTCTCTAAGAGCAGCCTATAATAGAACGTTGCGACTTAGGTTTGGAGTAACGTCTAAGAATACGAAGAATTGCCTATATATGTCTTGCATATAGTTCATGATGTAGTACTTAGTATATAATGTAAGTCGTTGAAAATAAGTCGTTTATGAAACATGTATAGGTTGTATATCTCTTACTACCGTTCGGGCCGACATAATTCAGAAGTCATGGAGTAAACGTTCGAGGAGCCAGAACACTTTAATTCGTAAATCCACAACTCATCTCGACGGCTTACTTAATGAACTCCTCACATGAGGCTCCCTACTATTGTAGTATTTGATAACATATATATAAGTTTTTTATCTTTAAAAGTTATATGGTCTTTAGTCGTGGCTTTGCCGTGACCTTGGTCATGTTACCATGGTCTTGAGACTCAACCTTGGCTTTAGCCATGGTTGTGGTCTTGGCTTTAGGTCATTAGACCTCTTGGTCTCATCTAATTATAATCATTATATAGTTACTTGAATATATATAAAATAGCTGTTAAGAAACTAAAGAAAATCTCATTCGTTATTGGTTTTCTGGATACGTGCTCCTGAGTTTTTGAAGAAAACATGATTCCGAACAACTTTCGTGATTTAACTTTTTCATGAAACGGACCAGAAGGGCCTCTTTTTGCGTGTTTTATGTTCTGTCACAGAAAGTATTTGGCAATTTTGCCGTAAAGTTTTGGTAATTTCAAATGGTCATAACTTTTGACTCGGGTACTCGTTTTGGGTGATTCAAATTGCTATGTTTTCCTTGTTAAGTCCTCTCTAACAGTAGGTAAGTGTCAAATATCATATTTATACTATTTTGGTCATGGTTCTCCAAGAAAGTTACTAGTTTACTTGTTTAAATATCATAAGTTAACATATATATACATAACTTGTTTTACCAATGTTTATATATCATGAACATAATAACAAGACAATATATAGCATGAAAGAAACATATAAGCATGAAAATGATATTGAGCAAGAAAGTATAATAGGGTTTCTTACAACTTTTGGCTTTCTAAAGAAAGGAAGTCAAGTATGAAACTAGGACACTAAACCTATGCTTGCAAACCCTTCACCACAACTCTTGAAACCCTTGCTAGCCTTGATATAGACCTTGTGAAAACCATTTAACTTCAGCCCCTAATCACCTTGTGTAGCTCCTAATTCAACCATGGAATCACCAAACAAACTTAAGAACTAGGTAGAGAATACTAAGACCTTGAACTTTGTAGTGTAACTTGTAGTTTGAAGATCAAAGGATCATGGTGCTAGGGATTTATGTGTGGCGTTTTTATTATGAAGAAAGGAAGGAATGAGCTTGTATTTATACTATGAAGAGGAGGTTAGGAAGGTGTTAGGAAATTCCCTAAACTTGGTGACCAAGTTTACACATGTTACCATCCTAGAGTTAGAAGCATGAGATCAAGACACATGGGCTGATTCCCCCCCCCCTAGAGGCAGTTCACAAAGGGATAGGAAGGATGACTTGGTCTTGGTTGATATTATCCTACTTATGTGACTAGTTTTGACTCCGTAAATTGCTAACCGTAAGTTGTTAAGTCACGAAACGTAAAACCGGGTATCCTAAAAATATGAAACTTGTAAATTTACTAGAACTTATCAATATACTTCATAATAAAATATAAAATGAGCGGTAGGTTCTATTGGGTGCTAAAACCCTGCTAAAACTGGAAACACGGGTCTAAAACGCGTAATACGTAAAACGTACGAAAGTTGCGTAAAATTGAAAAAAAAATATAACTTTTCTAATAGGATACTAATGACTTAAAATGGCTTATAATGTCTAGGATGGGCTCTGTCTAGTGTCGGTTGGTATTTAATGTCTTTAAACTTAAAACCGTAAGCCCAAAAATCAAGAAATGATTTATAAAATCAAAGAATAATTTTTGGTCAAAGGAGGAGGGAAAAATATGTTGACTTATTCCAAAAATGTGAAAACTCAAATTGTCTTAGAAACACGGTGCAGGTATAGGCTAAGGTTACGGCTAAGTAAAAGTGCTTAAAGACGAGAATTCCTATTTCTCACGGCCGAGGTTTATTTGGTCATATTTTTCTTAGTCATGATTAATTCTCTAATTAATCATGAGAGTACTAAACATTTTTCTGATGCGGGGTAAATTAACGCGGTCGAGTTTCGTTGTGCGTAGAATTTTTGAATAACGTTTTAAACTAAAACGTGTAATTCCTTAATAACTTTCGCGAAAATGATCTGATGAGTGTCAAACTTTTAATTTGCCATGGAAATGATTTATCACTCGAGGCCAAGAAACAAAAATCAAATTTCGGGAAAATAAATAGTAAAAGTGAATAGTAAAAATGAATAGTGAAATTTCCGGAAATAGAAGTTAACCTGAAAATGTGAATTGTTACAGTGAGGTCGCGTGATGGTTTAGGTCATGGATATAGTGAGGTTGTAAGATGGTTTAGGGTGGAGATGGTGAGTTTTATGAGGTGTTGGTGAAGATTGTAAAACCGTAAATTGGTGAGGTCCATATTCAGGTTGTGAGATGGTGAGAGAGGTTGTGAGCCAAGGGTCGTTAAAGCAAGAGTCAAGGGACAATCGGTTGAGTTTTGGGGTTTTCATTAGGTGGTGTTCATACTTGTTGGGTTATTTTCTTCAAGAGTTAACTACATTTTTGGTTCTTGTGGTTTACCGGGTGTAACGATCTTGGTCCAATAGTTTAAAAAGTAACATAGTCAGTCCAAAATCCGACGACCCGTAACACTTTTGGTCCATTTTTCGTTGACTGTAGGTTTGACTAGTAAAAAAACGTGATACGACTAAAATACCCTAGAATTTAAACCAAAAATTTGCACCATTCATCCATGAGCTAACGACTGTCAATTCTGTTAGTATTTTTTTTTTCAAAAACTTTTTTTTTTTTTTTCAAATTTTTTTTCCGAAAATATTTTTTCGAAATCATATTTTAGAAAAAAAAAACAATTTAGAAAAAAAAATCGAAAAAAAAGTTATAGAAAAAAAATCAAAGAAAATATTTTTGAAAAAAAATTCAAAAAATTATTTTTGCTAAAAAAGGTTTCCAAATAAAATTATAGAAAAAAATTTCTAAAACTATTTGTGAAAAAAAAAATTAATCTAAAAAAAATTTCTAAAAAAAAATCTAAAACTTTTAAAAATAAAAATTTCTTAAAATATTTTTTCGAAAACAAATTTTAGAAAAAAAAAAATTTGAAAAAAAAAACTCAAAAAAAAAATTTAGGAAAATATATTTTCGAAAAAAAAATTTTAGAAAAAAAAATTTTAAACTATTTTTGAAAAAAAATAAAAAATAAAATCTAATTTTTTTTTCTAAACAACTAAAAAAAATCTAAAAATTTTAAAAATAAAATTTTCTAAAAATATTTTTCGAAAACAAATTCTAGAAAAAAAAATTAGAAAAAAAATTGAAAAAAAAAAGTTTTTGAAAAAAAAATTACTAACAGAATTGACGGCCGTTAGCTCAGGGACGAATGGTGCAGTTTTTGTGTGTAAAGTCTAGGGTATTTTAGTCATGTCACGTTTTTTAGCTAGTTAAACCTACGGTCAATGAAAAATGGACAAAAAGTGTTACGGGTCGTCGGATTTTGGACTGAATCCGTTAGTTTTTAAACTATTGGACCAAAATCGTTACACCCGGTAAGCCACAAGGACCAAAAATGTAGTTAACTCTTTCTTCATTCTATCATCCGCACTATTTGCGATGCCACCACTTGGTTAGATTGTTTATTCGGAACTGTGTGTTTCGAGGCTCTGGTGCGGGGTTATGTTTCATGTGTGAGGTCAAGGTTTGTAGTCGGATGTCAATCCGTGTCATGCTTTCTACCATGTGTTTGCCCTTAATTGTTATTGCGTTTTGGTGGGTTTGGTATGTAGAAGTTATATCTTAGTAAGTATGATATCCACTTTGTGATATCCTTTGTAGGTCGGTTAGCCGGTGTTGTGAGTTTAGATTTAATTTGGTCGATTTGTTATGTTTGTGTTATATAACTTTAGCATCTTGCTAGTTTATTAATATACGTTGCCTTTCAAAAAAAATAATAATAAAATAAAAATAAAATAATAAATATTCAAGTACTAATTCTTGACCATAAATTAACCAGTTCATTTTAATCTAAAGTGTCACTAGTAATTTGGTAGGGGGAGGGTGATGGCGCAGGTGAAGACCGGATTTGACCCCAGTAAAGTTAGTCACTGTCCTGCCATTTTCAATTAATAACAAAATCCACACCCCATCTCTCAAATCTTTTTTTGTTTCTTTTAGAAAAATATACTATAATTACCTATTATCCTAGTATAAGATTCATGCAATAAATATTCAAAACCTCTACGTTTATAAGTAGTAGTCACTGAGACTCGTGCGATGCATACGGGCTCGATTTAAATGTTCATAGATTATTGTTCAACACTAATTTTTGTCATTTTAGTCATGGATTGATTTTGTTAGTCAATAAGTTTTTAAATTGTGTTTGTTAGCATTACATTAAAAATGTTGATGCATTTATTTCGTTACTTTTAATTGAGATCGAGTCAAGCATTCAAAATACAATATATAACTCGGGCTGCCTCATGACTCGTGCGATGCACACAACTTTTTTATTTGTTATTATAACTTATAAATGACTGTGAGCCAAAATTATGTAATTTTTTCTTTCTATTCATTATTAGATGTGATATTTTTAATATGCCGTATACTGTTATTTTAGCAAACTTTTTTATTTTATCTGTTCAAATCGGATTTACTAAAACTCACTTACCCATGCGATGCATTGTTTTTGTTTACAATTAGAAATTCTAACTCTTAATATTGTCAAAAACTAATTTTTATCGTGCGATGCACATGGGCTGTATAGAAGTTTTCAAAATTTAATATCCGTCTTTTATTTTCGTCATTTTATATTCAAAACATATTTCTGTCATTATATATATAAGTTGTCATGGTAGCATACATTTTGTAAGCATGATACGCATTTAAAATAGTTTATTGACATTTAATCTTTTAAGATATATTTTTTACGTAATATTTTTTGTCTATTTATTTTGGTATTGACTCTATCGTTTTTTATTGGAACTAACTAATATTAATACATCCGGCTAAGTTATAACTATTTCTTATGATAGTCAACAATGCTCGTGCGATGCACCTGTGCTGTATAGAAGTTTTCATAGATTTAAAATACGTGTGATGCACATGAGCTGTATAGAAGTTTTCATAGCGTAATATTCGGCATTTATTTTTGTCATTTTATATTTAAGTTGTATGGTGTCACACATCTGCTAAGCTTTATACGTATTTAAAATACTTAATTGAGTTGCACATCGGCTGTATTTAAGTTTTTATAGCGTAATCTTACGCACTTATTTTCGTCAATATATATCTAAGTTGTGATGGTATCACATTTTCAAGCATGACACACATTTAAAATAGTTTATTGACATTAAAAGAGTATATGTGAAGAGTTTTTTTTTTTTTTTTTTTTTTTTTTTTTTTTTTTTTCAAGATGTTACAATGAAAATAGTCTCTTCACAAGTAATATTTGATTATGTATAAGTTACATAAATTATTTTAAATGAAGCGATGAAATTAATGTTGGAGACCTTTTATATTCATCCCCATTTGATGCACACAGGTTTGGACTGCCTCATGACTCATGCGATGAACATAGGTTGGATCTAATTATTTTTTCGTAATGTTCGCGATTAATTTTCGATTCATGTTTGAAACTCTTATTTTTTGCGAAAGACGAACTTTGTTGTTCAAATAAATTACATTATTAAAAGCGAACTATAAAACAAATATCCTTTTTAACAAGACTATAAAAACATAAAGCATTAAAGTAATTAGTATATTAAAAAGTATAAATTATAATTCGTATAATAAATTATAATTCATATAGTAAAATATTGCATGTTTAATTTGTAACGTACTATTAATATGAATGCTAAGTATCTATCTATATTGACACCGGTGGCCGTGGCGTTGTTCTTGTTGTTGTCTTTTTCGTTGTTGTTCATTGGAATTTTGTATGTTTTGTTCTTCATACAATTTTCGTGACTTCTCGATCTCTTTCTTTAATGTGAATAGGTTTTTGGCAAAATGTTATATTTAAATGAGGCTTTTCATATGTAATCTTTTAATATGAGTAAGTTACATAAATTATTTTTTAATTACTGCATAATTACAACATTTTTCCATAAACTATATTATCGAATTTGGAGCATTCATTAGTAACTAACTCTAAGTATTTACAGTATGACGACATGAATCACATGATCTCAAACTCAAATAATAATGCTTACCTCCTGATAGGTGTTGGATAACATTTGAAATACAATTTTCTTCTCCTTTATATACTTCTTCGATTTAGAAGATTTATATTGTTAAGATGATAGTGTGAATATATTTTTATTATATACTATCATTTTTCAATGTGTAACATCGACATAATTTACACAGAAATATCAAATATCAAAGTCACGCAATATTTCAAAACGTTTAATTAAGAAAGTGCCATTAACACACCGCAAGACAAAAAAACTATATTAAGAGCAAAAATATTAAAATGCACCAACAAAGTGTAGTAATAATTATTGACTAAAAATTGAATGCTCGTCACATTATTTTCAATAAATTTACTTGCTAACGAATCAATAGTATTAGCCCGTTTAGCGGTATTACATGAAGTAAAATATTGCATGTTTAGTTTGTAACGTACTATTAATTTGAATGCTAAGTATTCATCCCACCGGTGGCCGTGGCATTGTTCTTGTTGTTGTTGTCTTTGTCGTTTTTGTTCATTAGCCTTTTGCATGTTTTGTTCTTGATACAATTTTTGTGACTTCTCGATCTCTTTATTTAATGCTTCTTGACGCGCTACGAAAAACAATTAGATATAGTTAATCATTAGTAACTTAAATACAATTAATCAATATATTGCATTTTCGATCAAAGTAAAAATTTCGTGCATGTTCCACTTAATTGATAAGACAACGATGTGTAGGATCTCTTAAACCATTAGAAAATATGATGTCACTACCAAACCTCCTAAGCATCATCTTTATGTCTTACATTGTTATACACACAAAACACACGTAAAATTTATATAAAATAATATAAATGAATATGATAAATAAGTAAGACGATATGATGTTTACTTTACCACCATAATAAGTTGTAGCTCAATGTGCATGCGGTGTGGAGGAAGTTGTGGTTTGTTGTGTGTGATTTTTGACGCATTATATAGTTGATAAAATATTTGTAACTCATGGACGGGAAGATAAAAAGACTAACCACTAATTGGTGTGTTTAATTTATGCATTAATGACATTTTTGGTTTGTATTCTTTGAGATTTAAAGATGGCTTGAAACATGTTGTACTGTACAAACTTTTGTGCACGATTCCTCATGCAAAACATATTGTACCGTACAAACTTTTGTGCACAATGTCTCTTGCGCATTAAATTAAGCATTCAAACCTTTAGATAGTATAGAAGATATATTTTTCATGTTACTTAAACTAACTTATACCGTATTACAATTTGTGCACAAATCCTCTTGCACATTAAATTAAGTCACCCAATATTGTGTAATTGATATACTTTGATGTTGCTTAAACTACCTTGTCCTGTGCAAATTTTTTTAATTACTCAAATCATTAATCTTATGTACTTACCCTTATGCATGACTATTAAATCAATGTACTAACACATGAAGTCTCCACATTTCACTTTTAATTTATGAAACATTTATTGTGAGCACTTTGTATTTATAAGACAACTTAAGTTTGTTGCTTAAATATCTTGTACCGTACAAATTTTTTCAATTATTCGAATCACTAATCTTATGTACTTACCCTTATGCATGACTATTAAATCAATGTACTTACTAATGAAGCCTCCACATTTCACTTTTAATTTATGAAACATTTATTATGAACACTTTGCATTTATAAGACAACTTAAGTTTTTAGTATATAAGATAAGATAAGATATAAGATATATATAGTATTTTTTATAAAATTTGCTAACAACAACCCACTATGTATTTAAACGAAGTATTAGCTAAAACTTCAAACTCTATTAAAAGTTTAAAACCATTTCATATTAATGTTTAATCTTATGCAACAATACTTCTGAAGTATTACACCAATGAGTTTGTTATGATTTAACCGTCTGCTTTTTAACTTTCTTTATGATCATAATTTTTAACGAAAATATATGCTTTATGTTTATTGTTCGTTATTAGCTTCGTATATATCAAGCTAACTTGATCATTACGTATTATAAATATTAAGCGCATGAAGATTAACGAGCTACTTCAAATTTTGGATCGATACAAATTTTCAATGACGAGTGACGAGTCATTGTTTTAACCTACTTACCCTTTTTAGCTTATCGAGTGTTGCTATCTACGAGGTCATGACTCTTTGAAGGTTTATTATGACTTGGTGTTTAGCGGACGTTAATACAAGACGAAAAACATGTATATCATGTGCATGACGGTTTTACACAAACATCATTAATCATGTGATCAGTAATACGGAGTAATACACAAAGCTATCTTTGGCATACATACATGAAATGATTTTTTCATGAGCCAACTCATAGCATGTTTTATCTTGTTACATTTTCCATTTAACTTTTATTAATAAAAAAGTTATACTGTAACAAAATAGCATACTCCGTAATTAAGAAGTACTTCGTATATAAAACTCTGTCTAAAAATAATCAAGTGACCAGGATGTAAATTTTACCTAATTTTCATATATTAAATGGATAATTAGAACTATTGCAACCACTAACATTTCAATCAAAAACTAATCCATCAGTCATTAATTAGTGGCACAATGTTGATTTATCAAATTCTAGCAAAGTGCAATGCCATCTTGTTTAATTCATTTGTTTAATACTACAACATATACTGATATACATATGGTCATTTTATTGTACCAATAAATCCAATGCATTAAAGCACATAGTAATAAATATATATTACGGAGTATTTTATTTTGATAAATCAACATTGTGACACTTTTCTATATGCATTACTATATGTAATATTTATAAAACTCATCGTAATATTATATGTTTATCTATACTACATATAATGCACAAAAGCACTCGCTATTAATTTTCAGACTTACAAGAAAAGAAGTATAATATACACCATTTTAATGCACATTTTCACTCTTAATTTTTAGACTTACAAGACAAGAAGCATAATGTACAATACTTTAATACACATATTAAAAAGATAAAACAACACTTTAATGCTATTAATGTAGTCGAGATATTTAATATAGTCAATTAATTAATTGGTTAATAAATACAATTAATGCAGTTATTAAAATAGCATTACATAAAAAATACAAATTATCAAGTATATTGTACAACCAACTTAAACACAATTCCTGCATTAAATATCACTAATACAAATAATAAAACACATTATACAAATATTCAAGCCCGAACGGGCACGAGCTAAACGGGCTTATGTTATACGAATCGCTTTAAAAAAACCAGAAAAGATGAAATAAATTCTTTAGTTAAAGAATTAAAATATGTCATATGAAATTGTTAATATCCATAAATTTATTGTCAAAAAGAGCCTAATAAACTAAAATACATCATTCACCGAAAAATTTTATTTCGGAATACCCGCCACCGCAATGCACGAATACCTGCTAGCAGTGTTTAATTTAGCGATGAAACTTATGAAATCAACTTAAAACTTGAATAACAAGTTCAAAACCATATGCAGCATAAGTGAATCACCTTGTTGAATCACTCAGTATGTGTGGTTATTTTACATTTTTACTTTGAGATAACTTAGATATGTGAACTACATAAACATTTTATTATAGGGCATTTATTTATGTTCCAATTTACAAGCGTTTGAGCTTATTCTTTTGTGAAAAGAACAATATAGAACTTGTTTGAAAACGAAAATTTATAAAAGCTTTTAAAACTAAGTTTTCATAAAATTTCAAAATAAAAATACTTACTTCAAGTTGTTTATACTTTATAAAGTTATAAATAGGATTTCAGCTTCAAATCTCCAACTAATCTTTACCAAAAAGTACTTTTTAAGGTATATTTGGTTTCACACTATAAAATCACATGAAAAGCAAGTCGTTCTTCACAAATTTATTGTTCAAAATTTCTTTTAAGGTTGTATCAAATTAATTGTTCACTTCTAAAAATAAACAAATAATTTAAATCGATTTACAATATTACATTCACTAAAAGTTATTACAAAATTTAAAAAAGTTATAAATTAATTAGTGAAAGGTAAAATTATCATCTTGTAAAAAAATTAAGGGTTTTGCTAACAGCAGCCCTTAGGGTTGTAGTTAAGAGGATCTTTTTTCTTACAATTTGATGTAATTGACTATTTCAACCAATCAGAATTAAGTGTTAGTTATGCATCCATTTTTTTCAGAATTATTTTCGGAATTTTAGTGATTTTCATCCAATCATGATAATTCATTAATAATATTGTAATAACAATCACTTGCTTAAACACAGCCCTTAGGGTTGTTGTTAGCAAAACTCAAAAATTAAAAATATAAAAAAAATTGTAATAATTACTACTCCCTCCGTCCCAATTTATTTGTCCACTTTTGACTTATTAAGTCTTTCTTTGTCAACTTTGACATTAAATTTTTTTGTTTTATGTTATATAATACTCGATAAAAATTATACCTAATGAAAATACATTTAAAACACAATCCATTCTTATAATTTGCATCAAATATTATATAACACATAAGAAAATAATTATGGTCAAAGTTGTAAAAAAAGACTTTAAAAGTAAAAAATGGACAAATAAATTGGGACGGAGGGAGTACATCCGTCCCATATTAATTGTTCAGGTTGGAATTTTAAAGGTTTTTTTTTTCATCTCTGACATTAAATAATTTTGTTTGTGTTATATATTTAATAAAAATTATACCAATGAAAATAAATTGAAAACCAAATCCATTTATATATTTTGCATTAAGTATTATATAACACAAGTAAAAATATTTAATGTCAAAATTGAAAAAAAAAATACCTAACAAAGTCAAAGTGGACAATTAATATGGGACAAGAGTATACTTTTTTTTTTTTAAATGTATGCTTTTGTGGATAGACAATAATTTAAGACTGAGTGAGTGTATTTCTAAGGGAAAATTGCATACATATCCATCCAAAGATGAATAATTGCATATATATTTTTTGTATAAGTTTTTGATGCACATGATACAATGTTTTTTATGCATGCAAAAAATATATGTGCAATTTGCATCTTTGAACGGATATATATGTAAATCCCCTATCTCTAATTATGCCAACTAAGATCCAACTACAAATATTCCATAAACACACTCACATACAACCATCAAATCTTTGTTAAAAACTTAAAAAATCTACAATATTAAACAAAACAAGCACAACACAAGAATGTTTTAATTGGTAAATTAATTATTAAACAAAACAAATATTTAAACCAAAGGCTCGAGGCTGCTCACACCAGCCAGCAGCATATAACACTGTCATTTTTCTATTTCCAACACAAAATAAAAACACACCACTTCTCTCTCTCTTCTTTTTTAGCTCTCAGACAAAATACAACTATTGTGTGTGTGTTTTCAGTGTGTGTAAAATCATTTAATCTTTTTCCTTACATTTGTTTAATTTCTCTGATTATTTTCACACACACACACAAACCATGTCTTCTTCTTCTTCTTCCTCTTCTAGGGTTATTAACTAATGCTCCTTCTCTTGCCTCTCTTTTTCATCAAGATTGGCAAATTCACCTCCAAAAACACCTCAAAATCCAAACTTTTTTACATATTCTTTCTGGGTTTTTTGTCCTCTTCAAAACCCATGTTTCAGAATTTTTAATTTTGTAAAAAAAATTTGGAATTTTTTACTGTGTTTTTCATCAAGATTTGAAAATTTACCTCTAAAAAAACATAAAAAATCCAAACTTTTTTACATATTCTTTCTGGGTTTTTTGTCCTCTTCAAAACCCATGTTTTAGAATCCTTAATTTTGGCCTAAAAATCCCTGAGTTTAAATTTTAAGGAAAAAAAAGACCATTTCTGAGGTGGGTTTTGGTTAAAAATGGCTATGGTGGTACAACAACATCAGCAGCAGCAGCATAAAGAGATCAGTGGTAATAATAGTATTGATAAGCATCAGTTAGACAATGGGAAATATGTTAGGTACACAACTGAACAAGTTGAGGCTTTGGAAAGAGTTTATGCAGAATGTCCTAAACCTAGTTCTTTAAGGAGACAACAATTGATTAGAGAATGTCCTATTTTGTCTAACATTGAACCTAAGCAAATCAAAGTTTGGTTCCAAAATCGAAGGTATTATATTATATTATTTTATTTTGTCTTGATTTGATCTCATATGTTGTTATTCAATGTTTGATTTTTTGTTTGTTTGTTAAATTTGATATGATGTATTTTTATAGTGAATTAGCTAGATGAATTTATTGCTATAGATTACATGCATTAGGAATAGACCTATAAATAATGATATGTTCTAGCTCATCTATGCCACTTTTAGAATTTTGATTATTTTTAATTTTTAGCAAATTATGTAAGTACTTTTAATTTGGATCTTTTGATTTTTTGATTTTTGATTTTGTTACATCTGCAATTATTAGAGAAAACAGTGTTTTTAGATTTTTAAGAATGTAGGTAAAATTGCTTGGTAATTATGTGAAGTTGAAGTGTGATGGTGTTTGTTATGCGTGTAGATGCCGAGAGAAGCAACGAAAAGAGTCGTCTCGGCTGCAGACTGTTAACAAGAAGCTATCTGCTATGAATAAGTTATTGATGGAGGAGAATGATCGCTTGCAGAAGCAAGTGTCTCAGCTTGTGTGCGAGAATGGTTTTATGCGCCAACAATTGCACACCGTATGTTTATATATGTATTTAATGCGTAAACGTTAAATGAAAAACGTAAAAAGATTTGATTTTTATTGTGTTTTAAGTTCTGAATGGTAATTGAAACGTCGATCTTTGTAGGGTTCATCAGCTAACGATGCGAGCTGTGAATCTGTGATCACCACTCCACAGCATTCTCTAAGAGACGCTAATAACCCGGCTGGGTAATTTAATATTCCCGTCTATTTTAATGATTTTAGAATTATGATTCATACGTTATTTGGGAAGTGTGATCTAATTATTACGTGTTCTTCTTGCAGACTACTCTCGATTGCAGAGGAAACGTTGGCAGAGTTCCTTTCTAAGGCTACAGGAACGGCTGTCGATTGGGTCCAGATGCCTGGGATGAAGGTTTCTATTATATTGACTTGAATTGAGGGGGTGTTTGTTTAAGTTTATCTGTGGGCTTATTTGATTTCGGTTTATATTTCATAAGCTAATACGCCCAGAGATAAGCTTAAACAAGCACCCCCTGAATTATTGTAATCTTGATTAGAATGTCTTGGTTTGTTATCAGAATCATATCTTTTTTTGTCTAATTCTCAATCATGTCGATTAAAGCGTCTTAGTTAGTTATCAAGATAAAAACTTTTTTGACTAATACATATTGATATTGATTATAATGTCTTAATTTGTTGTAAAAGTCAATGTTTTTGGACTAGGTTATTATTCCTTGATTAAAATGGAATCTTTTCTTTTTCCAGCCTGGTCCGGATTCGGTTGGGATCTTTGCTATTTCACAGAGTTGCAGTGGAGTGGCAGCTAGAGCCTGCGGTCTTGTAAGTTTAGAGCCCACAAAGGTAAACAAATTTATATTTCTTCATCAGTCATTAATAATCAAAATGTTTGTTTGATATCAAATGTTGTTTATAATTGGTTTTTATAATCTACAGATTGTAGAGATCCTTAAAGATCGTCCTTCTTGGTACCGTGACTGCCGGAGCCTTGAAGTTTTCACAATGTTTCCTGCCGGAAATGGGGGGACAGTTGAACTAATATATACGCAGGTAAATTTGAATATCAATCAATGTGCCTTTGTTGTAATTATGCATGTCTTTTCGGAAATTAATGTATCTGTTTGCGTTTAGATCTTTGCTCCAACAACACTGGCTCCTGCACGTGATTTCTGGACATTAAGATACACGACAAGTTTAGAAAACGGAAGTCTCGTGGTACGTTTATGATTAGCATTTAACCACGTGTTTTTATCATTTTTGAAGAATCTTTTTTTATTCCACTTGGGTATCTAAATTCGACGGCTTTTGCTATTTAAGGTGTGTGAGAGATCCCTCACGGGTTCTGGTGCTGGTCCAAATCCAGCTTCTGCTACTCAGTTTGTAAGAGGGGAAATGCTCCCAAGTGGTTATCTCATTCGCCCTTGTGACGGTGGTGGTTCCATTATACACATTGTTGATCACCTAAATCTTGAGGTAAACAAACACTTTACTAGGGTTGGCACGTTTGCTCCAAGATCCAATATACACTATATACATTTTACGTAAAAACGCAAGTTTGCAAAATAAATCAGATCAATTATATAGGTCCGCAAAACCAATTATATCTAATGACATCTGTAGGATTTTGGCTGATTTAATACTGTTTTGTATGATCATTTATTCCTGAAATTGAAATCTTTATTATGCAGGCGTGGAGTGTGCCTGAGGTTCTTCGTCCACTTTATGAATCTTCCAAGGTTGTGGCCCAGAAAATGACCATTGCAGTGAGTAGAATATTCTTTTTACTCATTAATCGTCATCGTAAACATGTTTTCATTTTGTTTAAAATTTATTTTTGATTTGGATGTAGGCATTGCGCTATATTAGGCAGATAGCCCAAGAGTCGAGTGGAGAGGTAGTTTACGGATTGGGAAGACAACCTGCTGTTTTGAGAACTTTAAGTCAAAGATTAAGCAGGTAGCTACTAGTTTTTTCATGAAGTTAATAAAACGAGTAAATGGTGTGTTATATTTTGTTTTCAAGTTGATACCTTTATCATCGTTTACCCACGCTAGATTCTGATATTTGCTTCCCTATTACAGAGGCTTCAATGATGCCGTAAATGGATTCAGTGACGACGGGTGGACAGTGATGGACTCTGATGGTGTTGAAGACGTGATCATTGCAGTTAATTCATCCAAGAATCTTAGCAACTCTATGAATCCCTCGAATTCCCTCGCGTATCTTGGAGGAGTTCTTTGTGCAAAGGCTTCGATGCTATTTCAAGTAAGTTTTAGTATCAATTTCTTCGTAAGAATATGTAGTTTTAGATCTGTTTTTTAAAAGATATAATCTTTTTGTACTCAGGATGTGCCTCCAGCGGCATTGGTTCGCTTTTTGAGGGAGCATCGGTCAGAATGGGCCGACTTCAACGTAGATGCGTATTCCGCTGCATCAGTGAAAGCCAACCCGTATTCGTATTCGGGAATGAGACCCACACGCTTCACTGGTAGCCAAATTATTATGCCTCTTGGTCACACCATTGAACACGAAGAGGTATGTCGCCTTTCTAAATTTGCAATATTTTTTTTAATGTATATTTGTTTAAATTAATTGTGCAAGTCTAAGAAGCTTAATTTATGCTGCTCCAGATGCTTGAAGTTGTAAGACTCGAAGGTCATGCACTTGGACAAGAGGATCCATTCATGTCAAGAGACATTCATCTCTTGCAGGTGCTTTTTTTGACGGTTTTTATCACTAAATACATTTAGTTTAAATTAACATTCTTGACACTATGTTTGATTTTTGGATTTAGCTATGCAATGGAATTGATGAACATGCTGTGGGAGCTTGTTCTGAACTTGTTTTTGCTCCAATTGACGAGATGTTTCCGGATGATGCTCCTCTAATACCCTCAGGATTTCGTATAATACCGTTGGAACCCAAATCAGTTGAGTTCTTTACTCTTAAATCTTTATTATAGCTACGTTTGAGTAAAATGGTTTAGGAGGTTCTGTGTTACGCATTAATGTTTCACGTTTGACTAACTAATGCATGTTAATCAGGGTGATGGGAAGAATGCATTGGTAACAACACATAGAACACTAGACCTAACTTCTAGTCTAGACGTGAGCCCCGCATCGAACCACGGCTCAACCGATATGTCAGCGTGCGCAAGCACAAGATCAGTGTTAACCATCGCCTTCCAGTTCCCATTTGAGAACAATCTAGCTGAAAGTGTGGCTACAATGGCTCGCCAATATGTGCGTAGTGTCATCAACAAGGTCCAAAGAGTTGCCATGGCTGTATCTCCTTCGAATTTGATTCCTTCAGTGGATCCAAAACCATCTCCCGGCTCTCCTGAAGCACTCACTTTAGCTCAATGGATCTGCCAAAGCTACACGTAAGTTTCTTTTTTTGGTTGCCACAAAGTTAGACTTTGTACTTTATTCTAATTTGTTGTTATTTTCAGCTACCATTTAGGAGCAGATTTGCTAAGCACGGGTTCAGTTATTGGGGACCCGTTATTGAAAGATCTTTGGCAACATCAAGATGCCATTTTATGCTGTTCGTTGAAGGTATATAACTAAGAATCCATATCATATGATAATTATTTGAAAATTATAAGGTGGCTGATTTCTAATCCTATATGTATATGGGTGTGGTTTGCAGTCATCGCCGGTTTTCATATTCGCAAATCAAGCAGGGCTTGATATGTTGGAAACGACTCTTGTGTCCTTACAAGACATCACTCTAGACAAAATGTTTGATGATGATGGAAGAAAGGCATTGGTTCCAGAATTTGCCAAGATAATGCAACAGGTATTATACGTATATTCAACTTTCATTATGAGATTTCTTGAATCTTTTAAAAGATCACAACTTTGTGAATCTTTTTAGTAAAAGATCGCGACTTTAAGTATCTTATTAGTAAAAGATTGTTTTAGGTATCTTTTTAAAGCATAATTTAGTAAAAGATCTTAACTTTATGCATCATTTTCGATAAAAGATCGATTTTATGTACCCTATATAATGTTTAATCATACGGGGGTTTTCAGGGATACACACATTTACCTGGTGGGATTTGTATGTCGGCAATGGGACGTCACATAACATATGAACAAGCTATAGCATGGAAGGTTCTTACAGCGGATGAAAGTACAGTCCATTGCCTAGCCTTCTCTTTTGTCAACTGGTCATTCGTGTGACCTCATGCTCGGATTGTTAAGTTTTGCACTCCTTGCCCATTGGTGAAGTGTAAAAAGCGTTCAAATAGAAGTTTTCAAAATGGTAAAAACTTGTTTAGAATTGGTGGGATTTTCCTTTTGTATGAACCGTGAACTTTTGTTTAGTTTAAATCCAGTTCAGATTTTCATACTCAAGATTAATCAAGCGAGTTTCGTTTACTCTTTTTGCCTTGTATTTTGAATTTCCCGAAATGAGAATTGTTAGTGTTAAGTTTTGTAGCTGGAATGTTGGATGCAAATTTGATACTTTGATAGTATATTGGAACGAGTATGGTTGTTTAAAAACCGGTATCTTGTTTATGCGTTAGAGCAATCACAAATCCATACGGAATGATGGATATGAGTTTTCCTTACAGCTGGTGATATCGACACATTCCTATGATATGACATCTAGTTTGGCGGATTTGATTATTTGGTCTCATTCCTATTTCTTAAACGGATACCATCAAATCAAAACTTGACGTCTAGTGATACAGACACACTCAGACCAATATCTTCAACAAGACACTAAGCTAAAGGAAAATAAACCGAAAGAGTCAAATCAACGAAGATATTTCTGTTGAGCCATTAGCCAAAACGAGTTCTAAGGTCCATATTGTTCCTACGTTAGATATTGCCTGGGGCTAGGTCTTTGGGAGGGGTCAATCGACATCCAAAAGAGTGCACAACGTCAAGTTTTTGCCGCTGCACTAAACTTTTTGACGAGTACGCCAAAATAGGACTATTGAAGGGTCTTGAAAAGGTGATAGTTTAATATAATCTTAATCCTAATAATGGTCCAACTGTTAGCTTTATGAGGTATTTTTCTAATAGGAATTTAGGATTAGGTTAGTCATTAGTGGGTTGGTGTTTGTGAGTGGCATGTGCTGAATGTGGTCCATTGAGCCCCGATCTGGGTTGACATATGCTTTATCTTTTTTGACTAATGTTGCTGTCATAACATTCTTTATATGTCAATCAGTTTAGTGCCTTAAAAAGGACCCTTTTCTATATACGCAATCATCCATCATGCCTAGGTCAATTGCACTACTTTTAGCCACAAATTTGGGGTTTTCATGGAGGGAAAAGCCTAAATACCATCAACTTTAACTACTACTTTATACAAATGTTATAAAGAGTAAGTTCATTAACATGTCAACATACGTTAATGATAACTCGAGTATTTAAGCTATGAACAGGTAAACGAATAGGTTTTTCCATATTCAAGTTATTTGGGGTGGGCGAGTATTTAACTTAGTTGAGCGCGACCTAATCAGGATATCCATGTTACCGTTTCTGACCCTTTCTCTAGACACGTCAAAATGTGTATCTAGTGTATTTTAATCTCTCATATATGTAACAAGTAAGCCTTAAACCATACACATGTTGTGAGGACCATTCTTGTATGATCTAATTGATGTTAGGATCACTCCTTTACATATCTTACCTAGCCCAACATCATAACATAGTAAAACATGGACGGAAATAAAACTTAAAATGATAGGTGCAATCACGACACTTAAAAAAAACTAGTGCGTTGGTTGTAGCTTTTTTCTTAATATAATTCTGTCGTTTAAAAAGAATAAACGTAATTTGTGAACCAAACGTATTTATGGAAATTTAAGATATTTTATAAGAATTAACACAATGCCACAAAGATTCATGGGTGTCTAGAAACCCGGTCCAATCACTCTAATAAAACATATATGGTTACATTTTAAAAACCAATTACCAATATAGTCTAGGAGGTGAGTTATTTTAGAGACTAACGGGTGCTTGGTGGGGGGATTAAAGGGGTGGGGAATGAGTAAGGAATTCAAAATGGCTCACCTCACTCAAATTATGGTGCTTGGTTATGAAGTGCAAATGTATTGATTACCTCGTAGTGGTTAATCAACCATTATATAGTAAATTGAGGGGTAAGGGATTGATTACCCACCCCACTCGTTTTTTTGCATTCCCTTTGCATTCCATTTGCATTCACTTTCTCTGGGTGCTTGGTAAGGGGGTTAAGGGGGTGGGGAATGGGTAAGGAATTCAAAGGGCCCACCTCACTCAAATTAGGTGCTTGGTTAGGGGTGTGCAAAGGTATTCATTATCCCGTAGTGGGTAATCAACATTATAGAGTAAATTGAGAGGTAAGATATTGATTACCCACCTCACTCAATCCTTTGCATTCCTTTTCCTTTTCCCTTTACCTTTACCTTTCCCCACTTTGAACCAAGCGGACCCTAAGTTTTTGTTACATATTAAGGGATAAATCCTCACCATCCATTTAATTTGATCTAATATTGGCGATTAACCTAAAATTTAATAAGACAACCTAAATCCATTTTTTTTCTTGTCTTTTTGTCTTTATTATTTGTTTTTTTTTTTTTTCTTTCCATGTCTTTTTTTTTTCCTACTCACATATTCTTTTTTTATTTTTTTTTGTCTTTTCTTTTCTATCCATTTTTTTTTTTTTTTTTTTTTTTTTTTTTTTTTTTTAAATTCACTTATTATTTGTTTTAAATCACGTTGTTTTTAAATTCACGTTTTTTATTTTAATTCACGTCTTTTTCACTTTCTTACTTTTTCATCTGTTTTCATATGTTTTCGTCCTTTTTTTACGTCCTCGTCCGTTTTCATACGTTTTCGTTCGTTTTCTTACGTTTTCATCTGTTTTCTAACGTTTTCATCCGTTTTCAAACGTTTTCTTGCGTTTTCATTCGTTTTCGTCCGTTTTCATACATATTCGTCCATTTTTGTTCGTTTTCGTCTATTTTCTTATGTTTTCGCCCGTTTTCGTACTTTTTCATCCGTTTTGATACGTTTTTGTCTGTTTTCTTTCGTTTTCAAACGTTTTCGCCTGTATTCATACGTTTTCGTCTGTTTTCTTACGTTTTCGCCCGTTTTCATACATATTCATCCATTTTCTTACTTTTTCGTTCGTTTTTATACGTTTTCAGCCGTTTTTATATGTTTTCATATGTTTTTGTCTGTTTTCATACGTTTTCGTCCATTTTCTTACGTTTTCGTACGTTTTTACACTTTTCGTCCGATTTTATACGTTTTCATACGTTTTCATCTGTTTTTATACATTTTTACCCGTTTTCAGATGTTTCCGTTCGTTTTTCTACATATTCGTCCGTTTTCTTACGTTTTCGTCCATTTTCTTACATTTTCGTCCGTTTTAAAATGTTTTCGGCCATTTTTAGACATTTTCATACGTTTTTGAATATCACAAGTGATATTCTGAACATCACAAGTGATTTTCAACTAATGTTTTATAACATGAAAATCACAAGTGATATTCTGAATATCATAAGTGATATTGATATTCAGAATATCACATGTGATATTCTGAATATCACAAGTTACTTTTAACAAATGTTTTGTAATATGAAAATCACAAGTAATATTCTGAATATCACAAGTGATATTCTGAATCACAAGTGATATTCTGAATCACAAGTGATATTCAGAATATCACAAGTGATTTCATGTTTTTTTTTCACTTTTACGTTTTTGTCTGTATTCATACGCTTTTATCCATTTTTATTCGTTTAATATCACAAGTTATTTTCAAAAAATGTTTTGTAACATAATCACAAGTGATATTCAGAAACAAGTGATATTCTGAATATCACAAGTGATATTCTGAATATCACAAGTTATTTTTGACAAATGTTTTGTAACATGAAAATCACAAGTAATATTCTGAATATCACAAGTGATATTTTGAATATCACAAGTGATATTCAGAATATCACAAGTGATATTCAGAAAATCACAAGTGATATTCAGAATATCACAAGTGATATTGATGAGGCGAAAAGTGTACCGCTTTTAAGGGGTCATTTAAGCCCGAATTCAAGATTATTTGATCAATTATTGCCTAAATCGTTCCTTTTGTCATTTTAGGCACTTTTGAGGAGAAATCTGGAAAAAAGGAAGCATTTTGGACGTTTTTGAAGCATAAAAGGGAAGAAAACGGCAAAGTCTCAAATTTTCTTGCTGGAACAGTACCTGACGACGTCAAGCTTCTACACGTGACGGCGTCAAGAGTGACAAAAGAGGTGGATATGAAACTTATAACGTGACGGCCCAGAAATTTTTTAAGCTTATTGGCCTGATGGCGTTACTAAGGCCGTCAGGGTCCAAACACACGTGACGGCCCAGAGTATTCTTCTACATGACGGCGCCAGAAATGGATCTAGGCAATACGATTTTCATCATGGCGGCGAGTTGACGGCGTCACAAGCTATAACGTGACGCTGTCAAGGTGTAAAATCTATATATAGTTTTTCAATTTTTATTTATTAGTGTGCAACTTTGAGGGAATAAAACCCTAGACGAATTTCCAGCTTTTTCAAGGGTTTCAACCCCTTGATTCTTCCATGCTCAATTGAAGATAAGTACTTATTCAAATAATTCAATATGTCTATGTGTTGTGTGATTATATCTTACGCTTGTCTTCTCTTTAACATGTTAGGCTAGATTTTTATTGTGTTTGCTTAGATGTAGTGAAACCTAGATGTTGATTATGGGTTGATTGTTTGCTTATAATTGTTACAGATGATTGTATTCGATGTTAGGCTTAAGAAAACTGGCAGACTTCTATTGGTAACTTGCTTGAACGTCTTAAGAAACATGATTGGAGGTGTACTACGATTTTTGGTTGTATTTAATGCGTAAGAGAATTCTAATGATCCCATGTTAGGAGCTTCTAACGGCTCGACATAGGAGTGAAGTTATAGAGTTAGGAAATATTGTACACGGCCCTACGACTAGTATTAAGAAATATGATCCGTCATCCATGCAATTGTAACAAGCTAATCAACCTTTAAAAGATATCTAGGGAGTAATGAAATCTAAGTAAACACGACTTTCCTCATTATTGTTTCCACCATATTAGTATAATAGTTTAATTTTCATTTATTTTATTTTATTTTGATTGCATCTTTAGTTAGAGTTAGTTGGCTAGCAACTAATTCCGCCCACTCCTTCAAAACCCGAGATTTTACTTGCTTTCCATAAAATATAAAAATACAAAAAGAATCATCTCTCACCTCTAGACCTAGTTTAGTAGGCTTTCTAATCCTAGCGACACTATTTCTGAGTTGAACGATCAATCCCCCGGTACTTGTCACTATACTATACTACAATGATCAGGTACACTGCCTGGTGGGGGTTGTAAGCTTCTCAAGATCCCTTGAGAGGTAAAACCTGTTGCGAGGGCGCAATTCCCACGCGTATCAGATATTCAGAATATCACAAGTGATTTCACGTTTTTTTCTTCACTTTCTTACGTTTTTGTCTGAATTCATACGTTTTTATCCATTTTCGTTCGTTTAATATCACAAGTGATATTATGAATATCACAAGTTATTTTCAACAAATATTTTGTAACATGAAAATCACAAGTGATTTCACGTTTTTTTTCACTTTCTTACGTTTTTTTTTGCGTTAATACGTTTATTAATATCACAATTGATATTCTGTGATATTCTAAATATCACTTGTGATTTCAAGAATATGAATTATGTTATTTATAAACGTATGAAAATGGATGAAAACGTAAGAAAATAAGCGAATACATACGAAAGCGTAAAAACACGTCTGAAAACGGACGAAAACATATGAAAAATGGACGAAAATGAAAGAAAACAGACAAAACCGTACAAAAATGGACGAAAACATTTTAAAACTACCGAACAGATGAAAACGTCTAAAAACAGACAAAATGTAAAAAACGAAAGAAAACGTATGAAGACGGAAAAAAAACGTATATAAATCTATGAAAATAAACAAAACCGGAGGAAAACGAATAAAAATGGATGAAAACGTTTTAAAACTACCGAGCGGATGAAAACGTCTAAACATGGACGAATGGTATGAAAACGAACGAAAGCGTTTAAAAATTGACGAAAACATCTGAAAACAGATGAAAACGTCTAAAATTGAACGAAGACTTTAAAAACGGATGGAAATTGAAAAAAGTCTAAAAACGGACGAAAACGTGTATAAACGTATGAAAACGAACGAAAACGTATGAAAAAGTAAGAAAGTGAAAAAAACGTGAATTAAAATAAAAAAGTGAATTTTAAACGTGAATTTAAAAAGAACGTGATTTAAAAAAAAGGCGTGAAAGAAAAAGTGAATAGAAAAAAAAAGAAAGAACAACGTAAACAGAAAAAAAGGCAAAAAGAAAAAAAAATAGAAAAAACAAAGAAAGAAAAAATAGAACGTGAATAGGAGGGAAAAAAAGACAAAAAATAAATAAATAAATAAATAAATAAATAAATGAATAAAATGATAGACAAAAGGACAATTAAAATAAGTGGACTTAGGTTGCATATTAAATCTTAGATTAATCCTTACCATTGGAACAAATTAGATGAATGGTGGAGATTTGCCCCTCAATATGTAACAAAAACTTAGTCTCTAAATGAACTTTTCTCTATAGTCTATACCAAGTTTCGTAATTTAGTTTTGAGATTTATATTTTTACAAAATGAGATTGTACCTAGAAGTTGATTTATTTGACGTGATTACTTACATATACTATTATGCTAAAAGTTACTTCATTTTTGGTCCATAAGTTAATTTATGAGACAAACAATAAATATTTCAGTATATATCTTGCGGAACTTAGAGCATTTGCAATGCAAGAAGTCTTTAATAACTTGATGCTTTGTCATATACACTATTCAAGTAATTTTGTTATAAAAGTTCATATGCCAAAAGCTATTTCAAATGTTTATTAACATTGCAAGAAGAAGTTTGGCAGCGAGTGAGTGTAATCAATAAACAATAGTGTCAAGTCATTGTTTTCAAACGCTCGATGGATATCAAGTCTTTGGTTCTTCAAGTCATTATCTTCAATGGAAGGAGTCATATTAATGACTTGATGAAATAATGTCAAGTCTTTGTAAAAGTACCCATTGCAATTGCTCTTAAAATGTCTTTTTTATTTTTATTTTTTTCTCTAAATGGTGATTTATTTTTAAAAAACTTGCTAGAAAATAAAATGTTTGATTTGAATTTGATTGTAGGAGGTAACATCGTCTAGTTAGACTTCTATAATTTATCAGCTCTGTTGATTTATGTGATGAAACTAAGCTCCTATTTATAAGAGACTAGTTATGAATCAAATATGCGAGTAGGATTATAATTACGCACAATTTTTGTAGTTTTTATGAAGTTCTAATTTCTTGAAGAAGAATTTGCGTACAACAACAGAAAGGTAAAATGCCAATGACATAATGATATCAAATGTGGTTCATCGACTAATGGATTATGGCTCATGCCTTCAAATCTCGATAGAAACTCGGGTGGGATCCTTTGTGTGTTGGATACCAATTCGTTTAAGAAACTCAATGCAATTGTTTCAGATTATTTTGTTATGATTAGAGGTTACTAATGGTAAATTGCTTCTCATTATTTCGGTGTACGCCCCTAAAGAATTAATAGAAAAATAGTTGTTGTGGGATTACTTGTGTCATGTGATTGCTAACTGGAAAGGTGAGGTAATAATTATGGGGGATTTTAATGAAGTTCGTAATAAAAATGAAATATTTGGTTTGGTGTTTAATGTGCAAGGTTCGAATGCTTTTAATTCTTTCATTTCGAGCGCGGGTTTGGAGGAGGTTCCCATTGGAGGTTGTTCTTTCACGTGGTGTCATAAATCAGCTTCAAAGATGAGTAAGCTCGACCGTTTTCTTATTTCTAAAAGTTTAATGAGTTCGTGTCCTAATTTTTCAGCGACCACTTTGGATAGATATTTATCTGATCATCGTCCAATTCTCTTCTGTGAATCAAAGTATGACTACAGGCCTATTCCTTTTTTATTCTTTTAATATTGGCTTGAAGTAGAAGGTTTTGAGAAGCTTGTTAAAGAAACTTGGACCGAAGCTCCAATGGACCTGTCTAACGTTATGCTAAACCTGATGAAAAAGTTGAAGTATCTCAAAAAGAAGATACGTGCATAGAATAATGATATGAGGAAAAATTCTAAAAATAGTAAATTTATGTTCAAAGCGGAGTTAGCAGAATTGGATTCGATTATTGACAAAGGAGACGGTAGTGATGATATTATTAATAAAAGAATGGCGGTTGTTAAGTCGATTCAGGAGTTGGATAAATTGCAATCGATGGAGGCGGCCCAAAAAGCTAAATCAAATGAGCTATTGAACGAGATGAGAACTCTAAATATTATCACGGGATCCTAAACAAAAAAAGAAATCAACTATCCATTCGAGGTGTTTTGGCAGCTGGAAGTTGGATCGACAATCCAATGTTGGTGAAAAATGAGTTTTTAACTCACTTCAAAAATCGGTTTGAGAGACCTCAGGAGGATCGTCTTAAGCTTAATATGGACTTTCCTTGTAAACTGACCTCCATTCAACAATCTGATATGGAAAGTGATGTGTCTAACGAAGAGATTAAAAGGGCGGTTTGGGATTGCGGGGTAGATAAATCCCCGGGTCCGGATGGGTTCACGTTTGCTTTCTATCGTCACTTTTGGAAGTTAATTGAAAATGACGTGGTGGCGGCGGTGAATTTTCCAATTTGGGTCCATTCCTAAAGGTTGTAACTCCTCCTTTATTGCTTTGATTTCGAAGATCCCTGATGCTAAAATGGTTAAGGATTTTAGACCGATCAGTTTAATTAGGAGTTTATTTAAAATAATAGCTAAGATTTTGGCTAATCGTCTTGTGGTGGTTTTGGGGGATATTGTTAATGAGGTGCAATCGGCTTTTTGTTGTGGATATACAAATACTTGACGTTCCGTTTATTCTTAATGAGCTCTTTCAATGGTGCAAGTCGAAGAAGAAACATTCTTTCATTTTCAAAGGAGACTTTGAGAAGGCCTATGACTCGGTTCGTTGATATTATTTAGATGATGTTTTAAAAAAGTTCGGCTTCAGATATAGGTGGTGTGGATGGATCCAAGACTATTTACGATCTACATGGGTTTCGATTATTGTGAATGAGAGTCTCACGGAGGAATTTCAATGCTTCAAGGGTCTCAAACAGGGTGACCCTCTCTCTTCTTTTATATTTATTTTGATTATGGAAAGCCTTCATATTTCGTTTCAAAGAGTCGTGGATGCGGGGATGTTTAAAGGTATTGTGTTAGATTCTTCGATGCAATTATCTCATATGTTTTATACTGATGATGTGGTCTTTGTGGGACAATGGAGTGATTCGAATATTGATACTATTGTACATGTGTTGGATTTCTTTTATCGTGCATCGGGTCTTCGTATTAATATGAGTAAAAGTAAACTGATGGGGATAGCTGTGGACGAGGATAGAGTGGAACAAGTTGCTTCAAAAATTGGGTGTGTTATTCTTAAGGCGCCTTTTTCTTATTTAGGTTCGAAAGTGGGGGGGGGGGGGGGGGGATTATGACTCATATTCAATCTTGGAACGAGGTTGTTGATAATATTGTTGCTCGTCTTTCAAAATGGAAGATGAAGACCTATCGATAGGTGGAAGACTAACGCTTCTTAAGTCGGTTTTAGGGTCGATGCCGATTTATCATATGTTAATATTTAAGGTCCCTATGAAGGTTCTTCACTGTATGGAATCTATTCGGTGTCATTTCTTTAATGGTGCTGATTTAGGTAGTAAAAAGTCGATATAGATAAAATGGAATAATGTGTTGGCATCCAAAGAGAAAGGTGGTCTTGATATTTCAAGCTTATATGCGTTGAATAGAGCTCTCATGTTGAAATGGATTGGCGGTTCAATACGCAAAAGTCATCGTTATGGGCAAGGGTTATCAAAGCTATTCATGGTGATGATAGAAAAATTGGTAAATGTTCGAAAAGTTGTCATACGTCTATATGCCGTGACATTGTTAAGGAGATGGAGGTTTTCAAGAAGCAAGGTATTAGTATTTATAGTTTTTTGCATAAAAAATTAGGAAATGGTGCGAATACTTTTTCTTGGGAGGATGTTTGGCGAGAAAATATGACGTTTAAATACAGATATCCAAGATGATATGCTTTGGAGTCGAATAAGAGAATTGATGTTGCTGCTAAACTAGCGCATTCTAGTATGCCTTATTCTTTTCGTCGTGATCCAAGGAGTGGTGTGGAACAATCTCAATTGGCAGACTTGTTGGCAAAGATTGAGGGTGTTTCTCTTGTTTCTATGAACGACAGGTGGGTTTGGTGTAACACCCCCAATTCATGGTTGCAACGGAATTCAAATTGGGTGTTACTCAACGGCACAATAGTCACAATAATAGAAAACGAACTCCAATTGAGTCGTTTTAAAAGATTTATCATTCAAATTATGTAAATATCAGAGATTACAAAATGAGGTCCCAAATGGTTCCATGTTTACAATTTACATTAAATGAGTTTTGAATGATAATAAGATTTATAGCCCTCTTGAGTATCCGTGCCCTTCCGTGCCATCCTTGATCGTCATGAACCTGAAATACATGCTTGAGAGGTCAACACAAAGGTTGAGTGATATTCATAGAGTTTGTTTAATGTTTGAACACAATATGTTGGTAGTTAAATCGTGAAACAATGATCGTAGTGTGAGCTATAGACTCACACTCATAGTTAGAAAACAAAGATGGGCTACGTTGTTATATGCTCGGAAAGGTTATTAATTCACTAAGCTTATGACACCAAAACGTTAACGTGTACCAATATCGATCGGCAGATTTATCCCGGTAGGTACTTTGCCGTCATACCTAATGTCTCAAATATTAATGCATTTGTTTGAACTTAGTCAAAACAAATGCGATTCGTCAATCCCAATAGGCCTATTCACAATATTCGCGCTCACTATTTCTAGTGATTAAATGGTTCATAATAAGGGATCTCGGTTTGGCAAGGATGGTACTTAGTGATAATAAAATAATCAGGCAAGCATACAATTTAAAAACATTGTGCTCGGTTAAAAATAGCATGTATTTCCCCCAAGGGTTTGTAAAACATTGAAGTAATGTAAAGTGGGGCTATGAACTCACCTTGAGTTGGATGATGTATAATGAGAATGATGGATATGCCGTAAGAACTTCTACGAGCAACCTAGAATAATTGTTGCAACTTAGGTTTGGAATAATGTCTAAGGAAACATAAACATGCCAATATATGTCTTGCACTTAGTCCATGGTCCATGATGTGGTATGATGTATAGTGTAATTCTTTGAAAAGAAATGGTTCATGAAACATGTATAGTTTATATATCGTTTACTTCCGTTTGGGCCGACATAATTCAGAAGTCATGTTAGTAAACGTTCGAGGAGCCAGGACACTTTAATTCGTAAATCCACAACTCATCTCAACGGCTTACATAATGAACTCCTCACATGAGGCTCCCTACTATTGTAGTAGTTGATAAAGTATATATATATATATATATATATATATATATATATATATATATATATATATATATATATATATATATATATATATATATATATATATATATATATAAGTTTTGATCCGAAAAGTTACATGTCCAAGTACTTGAATAAACTTAGGAAAGTTTATCTTTACATGAAGATTGTTATTAGGGTAAGTTTCTTATGACTTATATGGCAATTTCTTGTAATATCTCATGGTTCTTTAGATGAAGTAGATCCAAGTTGTATTTTTAAGTTATCGCTAACTCTCTAGTTCATGTATTTACCTTGGTAAGTTTATATGGTCGTTAGCTCATGGCTTTGCCTTGGTATGTATATATGGTCTTAACTCATAGCTTTGCCATGACCTTTGGTCATTGTTCCATGGTCTTGAGACTCAACCTTGGCTCTAGCCATGGTTGTGGTCTTGATTCTAGGTCATAAGACCTCTTGTTGTTTTTATAAACCATAACCTTTATATAATGACTTTGGTCTAAAAATGGGATGTTAAGAATTTGAAGAAAATATCACTCGAAAAGCGTTTTCAGGGCTCGAGCTTCTTTACTCCTGAACGAAAACGTCGTTCCGGACAACTTTCGTGTTTTAACTTTTTGATGAATCGGACCAGAAGGACCACTTTCAAAATGGCAGAATGCAAACAGTAGGGTATTGACAGTTTCGGCGTTTTGGTTTCGCTAACTTCTTATGGCCATAACTTTTGACTCGTGTACTCGTTTTAAGTGATTCAAATTGCTATGTTTTCCTTTTGAAGTCCTTTATAACAGTAAGTAAGTGTCCAATATCATAGTTGTACTATTTTGGTCGCGGTTCTCCATAAAAGTCACTAGTTTACTTGTTTAAAGATCATAAGTTAACATATATATATATCATAACTTGTTTTACTCATTTTTATACATCATGGACATGATAACAAGACAATATATAGCATGAATGATATGTAAATAGCATGAATATGATATTTAAGCAAGGAAGTGTATTAGAGTTTGCTTACAACTTTTGTGAAGAAACTAACTAGAACCAAGATCAAAATCAAGAATCACTACTTAATCTTCCAAAAATTTACCAACCGTAGCCATGCTTCCATATCAAAAACCCTATCTTATAATCCCTTGATAAACACTAATCTATCGCAAAAACAAGCCTTAGTAAAAAAAATCTTGAAGAAGAACTCATGGAAATTGGATGAGTTTTTGTGGTGATTTTATAGAGTTTTATGGCTGAAAAGTGTTAAGGATCAACTAGGAACTATGACTTGAACTTGTGATGGATTGAATGAGCAAGATCAATGATCAAAATGGTGTATTTTGATGATGTTGGGTCGTTGGTATTGAGAGAGAAAGGAAGAGAATGAGTCTTGATCTTATAAGAAAATGAGGAGGTTAGTTATGTTGACTTGTCAACACTTGGTGAACAAGTATGGACACTTGTATGCATCTTAGAGTTAGGAGCATGAGATCATGCCACAAGTGTGAATCCCCCCCCCCCTAGAGGCGGTTCACAAAGCTTGGGGAACAAGTGTGGACTTTTGATGATATTATCCAAGCTTATGGAGCTAGTTTCGACTCCGTAAAATGCTAACCGTAAGTTGTTACGTCACAAAACGTAAAACCGGGTATCGTAAAAATACGAAACTTGGAGGAATGATTAAACTTGTCAAAATACTCCATAATAAAATATAAAATGAGTGGTAGGTTCCATTGGGGTGCTCAAACTGGAAACACGGGTCTAAAATGCATAATACGTAAAACGTACGAATATTGCGTAAAATTGAGAAAAGTAAAATGTTACTTTTCTAATAGGATATAAATGATTTAAAGTGACTTATAATGTCTAGACTGGGCTCAATCTAGTGTCGGTTGGTATTAAATGTCTTTTAGACATCAAACCGTAAGCCTAAAAATCAAGGAATGACTTATAAAATCAAGGAATGATTTTTGGTCAAAAGATGAGGGAAAAATATGTTGACTTATTACAAAAAGTTGAAAACTTAAATCGTCTTAGAAATGCGGTGCAGGTATAGGCTAAGGTTACGGCTGAGTAAAAATTCTTAAAAACTGAAAATTCCAGTTTTTCACGGCCGAGGCTTATTTTGGTCATGTTTTTCTCAGTCATGATTAATTCTCAAATAAATCATGGGTGTGTAAAACATTTTTCTGATGCGGGGTCACTTAACGCGGTCGAGTTTCGTTGTGCGTAGAATTTTTGAATGACGTTTTACCCTAAAACGTGTAATTCCTTATTAACTTTCACGAAAATGAGCTTATGAATGTCAAACTTTTAATTTGCCGTGGAAATGATTTATCACTCGAGGCCAAGAAACAAAAATTAGATTTCGGGAAAATTTCAGGAAAAATGAATAGTAAAAGTGAATAGTGAAATTTTTCAGAAATAGTAATTAACCTAAAAATGTGAATTGTTACAGTCTCTACCCCTTACGAGGAACTTCGTCCCGAAGTTCTATGTGTGTTATATGTTGGAGTGGTGTCGATGAACAGGTGTGGTTACTGATGAGTGCTCAAACACTCATCATTTTTGATCTAATCTGAACTGCAAAACATACAAAAACACTCAATAATGCATCAAAATACTAAAAATATTTCAAAATTGTGTTTTATATGTCTTAGATGCAAAATGAGCAAAAACAGATGAAAAACACACAAAGTTTGCAAAATTGGCAGATTCAGTCCCCCAACTTTCATAAAATTACAAAACTAGTCCCTGGATATTCAAAATATAGAAAATTATCACCGAAGGTCATTTTGAAATCATAAAATGTCATATTTAGTCCTTTGGTGAAAAAAATTGGAAAGTTTTGGAAATTTACAAGATTAGCCCCTGGAGTTTCAGATTTTGGCAGATTCAGTCCCTGGTGGGATATTTTTGGATAAAAAATCATTTTTAGTCCTTGGAAGTTCAAAAATGTTCAAATTTGGTCCTTGGATAAAAGATTTTACAAAATGGCAACTTTAGTCCCCGGATTTTGAAAATCAACATAAATAGTCCCCGGGTGATTTAAAATGGGAAAATCACATTTTTGGTCCTTTGGTTGTTTTAACATGGCAAGTTTAATCCTTTTGATATCTTTTGAAACTTGTCAACACAGGTCCCTAAACTTTTCATAAATTACAAATATGGTCCTTGTTTTTTTTTTTTTACTACTTAACCAAATGCTCCCTTTTGTAATATTACCACCCAAATCCAAAACCCATGAACCTGATCCAGTAACCAACACCCAAGCCCAAACCTTACAAACCCAGCCCACCCCCTAATTTATAACTCCCCCGTTTAATAAACTAAACCCGGTCAAACCATGGTTTGACTCACCATCTCCACCCCCACTAGCAGCCTGCAACACCACTTCCATACTCCACATCCCCCCCCCCCTCTGTCACTTCTCCCATAACTTGTTCCCCTAGCCTCCACAACCCTCCAAACTCCATTTAATTCCCTCAAAACTCTCCAAGCAATCCATTATCTGCCAAAACTATTTTTCCCGCCAAAGAAAATTAAATGGTTATGATCAAAGAGAAGCAATCCAAGGGCTCACAAGCTGTTGGGAAAGTCAAAGAAACTCCCTGGGAGCTATAAAAGTGAAAGAAAAGAGAAAAGAGGGAGTCAGTTAGCTTATGTAGTTTTAAATTAGTTTAGCTAATCATTTTTTAGTGTAATCACTTTTCCAGTTGTAATCCTTAGTTAAATAATGTTGTAATCAATCTTCCTAGTGTAACATGAACTATATTTCACCTTAATTTCAAGTTTTCTTCACAAAATCAGTTTATGGCATTTTTAATTTGAAAATCTCATTTAGTTTCTTTGTTGTTGAAACCTGTTGGTTAGTAATCCTTTGAATTCCATTAGGCTCATTTATAAGTTTTCAAAAGCTTTTAAAGCATTTCAACTAGTTTAAATCAGTTTCACAAAAATTCTAAAAAAATCATAAATAAATAGGTTGAAAAATAAAAAATCACCATTGAAGCAGACTAGATGCAAAGAGCATGGTAAAGGCTGGATTACCATGGTTGTAGTACCTCATGGGAGGTGTTAAGATAGTCTCTTGGATCTTGGTTCACATTTCTCAGTTGGAATTCCTTTGTAAGCAGTTTTCAATCCTTATTTGCAGCTTGTTATAGAAGTAGTGAATCAATGCTTAAATTGATGTTTGTGGGTTACTTAGACAATTATTAGTTGTAATATTGTTTAAATAGTCATACTTGTTCAATAAATTCCATCTTTAGTGTTTAAAATTGCATTTCATAGTGTAACTGCCTCAGTAAAGGGGTGTTTGGATTTGAGTATCCATCTGTGTATTTGAGCCTTTCAGTAGTTTAGACTTATTGAAACATCATTCTTAGGTTCTAGTTACCTCAGTCATAGCATAACATTTGTATCTTGTTAAGCCAAAAGTCAATATCCCACAAGTTCCACCACCACAGTTAACTGTGGTGGTTTGTGAGTTCCATAACTCATCAATTCTTAACATAAGTTGTTCATTTAACTTATTTTGGTTTCAATTTTACTTATAAACATGTATCTAATCAGTAATGATCATTCAAAGTCCAAAAAAGTCAAAATATTAAGTTCTAAGCAAAAAGTCAAAGGTTTGCATTTCAGAATTTTCCAAAACTTCAAGTAATTAATTTGAATTTTGTGTTTGGATTCATGGCATAAAACTTGTTGTAATTTGTACTCTACCATCCCATCTTCAAGATCCCACATCCCTTTTATTTTTGAGATTTTTGTGGTGGGCCCCACAGCCCTCCAAAGTGAACTGCAGGGCACCCTTTGCCCCTGCATCAGCAGGTCTGCAGCCTACCACCACCACTTTGGTGATGGTTTATGACCACCACAGTGGGTCCCAAGCCACCAAGTTGTTTTCTTCCAACCCTCCCCCTACCAGGCTCCATATATTGACCCATGGTTTGACCACATACCCACTGGGACCCACCTGGATTACCCACTAAACCTTGTCCCAAATCTGAGCAATATTTGGTTTTGGAATGTGCTTATTTTGATCTTATTGCTTATTGTGTGGTCCACCTCTGCTTTTTCTGGTTTAAACTTGTCTTATACACTTAATTGAATCAGTTTTACCCATTGTGGGTCCCACACATGCTGGTTTAAGCTTATTTTCCATTTTGGTCAACCAAAGTCAACTGTTGGCTTTTTGTTTTCCATTTGGCTTATTTTTAAAGTTATAAAAAGTTTGATTTCACAAAAGTTTGTTGTTTTCAGTTGTAAAATAGATTGGGAAAAGAAAAATCCAGAAAATCAAATGTAATTTTAAGTGATAGTTTCTATTTAATGTAATTTAATTTTAATTTTCATTTTTAAATTTTAATTAAGTACTTAGCTATTTTATATTTTTATTAAATTCCTCATATATTAAAGTATTTATAATAATTTTTTCATATTTTTATTTTATCTTTTAGTATTTATTAGATTTAATCTTAGTTTTATTAGTAATTAATTAATATTAAGTTTAAAATAGCATAATTAGTTTTTATTAAGTAAAACCTAGTTTTTATATTTTTTATAGCTTTTATATGTTATAAAATAATTTTAGAAATTTTATTAGAATTTTTACTGTTCATTTAGTATTTTTCTTAATTTAAAATAGTTAATTAGATAATTAGTAATTAATTAGTAATTAATTAATATAAAAATCACAAAAAGACAAAAACACTTATTTTTATTTTTAAAACTTATTTTTAATTATTTTTGGATTTTAGAAATTTTATTTTCATTTTTCTAGTGCTTAATTAATATTATATTGTATTTAAGTATTTTAATTATTAATAATTAGTATTTAATTAATATTAAATAATTAATTAGGGTTAAAACTTATTTTAATTTTCTAAAAATTTTTCTTTTACCCTTAGTTTGTAAAAAAGTCATTTTCACCCCCTGGGTGTTTTCAGATTTCCGTTTTCACTTTTTATTTCGTACGCTTACGTTTTATTTAAACGTGAACGTACGCGTTATAAGTTTTAAACGTTTCTGGTTTTTCTGACTTTCCAGTATTGTTAATATATTGTATTTAAGCTATTATCTTTCATATTCCAGTAGTGTAATCATCACAACTCACTTTAAACCCTTTCCTGTCCAAATTCACCCGATCACAAACCCGTTTTAATACCATCCACACCTCGTCGGGACTTAACGACCCGGGGAAACCCTATACTTCCACGGAGATTGATTCTAAGCTGTTTGACTTTTACGGTTGACCATTCACAAGTGGTTGACCAATAATCGTCTGACGGTTTAGCACCAATCAAATTTTGGCGCCGCTGCCGGGGAGGTGTACGCGCTATTCTGAACGGTTTTTCTGATTAGTGTCTTTGGAATTCGTTCCATTGTACATTTATCCATCCTTTGTTCATATTTTCCTATTTTCAAAACAAAGCCTTTCCCGAAAACATTTTAAACTCAGTTTTCAACGAACACAAAAAACACAAAAACATTTTCTTTATCATTTGTACAAAATGTTTATTCAAAAACCCAAAAATATTCACCTTTACCCTCTCACATCTTTGATTCTTCATCCCTACCCCTCCCAAACCTTTTGATTCTTTCTATGTCTCATCCACACTTTCTGGTTTGCCAGTGGTGTGGTAATCCTCATAATGGTGGCAATTGCCCCAGCTGTGGCATGGTAGAGTCGGGAAACAGGTCTGTCTATAACCAGAATCCCTATTCCTACCATGACACGACTGATTCATTCCATCAGTTACCACACTATGAGACTCAACAGTTTTACTGTTGTGAGTACTGTGGTGGTTCACATTACAGTTCCGATTGTCAATCGGGAAACACGCTTGTCTATGAGCAGTTTCCTGGTAACGATTATAACTCTATCACACACCACCCACAACCACACCAGTTTCACTGTTGTGAGTATTGTGGAGATCCACACTCTAGCTCGGATTGTCAAACAAGGAATCCATTTCCTTGTAACAATTACGACTCTTCGTTTTCAGACCCACCTCCACAGTACGATATGATTCACACAACTCCTCAAGAAACCGAGCAAGACCTTTTACTAAAGGCTCTTGATATTTTAAAAGAACTTAAGGAGGAGTTGGTTACTACACCGTTTCGAGACTCTCGTGAGAAATCTATGGCAGAATTACTTGCTGAGGAACGAGAGACTAAAAACGAATTGAGCGTGGAAGAATTACTTGTCTTAGAACAAGCAGCTATAACACGTGCCAAATTTCGTCAAGCTGCTCTTCTAGACTGTGATGATGATAGTGATATTGAAGATACCCTTGATATCCTTCAATTTTATAAGGGTTCGTCAGATTCATCACTTGTGATTCTTCCCATTGAGAATCAGGGAGAAAATAATGAGACGGGGAAATTACTAGCCGTTGAACAAATGGAACTTGAAGATTCCATGAATGCTAGCTCCTCTCATCTCCCTCAGTCTATTGTTATCACACCCGAAGTTCACACTCACTCTCTGAACATGGGGGATGAGCATCTTAGCACTGTTCCTAATAAGGAATCGGACGAATTAATAAAGTCTAGTGTTGAGATCCTTGTCCCAATCCCAGGAGAGTTACAGAGGACTTTTGATCAAGTGTGTGATATTCTTTCCACCCCTAATAATCCAAATGATCAAATTAAGACTGTCTCTGATTCCAGTGATGATTGTTTATCTTTTGGAGACATTGAATTTATTGATGCATCACTTCTCCACTCAGATGTTGACTTTCTTCTTGAAGAGTTCGCTGATGAACTCTCTCATATGGATCCCATCCCACCAAGGGATGAAAATGAAGTCTTTGACTTTGATGCGGATTTGAGAGAGTTAGAATTCTTACTTACTCGTGATCCTTCGATTGAACTTACTCAGATCAATCTACTCTCTCCGGAAAGTGAAAATGATCTGGACGAATTCGATGCTTTTCTTACTGAAGATAGTTCAATTTCATATGAAGTTGATGATAATTATCTTGATCCTGAGGGGGACATTCTTTTTCTAGAAAGTTTGTTAAATGAAGATCTATTCCCCCCTCTCCCACCCAAACAACTTCATAATGAGGAAATCAAATCAGTTGAGAAAACTGATAAATTTCCTGAGATCAAGCTCAAGGACTTGCCTCCTCCACTTGAATATACATTTCTTGAGGAGGAAGTTCTTATCTTAATTGCTATTCAGATCTCTCTTCTCTCCTTCACCTACCAGGTGATTTCTCCTCTTCTTCACTCCTTCGGGAGTGAGGATACTATATTTGATCCCGACATTTTCATGTATCATTATCTTGAGCCGGATACTTATCTCATCGGTGTGGAACTTTCACGTGCTTCAAATGTTTGTCCAAACATCTTGAATGAAAGTCCGATTGAGATTGTTTCTTCCACATCATGCTTCCCCAAGGACAAATGAATTCGGGGTCGAGTCAAGCTAGCGACTCGGTAAACAAAAACAATAGCACGCTTATAGGGTTTTCACCCTAAGTGTGGGGGAGTCCCCCATGCTATGGTTACAAGAGTGAAAAACAAAATGGTGTTTTCCACGCTTAGCTTGTAATGTTGCCCTTTTACGTTCAAAATGTCGGCATAATAGCCGGGATTTTGAATATTGAGGACAATATTCATGCTAAGTGTGGGGGGGGGGGGGGGGGGTATTCGCTATTCTAGCGAATTTTATCACATTTTACTATATAATACCCCCGTTTTTGCCAAAATTTCAAAAATTTTTCACTGGTGCTTCAAAATTTTTTTTGGTAATCAGTCCGCCTTGTCTAAGCGACAAAAGGGATTGGCTAGTCCAGGAGCAAACGGCTCTTGGTAAAGACATATCAAATCCGTTGACGTCTGGCAATTTGCCCAAAATTGTATGGTTCCTCAACTCCCCGAAAACAAATGAGTTGGCTAGCCCGCAAGATTATGGCTTGTGGTAAAGGCCGTGGAAAAACCATAATTGGTAATCAGCTCACCAAGATGTTGACTATTCCATCAAGAGCTGGCTAGTCCAGAAGCAAACGGCTTTTGGTAAAGACTAATCAAATCCGTTGACAGCTGGTGGTTTGCTCAAAATCACACGGTTATCAGGTGTGCCACAGTTCTTACACCTGGCTACTCCAGAAGTGATGGCTTTTGGTAAAGAGTTTTTCAAATCCATCAAGTTTTCAAAACAGTATTGCTAGGGACTAGCAATAGTTTAGTGTGGGGGATTGATGAGTGCTCAAACACTCATCATTTTTGATCTAATCTGAACTGCAAAACATACAAAAACACTCAGTAATGCATCAAAATACTAAAAATATTTCAAAATTGTGTTTTATATGTCTTAGATGCAAAATGAGCAAAAACAGATGAAAAACGCACAAAGTTTGCAAAATTGGCAGTTTCAGTCCCCCAACTTTCATAAAATTACAAAACTAGTCCCTGGATATTCAAAATATAGAAAATTATCACCGAAGGTCATTTTGAAATCATAAAATGTCATATTTAGTCCTTTGGTGAAAAAAATTGGAAAGTTTTGGAAATTTACAAGATTAGCCCCTGGAGTTTCAGATTTTGGCAGATTCAGTCCCTGGTGGGATATTTTTGGATAAAAAATCATTTTTAGTCCTTGGAAGTTCAAAAATGTTCAAATTTGGTCCTTGGATAAAAGATTTTACAAAATGGCAACTTTAGTCCCCGGATTTTGAAAATCAACATAAATAGTCCCCGGGTGATTTAAAATGGGAAAATCACATTTTTGGTCCTTTGGTTGTTTTAACATGGCAAGTTTAATCCTTTTGATATCTTTTGAAACTTGTCAACACAGCTCCCTAAACTTTTCATAAATTACAAATATGGTCCTTGTTTTTTTTTTACTACTTAACCAAATGCTCCCTTTTGTAATATTACCACCCAAATCCAAAACCCATGAACCTGATCCAGTAACCAACACCCAAGCCCAAACCTTACAAACCCAGCCCACCCCCTAATTTATAACTCCCCCGTTTAATAAACTAAACCCGGTCAAACCATGGTTTGACTCACCATCTCCACCCCCACTAGCAGCCTGCAACACCCTTCCATACTCCACATCCCCCCCCCCCTTGTCACTTCTCCCATAACTTGTTCCCCTAGCCTCCACAACCCTCCAAACTCCATTTAATTCCCTCAAAACTCTCCAAGCAATCCATTATCTGCCAAAACTATTTTTCCCGCCAAAGAAAATTAAACGGTTATGATCAAAGAGAAGCAATCCAAGGGCTCACAAGTTGTTGGGAAAGTCAAAGAAACTCCCTGGGAGCTATAAAAGTGAAAGAAAAGAGAAAAGAGGGAGTCAGTTAGCTTATGTAGTTTTAAATTAGTTTAGCTAATCATTTTTTAGTGTAATCACTTTTCCAGTTGTAATCCTTAGTTAAATAATGTTGTAATCAATCTTCCTAGTGTAACATGAACTATATTTCACCTTAATTTCAAGTTTTCTTCACAAAATCAGTATATGGCATTTTTAATTTGAAAATCTCATTTAGTTTCTTTGTTGTTGAAACCTGTTGGTTAGTAATCCTTTGAATTCCATTAGGCTCATTTATAAGTTTTCAAAAGCTTTTAAAGCATTTCAACTAGTTTAAATCAGTTTCACAAAAATTCTAAAAAAATCATAAATAAATAGGTTGAAAAATAAAAAATCACCATTGAAGCAGACTAGATGCAAAGAGCATGGTAAAGGCTGGATTACCATGGTTGTAGTACCTCATGGGAGGTGTTAAGATAGTCTCTTGGATCTTGGTTCACATTTCTCAGTTGGAATTCCTTTGTAAGCAGTTTTCAATCCTTATTTGCAGCTTGTTATAGAAGTAGTGAATCAATGCTTAAATTGATGTTTGTGGGTTACTTAGACAATTATTAGTTGTAATATTGTTTAAATAGTCATACTTGTTCAATAAATTCCATCTTTAGTGTTTAAAATTGCATTTCATAGTGTAACTGCCTCAGTAAAGGGGTGTTTGGATTTGAGTATCCATCTGTGTATTTGAGCCTTTCAGTAGTTTAGACTTATTGAAACATCATTCTTAGGTTCTAGTTACCTCAGTCATAGCATAACATTTGTATCTTGTTAAGCCAAAAGTCAATATCCCACAAGTTCCACCACCACAGTTAACTGTGGTGGTTTGTGAGTTCCATAACTCATCAATTCTTAACATAAGTTGTTCATTTAACTTATTTTGGTTTCAATTTTACTTATAAACATGTATCTAATCAGTAATGATCATTCAAAGTCCAAAAAAGTCAAAATATTAAGTTCTAAGCAAAAAGTCAAAGGTTTGCATTTCAGAATTTTCCAAAACTTCAAGTAATTAATTTGAATTTTGTGTTTGGATTCATGGCATAAAACTTGTTGTAATTTGTACTCTACCATCCCATCTTCAAGATCCCACATCCCTTTTATTTTTGAGATTTTTGTGGTGGGCCCCACAGCCCTCCAAAGTGAACTGCAGGGCACCCTTTGCCCCTGCATCAGCAGGTCTGCAGCCTACCACCACCACTTTGGTGATGGTTTATGACCACCACAGTGGGTCCCAAGCCACCAAGTTGTTTTCTTCCAACCCTCCCCCTACCAGGCTCCATATATTGACCCATGGTTTGACCACATACCCACTGGGACCCACCTGGATTACCCACTAAACCTTGTCCCAAATCTGAGCAATATTTGGTTTTGGAATGTGCTTATTTTGATCTTATTGCTTATTGTGTGGTCCACCTCTGCTTTTTCTGGTTTAAACTTGTCTTATACACTTAATTGAATCAGTTTTACCCATTGTGGGTCCCACACATGCTGGTTTAAGCTTATTTTCCATTTTGGTCAACCAAAGTCAACTGTTGGCTTTTTGTTTTCCATTTGGCTTATTTTTAAAGTTATAAAAAGTTTGATTTCACAAAAGTTTGTTGTTTTCAGTTGTAAAATAGATTGGGAAAAGAAAAATCCAGAAAATCAAATGTAATTTTAAGTGATAGTTTCTATTTAATGTAATTTAATTTTAATTTTCATTTTTAAATTTTAATTAAGTACTTAGCTATTTTATATTTTTATTAAATTCCTCATATATTAAAGTATTTATAATAATTTTTTCATATTTTTATTTTATCTTTTAGTATTTATTAGATTTAATCTTAGTTTTATTAGTAATTAATTAATATTAAGTTTAAAATAGCATAATTAGTTTTTATTAAGTAAAACCTAGTTTTTATATTTTTTATAGCTTTTATATGTTATAAAATAATTTTAGAAATTTTATTAGAATTTTTACTGTTCATTTAGTATTTTTCTTAATTTAAAATAGTTAATTAGATAATTAGTAATTAATTAGTAATTAATTAATATAAAAATCACAAAAAGACAAAAACACTTATTTTTATTTTTAAAACTTATTTTTAATTATTTTAGGATTTTAGAAATTTTATTTTCATTTTTCTAGTGCTTAATTAATATTATATTGTATTTAAGTATTTTAATTATTAATAATTAGTATTTAATTAATATTAAATAATTAATTAGGGTTAAAACTTATTTTAATTTTCTAAAAAATTTTCTTTTACCCTTAGGTTTGTAAAAAAGTCATTTTCACCCCCTGGGTGTTTTCAGATTTCCGTTTTCACTTTTTATTTCGTACGCTTACGTTTTATTTAAACGTGAACGTACGCGTTTTAAGTTTTAAACGTTTCTGGTTTTTCTGACTTTCCAGTATTGTTAATATAGTGTATTTAAGCTATTATCTTTCATATTCCAGTAGTGTAATCATCACAACTCACTTTAAACCCTTTCCTGTCCAAATTCACCCGATCACAAACCCGTTTTAATACCATCCACACCTCGTCGGGACTTAACGACCCGGGGAAACCCTATACTTCCACGGAGATTGATTCTAAGCTGTTTGACTTTTACGGTTGACCATTCACAAGTGGTTGACCAATAATCGTCTGACGGTTTAGCACCAATCAGTTACTTATGAGGACTAAAGTCTGGGATTACCGGTGATGTAGTTTGATTTGTTGTTTCAGTGTATGGTGTAGGATGAGGCTTACTTTTATGTAGGAAAGGTATGGTAATAGTCGAATATCAAAGGAAATTGATATAGCAGTCGAATATTAATAGGAATTGAGATAGTAATTGCAATCATAGCCTAGTAGGTAATCGGTTGTTGTACCTAGTGTTTATTGACTTCATACTTATGTTATTTCGGATACAAATAAGCCCACTTATTTATAATTCTTTATTTACATAGAGAGGCATCCCAAACAATGTAAGTAAAGGAATATAAACTTATGCTTCGGTGATTTACAATTTCTTTATTTAAATGAAAAGGCATCCCAATCCATTCAAATAATTATAAATCATCCTACTTAAGAATTCACAACACAACATTCATACTTAGCCGGTGAGTTATAAGGTAGTGTATTACGAGATGATACTGGTGTAGCAAAAATACAAGATGAATATTCAATCTTGTAAGGCTGATGAGGGTATTTGTGGTGTAACTAAGGATGATTTGAGCTGTAAAAGTGCATCAAGATCTGTTAATGAGTTTGTGGTTGCAACGGTTGTGAAGATAATGATGTGATATGTTGATGAACAAAAGTGTGTAGGGTATGCTTAACATTAATACTCTTAGGTATAGATGTTGAGTTTGTTTTAAAAATCTTAAGAGATTTTAAAGGTTTATGATGGAATGGTATCCTTAGGACCTAAACAGGATAGTACTTCTGTAGGATGAAGAGAATAATTGATAACTATCCCAAGATAGTAGTTAGGATTATCTCATAAATGAAAAATTTCAAGAATGAATTTAGATCATACAAATAAGGTGTTAAGATCTTGCTGAGTGGTAAGGCACTATCGTGTCTCTAGATTGTTTTAATGTATTCTGGTGGTTTATCGTGTTCATGTAGGAAATCAATCTAAACATAACCCTAGTACAACTATTCTCAGTATTTGAAAATTTTAAGTCGAATATAGTTAGTCAGACTATATTCCACTGTCCCTAGGTTAAATATAGGTGACTAGTCTATATTTAGCCAAGGTTCGATAAAATTTTCAAATACCTAAATTAGGTATACTTGTGATATGACCGTTGCTTTCGGGAAACTGTCCACTAAACAAAGGCGATGTCAAACCCTTAAGTTGCAAGTCCCGCCCATACAAGACTTGTAACGTATGTTTTCATATTCCATTGCATAGAAGATAGTAAGGGTAGGTACGTATTGAAAAGAAGTTTTAAGTAGTTCTAAAATAGAACATACTTGGCCAGGATCACGAACTTTTAATAATGAAGGTTTCAGAAGAAAACTTTGATGAATGTAGGGCTGAACTTCAGCTTTTGTAGGTGATGGATTTGTTTGTCCTTTTAAAAATCTCATATTTCTATTTTGAAATCGATAGATTGTGATGGGTTTTTGATGTCATATGAAATGATATTGATGATGTGATGGAATGATTCTAGAGACCATTGCGCAAAACACAATGTCTCGGAAGTAGGTTAGACCATTGTGCAATTCACAATGTCTGGGAAGTAGGTTAAACCATTGTGTGACTCAAAACATTTGAGAAATAATTAAGACCATTGTATAATACAATGTCTTGGAAAATAGGAAAGACCATTGCAATCAGTTACAATGTCTTGGACATAAAATGTTGGAGTAGGAACATGATTGGGAGAATCTGGCTGTGTCGTAATGCCCTAGAATAGGCATACGCAGATATGTTTAGTCCATTGTTTAGATAAATGATTGAAAATAAACCGAGTTTATATATCAATATACTAATATGTTCATGTAGTATAAAATGCTTACGGGGAAATGCTCAATTACGGGGAATTGTTACATTTGGTAATTGGAAGGTTCGGGGGATTTTTCCGTCGCATCGGTTAGAAAGTTGATAGATGATAGAAGGTTACCGGATGTGTCTTCTAAGACTCGGTGGATTAAAGCAATGCCCATCAAGGTAAACATTCATGCTTTGAAGGTGAGATTAGATTGTTTATATACTAGATTCAATATTTCGCGTAGAGGTATGGATATTGCTTCTATTCTTTGTCCGATAATGCGGTGGAATCGTCGAGACATTTATTCTTTGATTGCCATATTGCTAAAGATATTTTTCGAAAGATTTGTCGATGGTGGGATGTGAGTTATATGGAGATGTACTTGTATGAAGACTGGATTCTAAATCTTAGGCTATTTGTTAAACATAAAAGATTGTTAGAAGGTGTGTGTTATGGGATGTGGTGGCATCTTTGGTCGTTCAGTAACATGTGTGCTTTTGGTTCGGTGTTTTCTTCTAAGGCCTCGATCTTTGAAGATGTAGTTTTGCATTCTTTTTATTGGAGTCGTTATAAATATAATGTATCTTTCAGTTGGGTTGATTGGATAAAAAATCCTCAACTTGTTTCTTTGTAATTTTCTTGCTTCTTACTAGCTTTTTAACAAATTCGCTGTGTTCACCCAAAAAAAAAAAAAAAAAAAAAAAAAAAAAAAAAAAAAAAAAATCTCGATAGAAACAAAGGACTTCGATATTTGCCACTTACAGAAAACTACATTTAAGGCGTAAAATACATCATAATATTATTTTTCATTCTCAAAGCAATAAAGTACTAGTAGTAGTAATATAAACAGTTGGGTTGATTGGATAAAAAATCCTCAACTTGTTTCTTTGTAATTTTCTTGCTTTTTACTAGCTTTTTAACAAATTCGCTGTGCTCACCCAAAAAAAAAAAAAAAAAAAAAAAAAAAAAAATCTCGATAGAAACAAAGGACCTCGATATTTGCCACGTACAGAAAACTCATTTAAGGCGTAAAATACATCATAATATTATTTTTCTTTCTCAAAAGTCAAAACAATAATAAAGTACTAGTAGTAGAAATATAAACTTAATAATCCAAAACCAAGTTAGGCCATGTTGTTGAATTCAGGCTTTCATTAGTGCTAACCGCTTTTAGCAAAAATAATTATGTGAGTGAGTGAGTCATTTGTTTGCTATGGGCTAATAATAGATATGTGGGCTTGTGGGAAACTAGAAATATACATGGGCTAATTATAGACGTGTAACATGGCAACACCAAAGAAACTTTTTGTGTATACTCTTCTACAATCCAAACAAAATCTTAACAGAGATAACGAGTGGGTTTACCCGCGCGTTGCTGCGGGAATGTTTTGTTTAATCTAAACTCGAAATTAAACGGTTGTATAAAAAAAATTTGTTATTAAGGACTAAATATGCAAAAGGTTGATAACCGTAAGTACTATTTTCGTAAAGTGTTTCTGAAAATAGTATTTTTTTTTACGGCCTGAGATTGTCGGTATGTTGCAAAGTTAGTATTTAGGGACTAACTTTGAAATTAAAAGTTAATATGAGGGTCTTCTTCTGTACAATATTAACGGCCGGATTAACTTTGCAATAGATCCATAACCTCATGGTCTAAAACGAAAATTTAATTAGAGGGCGGTGCATCTCTTTTATATTAAAAAAAAAAAAAAAAAAAAAAAAAAAAAAAAAAAATCGGTACTGTTTTGCACTGTAGCAAACGAAAAAAAAAGTGGGGCACTGTGCTGCACTGTTCTGCACTGTAGCATGAACAGTGCATCACACTCACATACACCTAATCACTTTTAGAATATATATATAATGACATTTGTTTTCACGATCAATGAGTAAAAACCGTTTGGATTTTATATGTAAGTGTGAGCATGGCTCGGGTTTGGCCAAAACCAAAAACTGGTCCAAACGGTTCGGTTTGTGTTAATATTTTTCTTTCACGGTTTTGTTTGTCTTATGACCCGTTAAAGAGCTAGCGAAACAACAATGTGTAAATTAATATGTAAGTTCGAGTCTAATGATTGATGTTTCTTTTAATTATTTGTTCATAGCTGTCTTCCTAAAAAATAAAAAAAAGTTCTTTGCAAGTTTGTGGAGCTTTAAAGGCAATATGTAAGTAGTAGCTTTTAGGCAAAGAGAGTTTATGCAATAATATCCATACCCTACGCAATAGTATCAACTCTTAATGGCTTTTTCACATTTTAAGCATGCTATAAGTAGTAAATCAACGTGATTCAAAAACTACAGTTTCTGTTACTTTTGTTTTGAAAAAGAAAGACATATAAGTCAGAAATAAACATTTATGGTCATTTATACCATGATGGGACCCTTTTTGAGCTAGCTCTTTAGTTAGTCTCAACTCTCAACATTGTTGTCGACATGACCATTTACAGAACGAGGTATGTACAAATGACCATTACCGATTGTTTGATATGCATATTAGCGTCACATCACTTGATTTTTTCACCGTTATCTGATCAATCACTTTTTTCATGGTACGTTTTTATATTTGATCAATCACTTTTTTCATGTTACGTTTTTATCAGGACAACTGACCATTTTTTTCCACCAAAATAAATCAACCCTACATTTTTTTTGTTGGTAAACATAGGTTTCCGACTCGACATTGCAAGCTGACTAATCCCACGACGACTACCCTTTTTCCGTGGCCACAAGGGGATTAATTTTCTCCCCGTTGGATTCGAACCCTTGACCTCCTCTTTAAAAGGCTGATATTCTTACCGCTAGGTCATCCTTGTGGTTAATCAACCCTACATTTGCACAAACCTCTTTTTGAAACAAAAGTTGTCCATAGTAAATCACAAAACTCCACAAACGGCGACGAATTACCAAACAATATGTTAACGAATGCGTCTGTTTTTTCATATGTTCTTATTAACTTTTTTGGGATAAAGAATGACGCATATTTTTCAGTACCCAGTTATTAACTTTTCTCGTACAACCAATGACACACATTGCTTGTGTAGGTAGAAACAAATCACTTTTTCTAACCAACTTAAAGCTAAAAAAAACGTACACTTCCATCATCAGTTCATCATGTGATGCATTGTACACCTATATGGCATGATTCATATGTACCACTCATCTCAATGTTATTATTTACTTTTACTTTTTGTAATACTAAAAATAAATAGTAAGAAAATTTGATCGTATATTACTATATTATCTTTACGAGATATTATTATTATAAACTTTAAGAAAAACAATAATTAATTAGTTAGGAGTAAAACTATCATTTTGTAAAAATTAATGAATAAATAACAATAGAGAATGATTATAATTTCGGGTAAATGACAAAAAATAATCGAACTTGACATTTTTTGTAATTATGTGTAGCCAACTATTTTTTTTCTTATTGTGTATACTGAACTTTCAAATTTCGATTATAGTGTGTATTTTCTGATTATTATGTCATGTAAAATGACCATTTTACATTTCGAAATTTGAAAAAATTAAAGGTAAAATGGCAACAAAATACACACAATGATTGAAATTTGAAAATTCATTACATATAATAAAAAAAAAAAAAAAAAAAAAAAAAGCTACACATATTCACAAAAGTGTCAAGTTTGATGAATTTTTTTGTCATTTTCCATGTAATTTTCTTACACTATAGCTAAGTTTGGCAAAAATAGCTATGAGCAGCTGTGAGCAGTATCCACAGCTCACTGCTCACCGCTCACAACTTCATAATGAAACATTCAAAAAATGAGTTTTCCTAACGAACATTAAAAATCAAAAAGCTTATTCTCACCGCTCATCACCCAAAAAAAATTCAAAAACTCTGCGCCAAATATAGGCTATATGTTTTTTTTTATCGAAGACAAATTATTTTTTAAGGATCCGACAAGGAGTAAAAAAAACAAAATCCAAACCGGGTCATAACCCAACCCGACCCGGCCTAAAACCTTTTCCCGTCTTCAAGCTCCAAATTTTTTTAAGATAAAATAAAACTTTTTTTTCTCAAATCCATCGATTTTTCACTCTCTCTCAAAAAAATAAAATAAAAAAATATTTTTTTTAGGGTTTAAAAAAAAAGGGTAAGCAAATCTTGAAATTAGGGTTTGCAGATCTAATCATGTTTTGGAAGCTTACATCTTTATCTGCATCTTCACCTGTAAGTTTTCATAAATCAAATCTTTATTTTAAAGATTGTATTTTTATTTATTTTTATTCATTGGGTTTTTTTGAAAATTTATTTCTTGTGTTTTTTTTTGAGTTTTTTGATATGGGTTTGTTTTTTCTAAGAATCTTGATTAAGGAAACATGTTTTTTTTTTAATGAAAAGAAATGATTTTTATGTAGTTAATGATAATGGCAGCTGTGTTAAAAGGATATATGGAAAGTATTCATTACTTAGGTTATTATGATATTAACTTCAAAAACATTTACATTTGACATAGGAAAATGTGTTGATTCTGACTTATAAAGTTTTATTCTTTGGTTTTGGATATGAGAATCGTTTTCGTGATATTAGTTGTGAAATGTGATGTGATGCTTAGGTTGGTTAATAAGCGGCATTGTAGTGTAGTGTAATGCTCGAAATCCGTTAAAACGCTCCTTGAATATGTGCATGAGTATTTTCAAGTTGAAGGAAAGTGAGTCAAATATATCTGCTCGTTTAACATGTAATACTAATGATCAATGGATAACGTATATAAGTGAGAGCTGATTTTATTGTTGACCCGCTTAATAATCTAAATGGGTATATTTAGTTTTTTTGTGCAAATAGTAACCATCGCCTTAAGTGTGCTATTTGTTTAAATATTGGAAAATGATGAACTCTCGATATATTCGTTTTATTACATGGGATGCCGAATTTGTTTACTCGATTGATCTACCTTCACACATACAAGTTGCATCTTTGACGACTTTTAATTTTGCTAGATTAATGCATCAAATAAGCATAAATTGACCACCTCACGATAAACCACTTGAGGTAATCATAATATGATTAATCTTAAACGTTGGTTAATCAACAATGAAGACAATCATAATGTTGTGCAATATGTAACAGTGAACAAATGTTCTGATACGATGTTTCCTAAGACACATTATGTTCATTGTTGCTAGACATACACCACGTTGATTCAGGATTTTTTGGATTCTCTTCAATGCCAATTATAGTTAGAGCTAAAGGATTATGGTCTTTAAAAGCATGAGTCTTCATTGTTGATTAACCAAAGTCCGAGTTTAACGGATAGTGATGCCCCTTGGGACATCCTATGTAGTAAATATAGTATAACGGAAATTTATTCTTTTTGTATTTAGACTAATAATGCATGTGAGCTAATGATTAGTATTTGGGACAATCATACTAGTAAATACTCATTTAGGGTATTATGTGGATAATTGTATTATCGGCTGTATTTATCAAATCGTTATACATTAATCCTTGGTATTATATGCTGAACCTAGAAATTGTGGATTGCAAAACGTGTAGGTTTGTGTTTGTTGTGTTGGTAGAAGTCATTCATGCATGTATTGCAGGTCATACACCCGTTGTCACCACATTAACGAACATGATAGTATCTGATGCGATGACTGTCATTGTCTATGTAGCTGCTCCTGTTCGATTTTGTAGGATGCTTTCCAAATCTTAGAACTCTTTAATAAATATGTCAAGTCTAGGAAGAAAAAAAAAAAAGGCTTAATAATGGAAGCTATTGTGGGAATGATTTGTAGCATTTGTAGTTACAGATAGATTAATGGAAGCAAAAAACTAGAACTTGCGCTTTTTGTGCTCAGTTTTGGAAGTCTGCACTTGATGCTATTAGTTTTGGTAGCTGATAGCTCCAGCTTGAAGTTAAAGATTTTGTTAGTGATATTTGTGTATTTGGCTGGTCATCTTGTATACATCATTTAACTTTTAACATGTTTTAGGTCGAGTCTATTTTGGACAAGGAAAATTTTTCGTTGGAAGAGCTTTTGGATGAAGAAGATATAATTCAAGAGTGCAAAGCATTAAACAGTCGCCTTATTAACTTGTAATAACATTCTTCTTCACTTGCCGCTTATTGTTTTTTAATACCGTTAGAAAAGTAATAAGATTTTTGTTTCTCCAGCTTACGGCAGAGAGTTCAGGTTGAACAATTATTGCGTTATATCATAGAAGAACCACAAGAAGATGCTGATAGCAAATGTATTTTCAAGTAGGTCATTTTGCACATTATGTTGATAGTATATTATTTTTTGTGGATAGCGTTGCGAAAGTATAATACAGTTTAGTAATAGCGACTGAATACAAAATTTTAGGTTCCCATTCATGGCTTGTGAGATCTTTACATGTGAAATTGATGGAATCTTCAAGACTTTAGTGGATGAAGAAGAGGTGAGTCGCATTTACTTACATGTTACATTATGTTGCACATACGCACACACCTTAAAATCACCGAAGTTTTTGATGCCAACATTTATCTAACAGTTTCACGTCTTAAATTTTCAGCTTATGGATTTATTATTCTCGTTCTTGGAGCCAACCCACCCTCATAGCGCCTTGCTAGCAGGGTACTTCAGTAAGGTATATTTCTCAGATTACTTTATTTTTTTGGTGTTTTGATAAATAATTCTTATATATTTGTGTCTTGTTGTAGGTTGTGATATGCCTTATGCTGCGAAAGACGGTCCCACTTATGAATTATGTTCAAGTGAGTCCAATCAACTTTTTATCTTGAGTTCTCCATCCCCGTTGGTTGATTGAAACAGTATTTATAATGTATTTTTAAACTTCTACAGGCCCATCAATACGTTTTCCAACAGCTAGTTGATTTAATAGGGATTACATCTATCATGGAGGTTAGTACATTTTCTTTTTATGTTTAATTACTCCGTATTATTATTTTTGTACTTTAAACTTTATAACATGGTGAATAATTATACATACAGGTCTTGGTCAGACTTGTTGGAGCGGATGACCATGTCTATCCCAATTCGACAGATGTAATGCAGTGGTTAGCTGATAGCAATTTGTTGGAAATGATAGTGGATAAATTGAGTCCTTCCGTGAGTAACTTTCTTTTATTTGTTTACTATAAACCATAAGTTTAATGCTCAATCTAAAGTATTTTTTAATTGCTACAGAACTCTTCTGAAGTACATGCTAATGCGGCAGAAACTTTATGTACTATAACACGAAACGCGCCATCACCTCTTGCTACCAAACTTTCTAGTTCAAGGTAAGCATGTGTTTATGACTTTATATGTTGGTTGTATTTTGTACCCAAAAGGGTTTGATTTATATTTATATGTTTTTTGCATTATTCAGTTTTGTCTCGAGAATATTTGGTCATGCGCTTGAAGATTCGCATTCAAAGTCTGGACTTGTTCACTCGTTGTCTGTGTGTATTTCTTTGTTGGATCCAAAGAGATCGCTTCCTTCAATGTTATTTCATTCTTTCCGAGGTCAACAGGTATATGAAGCACCTGTGCAAGTTAACCAGGAGACTGTTGGTGCAATGCTGCCCAAACTTGGTGAGCTTTGTACATACGATCTAAATAGTTCATTGCATAAAATGATGATTTAGTTTTGCATAGAAAAATAATGATCTTTGATCTTTTTAGTAGGCATAGCTACTTGCATAGAAAAATAATGATCTTTGATCTTTTTAGTAGGCATAGCTACTGCATCGTATCAATGTCCGAGATTCATACTATATTGCCAATGTTTAATCTTGAGAAATGGGTCAATAGTGGTATTCCATGAACCCAAGTCTGCGTTGGTGCAGTTTTCATCGTATATCAATTCACAAACAAAAACTCCAACTTCTCACATTATTATGAGTTGCCTTTTGTTGTTTCTTCTTATTGTCGCGAGATTTTGCTTGCTATTTTGACCAACTTCTCACAACATATTTATTTTACAATATCTCATATGATGATATTGCTATCACTATACTTGTAGATATAATTATCATTAAGCACTTAATGCTGATTACCTTTTTGGTGTTTCAGGTGACCTGTTGATCTTATTAAATGTCTCACTAGACGAAAAAGTTTTACCAACAACATATGGCCAGTTAAAGCCTCCTCTAGGGAAACATCGCCTAAAAGTTAGTGTACATGATACTTTTTTTTATTTTTATTTTTATTTTTTATTTATTTTTTTTACTATATATATATATTTATAGAATTTTTGTTCTCCATTTCTCATAAAAACACTGCTCGATATGATTTTCTGCAGATTGTCGAGTTCATTGCAGTTCTATTGAAGACGGGAAATGAAATTGCTGAAAAGGAACTGATTAGCTCTGGGACCATCCAAAGAGTTCTTGATCTATTCTTTGAGTAAAAATTGCTTATCCTTCTTTTCAATAAAGTTTGTAAACGATCTATTCTAACGATTCTGTATTATTCTTTACTGAAGGTATCCATTCAATAATGCTTTGCATCATCATGTTGAAAGCATAATATTTTCTTGCCTTGAAAGCAAAAACAATACCATAATAGATCATCTTTTTCAAGAATGCGGTCTTGCCACAAAGATTATTCAAACAGACAAGAGTTCCATTCTGTCTGGTGAAGGTGATCAGGTATTAGCCGCCCTAGATTAGATATATGATATGTAAACTAGTTACTTGCATAAGTGTGTAACAATTGCTTACGATTTTTGCAGCCAACAATGCCTGCTGCTGGGAAAAAAGCACCACGCGTTGGTAACCTTGGACATGTCACACGTATCGCTAATAAGATCACACAGTTGAGAAATATTGATAACCGCATTCAAACGCATATTCAGGTGTGTAATCATTTTAGGAAAGTGTGGTAGGATTTTTTAAGTGGTTGTAAATTGCGTAAATAAAACTAGAACATCAACTAAGTTTTTAGTTGATCGAGTATAATTTTTTTTTTTCCTTTTTTCTTTTTTTCTTTTTTTTTTTGGTTTGTTATGGGGAGGGGCACTCATGATACATTTTACAGCAATTTCATTTGTGCCAAGAGACAAGGAGTACCTCTAATTAATCTTTACAGATCTTTGAGTGTTTGTTCTTATTTTAACACTTTAATTCTTGTTATCAGGAATGTAGCGAATGGAGTGAATGGCAGACTACAGTTCTACAGGATCGCAACATGGTTGAAAATGTGTATCGATGGGCTTGCGGGTATGTTTCTTGCACCATATGATTTATTCATGTTTGCGTTAGTTCATAAATCAGTTAACTAAAGTTTATCTACTTTTACGTTCTGATATTGCAGTCGGCCAACTGCATTACAAGATAGGAATAGGGATAGTGATGACGACGATATCCATGACAGAGACTATGATGTTGCGGCTCTAGCAAACAATCTAAGTCAAGCATTTAGGTACAACATATATGACAACGATGAAGGTGAAGAGGTATGCTGAAAATCCTTTTTGTATGTATTACATATTTAGTTAAATATCATCGCATACTAATTTATGTTTTATCCCTATTGCAGGGTAACGAGACTCTTGATCGAGACGATGAGGTAACTCATTTATCAATCAGTGCTATAGCCTATAGCCCTATATGATACATTTAGAGTAAATTACAGAAATCGTCCCTGTGGTTTGGTGGATTTAAGGGTGATCATCCCTTGTCGTAGTATACTATTTGCATATGTGGTCCATAACTGCAGTAAATGCTTTGACTTTTGGCTCCTTAAGTATGTAGTCAATTCCACTTTTGGTCCCTAAAGGGTAACAAATGAGATACCGAAGGTGAAAGGCAAATACTGCAGATAGAGACAATCTATGCAATTCCATTACTTTCACCAAACCACGGCAACGATTTCTGTAATTTACTTTAAATTCTTTGTGCAAACTTTCTTTATGTTATTGTTTGTGTTACTATGTTATTCTTTATATGAATAAATTAGTGGTATGTAATATGCAGGATGGTTACTTTGATGATGAATCCGCTGAAGTCGTGATATCATCTCTTAGGCTAGGTGATGACCAGGGCAGTTTGTTTACGAATTCAAATTGGTTTGCTTTTCAAGACGACATAGAGGATGATGCACCTAATAATAGTGCCACCTCAGCTTCTGCAATGCTGGATGAGGTGAACTTGAATGGAACATCTAATGGTGGTAATAGCAGCAGTGATGATGTAGTGGTTGGAGAGGATGAGGAATTAGTGGCATGTAACGGTACCTCTACTTCCGATCCAAATCCCTTCATCCAAGAAAATAAAGAAACCGATGGAGACTTGAAAATGATCGAGAACCCGAACGATAGTGCTTCTGGTGATGGTGTTGGTAAGTCTATATCTGAGTGGGTAGAAGGGGGCAACCCTTTTAAAAATCACGGAACTGCTCCTAGTGTGGATAAACCAGCGGAACCAATAATGATTCCTGTTACACCAGGCGAGTCATTAGCCAATGGCGTATTACCGTCAACAGTTTCGAGTGATGGGTCTGACTCGAGCCAAAAATCTGTGCCTTCTTTGTTTGAAGAAGACGTGGAGTTTGTGGGGGTTGAAGTTGAAGGTACAGAAAAAGCGATGGAACAAGCTCTTAAGGAGGGAATTGTAGGGGAAGCGGGGCCTTTAAAAAGAAAGGTCATCCCAAATGGACCCGAAAAGGATAAGGTAGAAGAAGATAAAGCAGGGCTGAAAGAATTTAACGACACTAATTATTGGAAGGTGGATCAAGAGGTTGAGGTTTTGGAGTGAAAAAATGTGTGAAATTTGGATCAGCTTCTCGACTAAAGCAAACAGGGAATCATGCTATTAAAGCAGACCAAGGAGGTAGACATTGATGTGTATAGTATAATTTTTTTATTTAGGTTGATGTCAACGACTATTAGTCGGTGTTTTAGCTGTTATTTGTTTTATAGATTTTGATATTTTTTTCCACATTTCGGTCTGTGTACTTGTTCATTAATTTTAAGTGCTACCTTCCTCATTTCTTTGTGTTATAACTATATTAAAAAAAAACATGTCTGATTTGCATTGCATAAATTAGCCATCCTATAGCAATTGATAATTGCGTTATCTTGACTTGCCATAAATAGATTTAGAAAGGAGATTGCTTTTTGCGAGGGACACATCTTATGTCCAGTCACAAAGAAAAGGGAAAACACAGCATCGAGCCATCGATATGGTTCACAGTCTCCAAATTAACTACAGAAAACTACAAAATTAACAACCATACAACTTCATATTGTTAAGCAAATATACTTCTAACTCCTGTCTGCTTTGAAGACTCTATCGCGCGACCTGCAGTACCTAGGCCTGTAATTGGTTTTCTGCAGCACGCACCATAACAATGGTTAGAAAGAGGAAGCAAAAGACCATCAATAAAATCGACTTTTGTGGGTTGCATACAGTATCTCAAATCAATTTTGTGGAACTGAGAACGCAAATATTTGCGACTTTTGGGTGTAATTTTCTTTTAGATTTTAATCAAAAAAGGTTATAGATTAAAAAGTACTGTAAGGATCATACATGTCATTGTAAAATCGAAAATGATTATTTCTTAAAACAGGGGAAAAGCAACTAATTTTGCCTAATTAGGTGTTATACTCTCGAATTTACAAAGAAGGATGCATACCTTGCATCGTCATGGCCGTAGGCACCCATCAGAATAGTCAGTCTTTTTGCTTTCATCACAAACTCACTGCACCAAAAAAAGGTACCAAAGAATTTAGACAAATCAGTATATAAGTATTCATTTGCTTTCAACATAAGTGAGGACATTCTATAGGAAAGTGTTGTAATGTAGTATCTAATAAACAAGATTTACCTGAAAAATTCATCACCAATTCGTTTCACAGCACCTGCTGAATCTTCATAAACGACACAAGTAAAATCATTAAACCTTTCAATTCCAAACCAACTCGCTAGAGTTCTATGAAGTTCTTCGTATGACCCAATAACTGAGAGATCAAGAGTTCGACCCATATCCTGAGATCCCAAGAATACTTCACAACGACGTTTTTGAAGGACATGGGGATGCAGAATCCCATTTGCACTTTCATCTGATGAATGGGTCCCAACTGGAAATTGTGAGCTTTCATCACTGATGCAATCATTAGAGGTCTGCTGCTCAATGTGTATTGGCTGACCAAATAGTAGAAACATGGGTTGTGTCTTTACTTTGTCATTGTTCTTGTTCGAATTGGGACTCGAGGTTCCAATGCTCAGCAAACATGATATGTCATCATCGGGATCTTTACTGGAAGGGAAAAGTCCTAACTGCGGTTTATGGGTAAGGTTGAGATCCGATAAAGGGATCTCAAATCGAGCATGCCTGGCTCCCTGTATGCCTGCAGAACGAAAATGACTGCTGGGCGTGTGGGGGTTGCCTGAAAAGGACGGAAAAGTAAAGTCTTCCTGTGGTAAATCTGGTGGTTGAGGTAATCTTAGCTTCTTTCTATGTGGAGAGAAGGGTGAGAGATGAACTAGTGGCATGTTTGACACCAATTCAACCAGCCATGGGCTTACACGCTTCACATTTTGCAAGAGATCTGGTTCATCCCAATTAACCTACAACATTGAGCACAAAACATATGATGTTAACTAAACATCACCCTGGACCATGAAAAGCTGTACAATATCAAAAATAACCTTCAGACAGAGCCAAGGAAAGGAGTAACTGGTGAGTTAAGTATCTGAATCTTTTGCGAATAAATAAATAAAATACTAACAACATTTCAGATTTTCAGGATTCAAAAACCCTGTTATACAGTCAACTGGAAAATTGGAATGCAGTAAACTCAACAAACCACGTAGCGTAAAACCTAAACAACATGACCTATTATGCTAAAACAAATGTTTCATCTTAATTTTTTTCTACAAAGAAAATCCCCATTCATAACTGGCTTTGATCGTCATCTGATTGTTCTTTATATAGTGTATTGTTGAAATAGCCTTTTGAAATTTTATACACTTTGTGCACAAGTTGGGCAATGTAAAATTTGTAGCATATATAAATTACATCAAATAAGGAAGTTCTCATTTATTTCGAGCAATTAATGGAAGAACAAAAAATTACAATCAGACCAACATTTAGAAGGCAAGTCTCAAACCACCAAACTTCCAAACCACCTTTGTTTCTGTCAATAGACAGTCTCTATTTCCAACAAACTGAACATGAAAGTTTGATCCCCAAAAACGATAGAAACGGTACTGCATTCACTTAAGAAGAACGTCATATAGATAAAATAGGACCCCCACTAATCGCAATTCGTTATTCCAAGTGATACATGTTTTCTGTGATAGCCTAGAGGTCTTAGTTCAAATGTTACACTTAGGTGTTATTTATCGAAAGACCAAGGCGCTAATGCACAAGCAGCAAAATATAGCTCCTGAACAGGTTGTCCAGGACTTCCCTAACAGAAAACTTAGACCTCCAGTAATTGTGGTCCAACTGGGAATCAATGCTACTTCTTAGTTTGCATGTTAAAAGTTTCATTTCATTAATTGATGTCACCAATGGTGTGCTGATATGATGATAACAGGTTAAGTACCATATAAAACCAGACAAGCTACTGGATTTAAAGTGTGAAGATGTAGCAAAAAAATAATTTCGTCATGATGCCCAACAACCAAAGTTATTAATAGCAATCTAATGATCTTTATGCAACCATAATTAATCAAGTGAAATACTGGATTCAAGACTCGAGTTAGAGCATAGATGAAAACAACAACGTGCATAAAAAATCACATTAAACACATAATTACCACAATACCTACAAAATGAAATATGATACAGAACAAAGTAGCAAAGTAATGTCATACAGAGTCAAACTTAAGAAGTTAAAATACCTGTAGGATACGCCATGGAGAATTAGGCCAGAGAAATGGGTCAAGAACTTGAACAGAAGATACAGTTCCCATAAACCAGCTTATACGTGACGAATCCTCTGTTTCAAAGGCCATTTTGAACCTCATTCCAGCACACCACTGAATGCGCAATGCGGCACTCAAAGAAGAAACCTTCACACAAAACTCTGGAGTGCTTGCACGAGGATAATAAGTAACCTCAAATGGTTGCCCGTTGGCGGCAAGACATGTAGCTTCAAGAACAGCTTCAGGCCTCACCTTTCCCCTTCCACTCGGATTGATATTTCTGCCATTTCTCATCAGCTTGTTATCATTTTCCCGCAAGAAAGATGAAACCCCTCCATAGGAAGAAGGTGAGTTCCCAGATGTAGAACTCCAGCCTGATAGGACGTCAGGAGCCCCGATACCCCCTCTCTTAGCACGTCTAATCCCAACACAAAGATCTCCATTTTCTGCTCGCATGAACACAATTGAATCTCCAGCAACCAACTTCTTATGGTTCACGAAAGAACTCCATCCAGTGGTTAGAAGATGTCTCCTTGGTGTCCCCCTATAGATATGCCTAAACTTCCAAATCTCACCATGAACATCCTTAGCTATCACAGTTTGAACAGGGGGATCCGCTGAATAATCCAATCGAGGAAAAATAGTCTCTGCACAGTACCGAGGAACAGAGAACCCTCCACCATTATTCGCATCAGATTGCGTCAATGTTTTGGCAAACGAAGTGGGCTTATCAGAGGACTCAGACCCACTATGAGTTTCCACCAATGTTACTTCGTCATCATAATCGTAACCATCAAAACTGTTTCCAAGGGGGCTCAACCTAATCTTAGCATAAACTTCATCGGTTTCAAAGTCTGCCAGGAACTTAACATCAACCACCCTGCAAAGTACAAAAGCTGGAACCCTAGGCATCCCACTAAAATCTACATTCATAAGTGTATGTTCAGCATGTCCCTGTGGAAAATAAGCCACCTTTGAATTCGGCAAAGGCATTTGAATCATCCCACCAGCACAAGCATGCCATAATCGAGAGTCTACACTCCTCTCTACCCCGTTCATACTTTTCACTTGTTTCTAGAATCTTTACCTACTTGAATACTGTTTTCCTCTCTAGATAACTAAATAAAAACCCGCGATTGTACTCTATGCGCCCTATTTCCCTTGTAAATGCTGCAGGCAGATATACATTGAAAAATTAAGGCCAATTCAAATACAGCAAAATTAACCCAAATTCTAACTGTTTCTAACATATACTCTGTAATCTACAAAAGCAATAAAACATTAAGAATCATCCCAGCTACCGCAACACAAACAGTATTAAATACACGGTACACATTATTTAAAGTGCTGTGGGTACATAAATACTGAAAAATTAAGGGAGACTGAAACAGTTTCTACAAATACAACATATATATTATACCAAAACAGCATAATATTAACAATCAACCTGACCCCCACAGCACAAATAGTACTCACATACATAGTACTTTTTACATAAAAGGCTGTAGATACATAAACACTATTAAATCAATGCAGATTCAAATAGTCTCTACAAATATTAGCAAAATGATATATATAAAAACCACCACATTAACAATCCTATTTAATATGACAATACAGACACTACTCACATACACAGTACTTTTGCGCAAAAGCGATGTAGTTACATAAATACTGAAATATTAAGGCAATATCAAAAAATTACTACAAATACAACATCAAACATCTTAACCACCACAACACAAACAATACTACTCACAAAATGCAGTAGCTACATAAATACTAAACAATCAATTTAGATTCAAACAGTTTCTACACAACAAATATTATACAAAAACCGCACCACATGAATAATCATCTGAACTACCACAGCACAAATAGTATCAACAAATACACAGTACACATTATCTAAAATGCTGTAAATGCATAATAAATACATCAAAATTAATTCAGATTCAAACAGTTTCTACATGTATAACATTCACCTTAAGTGTATGACAACATAAACAGCAATTTTACGCAAAACGCTGCAGGTACAAAAATACCGAAAAATCAAACAGTTTCTACACCTGTTTACATAAACACCATCACATTAACAATACTATAGATTGCCGCAGCAGCATAAACAGTTAACATTATGTAAAATGCTGTAGATGCGTAAACACTATTAAACAAGCCAGATTCAAAAAGTCTCAACAAATACAACACATAACGAACATAAACATCACACTACAAATTATGTATAATACCACAACATTAGCAATCAACCTACCAACCACAACACAAACGCTGCTCACACAAAGTATGTTTTACGCAAAACACTGTCGGTGCATAAATACTGAAAAATCAGTTCCGAATCAAACAGTTACTACGGATAAAACAACTGTTACACGAAAACAGATTCTACAAAAAGTAACAAACAGTTTCTACCTACCAAAACATAAACAATGCTCGCATAATAAAACAAACACACAAAGTGAAATGAACAGAGTTTTACCTCCACAACATAAACAATTTTTACAAGCAATAACATAAGATATAAAAAAGCCACAACATTAACAATCAACTTAACTACCACAACACAAACACTGCTCACATGCATACAGTACGTTTTACGCAAAAACACTGTAGGTGCATAAATAGTGAAAAATCAGTTCCGAATCAAACAGTTTCTGCACATAAAACAAATGTTACAAGAAAACAGATTCTACGAAATGCAACAAACAGTTTCTACCTACCACAACATAAACAATACTCGCATACTAAAACAAACACACAAAGTGAAATGAACAGAGTTTTTTTTACCTCCACAACATAAACAGTTTTTACAAGCAAATAACATAAGATATAGAAATGCCACAACATTAACGCTACGCAAAATTATTCCGATCCAAACAGTTTCTAGGGATACATCAAATATTATTATAACACAACATAAACAACACTTTTCGCGCAAAACACGTTATATACAAAAAAAATAGAGTTTTATACCTCCAATTCAGTGCGATTTTCACCAAAAATCACTCAAATCATAAACGTTAACAACTTCAATTATCCGCGTCATAAATCACTCAATCGTTCATCTAACACTGTTCAAAATTAGCATAAAATCAGTTAAAAACACGACGTCGTCAAAACATGAGTGATAATAAAATTCTAATTCACAAATCTAACCTCATAAATCAGTCTAACTGTTCAAAATCAGTTAAAATTTTATAAAAATCGTGACGTCATAAAAAAACTGTGTAACAGTTTCTAATTGACAAATCTAACCGCTTTAAATCACCAAAAAAAATAACTGAAACTAGTATTATAAAATTAGTTAAAATTTTATAAAAATATATTTAAAACATGACGTCATCAAAAACTGTTTTAACAACTTCAATTTCCACAAATCTAACCGCTAAATCACTCAATTAGCATCAAATCAGTTAAATTTTTTATAAAATCATGACGTCATCAAAACTGTTTCAACAGCTTTAATTTCCACAAATCTAACAACTAAATCACTCAATTAGTGTAAAATTTTATAAAAATTGATCCAAAGCATGACGTCATCAAAAACTGTTTAACAGCTTCAATTTCCACAAATCTAACCGCTTAATAACACAATAAATCACTCAAACTGATGAAAATTAGTGCAAAATTATATAAAATTATGACGTCATCAAAACATGAGTGACAACCAAATTTTATAAAAAAACTGTGATATCACTCAAATCGAGTATATATAATGAGTCATGTTGTTGAAAAATGAGTGTCAAATGAGTTGGTTAAAATAATTAAGGGAACAGGAGGAATGATGACGTCATGATGATGAATTGATGATTGTGATTATATGAGTGGAGTAACAAGCAAAAGAGTAGAGTAAAAAAAAATGGAAGGAAGGAAGGGAAGGATACCGTTTTCGTTTTAGTGATGGCTTCTCTCTCTAGAAATTGAATTGGTTGTTGGTTTTTGTTTGTTTCTCTCTCTAAAACAGAAAATGGACCCTACCCTGTATTTTGTTTCTTTTTTCCTATTGGCATACTCCGTTATATTTTGTTTTGTCTTATTTTCTGGACTATTTGTGTAACGAGTTTGTACTTTGTCTAGTAACTTTTTTTCCCCTTCTTCTTCTTTCTCTTCGTCACTTCTCACATTCTCCTTTTTTTTTTTTTTTTTAATGTGTTTTATGTTATAATGTTGTGTTTTAATTGGGTATAATAGGTCTTAAAATGGGTGTTTTGAGTTATGAGTTAGGGTATTTTGAGGCTGCCCACAGTAAGGAGCCTCAATCCTCCTTATTTTCCTTGCCATGTCATCTTTCTTTCTCTAGCCATTGGGTGCCCCAGCAAGGGCGACCACAAAAAATCCCTTTTCTACACACACACACACAAAAAAAAAAAAAAAAAAAATGCTAAAGTAGTCGATTGTGATCACGACCGAGTTACACAAAAATCACCTAACGATCGATATGCTACAGCAAGGCTACTCAATCGACTTAGTCGATCGTCAACTCCTTCTGTGGGCAGCCTGATAACTAAGTGAGTTGCTGATGTGGCACTGAGGTGACAAACTTACTCAAGTCAATTTGAGTTACGATACCTAGCTGTATGAGAAAGTTAGATATAAACAGTTATTCTACTACGTCAAAGTAAATAGGTTATATTTAAAATTGATAACACTAAAAGCATTCACTATCAGAGTTTGATGAAAATGTTTAAAAAACTTGAAAAACTTTATATCTTATTTCAACTATACTCAGATAGTGAGATATCATTTTATCTACGTGGCGTGAAATATCTTAATTCTTAAAATCAACAAAATTAACGCATGTCTAATGTAGACTACTTATAAAGTTGTAACACATTTTTATCATAATGATAATACGTTTATTAGATCAAGAGGTTTGTGAATTAATTATATGTGATGACATGAAACACGAATAAAGCTTTATAAAGTTTAATCATATTGGATGCCCTTAGTTAAGTCATTTACCCTACCTACGTTGCAGGGATATTTCCGTAATATTTACATAATAACTTAATTAGTTGTGACAATATAGTGTAAACATGAGACTAAGTGTAATCCTCACCCATCAAAGCTATTTCATTACAATATATGAGTTTCACATCATTCACATTTTCTCTCATCACTAATCACTCACACTTCTGTAACCCTCACTCGCCTTTTATATATATCCAAATCATTAATTAATATTGAAAACACACACAAACACATAATCACAATGCTCATTAACAACCATACACACACTCACCGACACACTTCTTTTTTGGTTCAATAAAAAACACCCCATGTGTGACATGAAGGTGTCATAATGGGTTGCGTGTGAGAATGTTTAGCGTTACACATTTACACCCAACCTAAGAGCATGTACTCGAATGTATGCCCCACTATCCATTACTAGTATTACATTAGTGTCGCATAAGGCTTTTGGTCTAGTGGTATTTGTGTTTCCTATCAACAGGTTGTGAGTTCAAGTCTCGTCGAAGACATTTGTGAGATATATTATGAGATAGTTAGTATTAGGTGCGAAAAAAAATTGCCATTAAAAATAATAATAATAAAAAAAAAGAAAAAAAAAAGAAAAGAAAACATACTTCCTCAACATAGTTTTCCTAGTTTCATCATTACTATTGATTACTTTTCGTTTACAAGAAATATCTTTTTTACACGTATGTTTTTTCTATTGTAAAAGGAAATGAGATTGGTTTGTTCTCCCTTGTTGATCACAGTGGCGGACCTAGCGGAAAACCTAAGGTGGTTCCTTTAGTAAGTTGAAGTGGAAACCTAGCGGCGACAACCGGCCTATAGGTCGGGTTAAGTCGGGTCATTTCGGGTCGGGTCAAGGCGGGCCATGCCGAGTCGGGCTCAATTTAAACAAGAAAATTAATGTGATAGATAAAACTTATACATCAAAAAATAGTTAAAACTTAAAAGTTTTAAAAACTAAAATCTTTTTTAAAGACAAATTACTCATCCACTATAAATGTATTGTATGGCTACTAAGCCTACTATAACGAAACTCGGATTTACAACCATCTGAATTGATGAGAATTTCATCACTCGAGACAAATACAACACATGACAAAATAAAACATATCGCTTTAAAAAGAAATATATTGGAATGACAAAATAAAACATATCGCTTTAAAATCAAAAAGTCTACAATTACTGCATCCATGTTAAAACCATTACAATAAGACCCAGATTGTAAATGTGGTTTATGTTGACTTATGTAAACATTGGAATGATAAATATTTTTGTACTTCTTACCTTGTTATGTAAATTAAAATTGGTTAAAAGTTAAAACTAAGTTAAAGTTAAAAGTTTGTAAGCTTATATTGTCCGTAACAAAATAATATTTAAAAAAGATTTGCATAGGGAACACAAGATACAGTCAAACTCTTGCAAAAGAATAATTAAAAATAGAGAAATATCCTTTATCTTTTTTCTTTCTTCTCCGAACCAACTTCTTAATTTCCGGCAAACAAAATCTAAGCTACTTTAACAAGTAAAACATCAACAAGCACCAATCTTTCAAGTACCAAGGTGGTTCCCTGTGTATTTCTAAGGTAGGTCCCCTTTTTTTAGTGCATATGTCTCTAAAGATTTTCGGCGTCCAAGGTGGTTCCCGGGCACCACCTGGAACAAGCATAGGTCCGCCTCTGGTTGATCACACAAATCTCCTTTGACGACCCTATAAACGTTTAGTAAGGCTTATCCAATACAGTCTTAACCTTTAGTTTTAGCGATATTTTTGTAATAATCCATAATATAAGGACTTTACTTACAAATTTGTATTTCTTTCTGTGTCGAAATTAAACTACTTTTTGATATTCATAAACTTAAAATGACAATATAAGTAACCTATGTTTGAATATCTTCTTTCTATTTTAACTTGCATACAACTTTTATGATGGTTGTTCGGAACTTTGTAAATATACTACTGTCTCATTGTAAACGAAGGTATTTTTTGACAGTAGACGTAGGTTTTTGGTTTCGTAGTTTTGAAAAGAAGAGTGTGTGGTTAGTATCTGTAAATGGAAAATGCTAATTGTTCCTACATTTTGTTTTTACAAAATATCCTACTCACTGGATGTTGACAAATGTCAGAATGAACGGTTTGAATGCAGAGAGAGAATAAGTGAGAAAAGCCTATATAATATTATTGTGTGTAAAAGGATTTATAAAAAAAAATAGAAAATTGTAGCAAAGCTGTTTATAAAAATAAGAGGATGGTTTTGCAAAAAAAAAAATTGAATTATTTTAAAATATGTATGACTTGTATCTTACAGTAGTAGTATAGATTAACTAATATCAAATGAATTATGGTCTAGTGGGTGGGGCTTAACTTGTTAAGCGAGTCACAAGTGGGAGTAGTACCGGGTGGGTGACCACCAGGGAAGTCCTCACTTGTGGTCCACTTGTAGACCATATTGTTCCGGAGATATATTGCAATGATAGATTTGAACCTTCAAGCCACTCGTTGCGGGGGTTCAAATCTTGAGCATGGCCCGGTTTTCATTCGGCTGTTTCTCCAGCAAGGTAAACTTGTGTGGAGTCAGTACGGTTTCCGGGGGAAACCCGTTACCACTCAGCGTGGACCCGGTTAAGACAACATAGTCTGGCGGGGTGGCGATGAGGCCTTCGCTGTCCGCAAAAGTGATCGTTTCTAAGTTGAAATTCACCTTAAAAAAAAAAAAAAAAAAAAAAGTATAGATTAACTAATAGTGACTTTATTCTGGTTGATGATTTTATAAATAAGTTAAAATAGGTGTTAAGATGTTAGCTTAGACCCCACAATTAAAACTTGTCACTATCTGTCATCATATTTGTTGTTATTGTCTTTTTAAAACACTCAATTTGTCTTCTTATTGCAGGAAGGAAATGTGGTACCCGTACTATATTATTTATTGTTTTTAAAAGTGAGTATTTAAAGTCTGGTAATATTGGTCGTCTATTGTCTTTGGGACCACTTTTTTATGAGAGCGTGTTTTACTTGATTTGACATGAGTAATTTTGTGACCAAAAATAAGGTAAATTAATCGATGAGTAATTTTTCGAAAAGGAAAAAGACAGTTTGTGTTTTTTCATAAAGTGAGGTGACCTCGATTCACAAGATGATATTTTTCTTTCGCTGGCAAGTGTAAAGGATGTCGACGGGAAAAACAACAGGAATTGGGTTTCTTTTGCGGGAGCCCAAGGAAGACCCCACCATACTTCATGTGAAAATAAATAAATAAATAAAATAAAAATAAAAATTCTTAATTTAAAAAGAGAAAGGTGATTTATCTGGAGAAAGAATTTATTTTATTGGTTATTATGAATGCATGTGTCTGTATTAAGGATATTTTTAAAATGAAATAATTTGCGTACTCAATTTTTTGATTGTGATGCTATAACTTATGTGTTAAATTGTTGTACTTTGTAAATCCAAACCTCATAGCGCAAATCATTCCTCATTTAAAAAGATAAAAAAAATAAAAAAGGGGGAAGATAAATAAAATGTTGCAATGATTCAGAAGTCGAGAGATTGAATAAAGGAAATATTTTTTTAATAATGTGCCAAAGGAAAACTCTCAACCACACCGTACACCCTATTTTTTGGACATCTAACACGGATTCTATAATAGGTTCTTATGTAAAAGTCGAATTCATGGATTTGACGTTTTGGTATAATTCACAGGCACTTGAAGCATTTATGCTCTAGCTCTTATGTTTTGTTTGGTTGCTTTGGAGCCCATCTTTTTGTATATGTTTTCTTCGTTTTGTTTTACCTTATGGCTCAATAATATGGTTGATATTCCAAAAAAAGAAATATTATGTTTTTGATGTAATTTATGCTCTTACAAATATATTTTTCTTAAATAAATTTGGTCAGTAAGTTATTAGAACTAAATCTATTCGCGCAAAATACAACGGGCTTTTACCTTATGGCTCAATAAATTTGTCGACACAGTATCAGATGTAAGGACGAAATAAGGACCAAATATTATCAGATGCATTTTCTGTTTATTTTTTATTTTTAAGTATATTAACTAAATAGTACTAGAAACATATTTTGATAGACCAGATGCATTTAAAATGCACTTAAAAAATCGATTTTTTTTCAATAGTTAACACAAATCGAAAAATTCATAAGGTTCTCAGAAACCCACGGGAACCCTTTGATTCTGTCCCTGACCAGTTGACCACATAAAATATAAGTTTCAAATCTAAATGGTTACACATTTTAAATGTTGCAAACTAGTCAAGATAATACCTCAAAGCAAATCCACCTCTTTTTTGACTTATTTTCGGAATTAATTCATTTCAGAAAAACGTTGTTTCTAGTGACATAAACATGGTTGACTATCCAAAAAGTTGTAAGTATTGTATCTTAAATAATTATGAATAGTTTATTCACTAGAGTAGAGAGAGCAAAAATCTTCTTATGACTCAGAGTAGACTCTAGTAGACACTGGTACGACACTGTGTATATGCTTGACACACATCATCATAAATTCATAAATTCAGAGTTAAAAGTAGAAAAGTAACCAAGGAGAAAAAGCATGTTTATTTGGGACATCTCTATGGAATTTAATTTTTTATATAAAAAAAAAGGATAATTGAGTGGTCGGAAGGATGGGTGCGTATAAAGAGGGGGATGGATGATAGCAACCCAACGGGATATATATTTCCGGTAGGAATTCACGCAACAGAAACACTGTCACAGTCACATTTCACCCATTACTCTTCTGTTTTTGTCTTGTCCCTTTCAACCTGTTTTTCACTCCGACTTTTTTTCTCTATGTACCAGTTGTTTTTTCTTTAATAAAAACTAGAAGCGCGGGTACATGTGAATATATTTTGCGTTATTCGGTTACATTTAGTTGTTTTTATGTTTTATAAGTAGAGATAGTTAAGTCAAGTAATTTTAGTTTGAACAACCAACCTGCTTCCTAACCAACTTTCTAACTAACATGTTTCCTAACCAATTAATTTTGAAATCCTTACATAATAAGCAAGTAAAAGTCTGAATTTTAAGTTTTTCTAATTATAGAATAGTCTCAAATGCATTATATAGTACTAGAACGGTACCCGCGCAATGCGGTGGCGGGTACCTGTGGCTATATTTTACGTTATTTTATTCGGTTACACATTTATTTTTCTTTATGCTTTATAAGTATAGATGGTTAATCCAAATAATTTTAGTTTGAACAACAAACCTGCTTCCTAACAAACTTTCTAACCAACTTGCTTACTAACAAACTTTCTAACCAACTTGCTTCCTAACAACTTTATTTTGAAATCCTTTCATAATAAGCAAGAAAAAAGTCTGAATTTTAAGTATTTCTAATTATAGAATAGTCCTAAATGCATTATATAGTAGTATAGACTAGTAGTATAAATTTGTTTATCTGGTTTTAGATTGGGTCACAGTTTTTTTAATACCAAAGATGTGTTATCTTAGTTACGTCATGTTTGTCGCACAAGATTATATATATATATATATATATATATATATATATATATATATATATATATATATATATATATATATATATATATAGGGTGAGGATCAGGTACGTTTTTGTCTTTTAGTGCCGATGGTACGGACGAATCTCAGCCCTCCATCTAGTCAACCATCTGAAAAAGGCGGAGTGGCAATATCGTAAATATCCCGTCTTTTTTTAAGATCGTTACTATCGTATTAGCTTTTTTTCTGAAAAAAATTCAAAAAAATCTGAAAAAATTAAAAAAAGTAAAGAGGACAACAAATAATTAAGAATCGCTGAAAAAAATTTCAAAAAAAAAAAAATCGTTTTCATCGTTAAAGGTATTGTGATATCAGAATCTGATTTTGACTTTTTTACAAAAGTCAAGATCTGATTCTGAAAACTTTTTTTTTTAATAAAAAATTTAATATCACAATAACTTTTTTAATATCGTAAAAACTTTTTCTTAATAAAAATTGTTAATATCGCCGTAACTATCATGCTTTCTTAATATCAAAGTTAATTTTTTTTAATATCACTTTAACTTTTTCTTAATATCGTAATATCACGGTTCATTTTTACATGTAAAAAAGCTTAATATCACGGTACCACTCATATTATCGTTAATATCACATTAGCACTCATAATCAAAAAAGAAAAAAGTGCTCAGAAAAATCTGAAAAAATAAAAAAAAATAAAAGAACACAACTAGAGTAAGGATCGCTGAGAAGGAAAAAAAATCAAAAAAATCATTTTCATGATCAATTGGTACCGTGATATTAGCGTCAGATATTGATTTTTTTACAAAAAGTCAAGATCAGATCTGGAATGGGTGGTCCAGATCCATCCGCACGTCCGCACTAAAAAATTGTATCCGCACGTGATCCTCACTCTATATATATTCCCTCTAAATACTATGGGGCATGGACTCGAGTTCCGTGCCGAGTATAAAATTAGTTTCTCTAATTAAATATTACTAAAAGTTGATTTCACAATTAAATATACCCGGAAAACATATAGGAGGAGATCTCCATTTTTGCACCGCCTCCCACACATCCAGAAAAAACATATCCTCTCAAAAGTTTATCTTCTCAACCTTTTTCGCACCGCCTCCCATTAAACACATCTAAAATCAGCTAGGAATACCCAAAATTTGAAGATATGCGACAACGAAGCTGTGATGAACCGGATGATGATGACGGGGATTAGTTTCTTTTTAGATACACTCAAAAGGGTATGTGATCCCATAACTTTTACTTTTCTTTTTTTACTTTTTCATCCAAATAATTAATTCTCAGTTATGCATACATGGTATTGTGTTGTTAGGATTGTCGGAGTAGTCGCGGCATCTCCGTGACGAGCGGGAACAGGGATCGAGGAATGACCGGTTGATGAGGAATACATAAATATATTGGTAATGAACTACAAATATTAATTCAATTTGATGCAGTTTTTTAATTGGTTTAAGCAGTTCACTATATAATAAGTCTTTGGGATTGTTTATTTTTAAGCAGAATAAGAGCTGCTCATATATCTTATCATATTTGAATTAACTTTTACCCCTAAAATCGTTAATAAATGAAAAGTAGTTATTTTTAGTTCTAAAAAGTACTTATATTTAAGCGCGAGCAGCAGAAAGAAGCAAACCTAAACACCTCCATAGTAATTGCGGTCGGATGTTATCAATCACACGGACTTTAGGTTAGTTATTATAAGGGTATAAGCTAATTTTAATTAACATCTTAAGTAAGCATCTCTTTATTGAAAGTTGCTTTCTATAACTTAAAATAGCCAGATGACCGAAACCTTGCTGTCTCTAGACTGCTTATAATTATTCTGTTTGCGTTTTTTTATTGGTTTATTGCAGTGGCAAAATAGACGACCACAACCTAACTCCAATAAAAGGAAGCATGCGTTGAACGGTTAGTGACAATAATCATTTGAAACAAAGGGTTTAAACATCCAATATGGGATGTTTGTAGTGACAATGATATAGTGTTTATTTTGCGCAGAGGTACTTCATCAACATGTTACTACGTCGCTTTCACAAAGAGCGCTAGGCGGCAGGCAGTTGGATGGTGAAGACAGGTATTGTGTAAGTTATGTGTTTTGATACACATATGTAGCAGACACACTTACGTGCACATCATGGTGTAAATAATGGTAACTATGTTGCTCTATGTAGTTTCGCAACCAGATCCGCAATGACTCCAACTGGCAGGTCTGAAAATGTGAACAATGAATGCAACTTTTCGTTTTACTTCTGCTCACAATTATTGATTATGCTGATGCATTTATGGTCACGTACTTATTTGTCTTCTTGGTTCTTTACAGCTAAACCACCGCAAAAAATAGGTCCTATTTTCTTTTATGGGAAACGGACGCCGCTACTTTACGTGTGCCGGTAGTGTAAATACTTTGTTACTGTATCGTTAGAGTGTCATTTGTGTGTATTATTAGGCAATCCTTATGTGTAGTATGTTTGTTGTATTCTAGATACATTCGATATGAATGACGAAACCGACAACAGTTTGCCTACAAATGATGTGTGCGACCATCAAGCGTGGCATGGTTAGTTGCAAATACCTGACTCATATCTTTGGTGTGTCATCTGCGTGTATTGTCAACTAAGCGTTGGTTGTATTTTAAATACAGCTATTATGAATGAAGAAACTTTCGTTAGTTTGCCAACAACTCTTGGCCCTGCCCATCGATCATCGCACGGTTAGTTGCAAATACCAGATTGTTGAATCTTTAAAGTGGTTTTTGTGTCTGTTATTAACTAACTCTCAACTGTGGTATGGTTTACGTATTTTAGATGCTGTGAACAGGGCCGACGGTACTTCCGGTGGCCCGGGTAGAAATGCTGGGCTTCGCCATCAAACACACCACGGTTAGTTGTCCCTTTGCATATTGCATTCGCTAAACAACGGTACGAAAAGGACAATTCAAAGGTGCTGAAAAAGGACCTGTACCAACCTCGAAGAAGCAAACGCACGAATAGTAGGAAACTAGCATTACTATATGTGGTCTGCAAACCTTAATAGTAGAAAGTAGCGTAACTCTAGGTGGTCTGTAAACCTACAAGACTATTTTTTGTACTATGTATGATAATCTATACAGATAAGTTAGTATCAGGATAAACCTACGTAGCAAATCTGCAAATCGATGCAGCAACTTTAGCTTATAATATGCAGCTACTTTAGCTTATAATATAATGTTACCTTTTGTTGCTATGCTTTGTAATGCAGATTTGTAAAATGTACCTACTAAGGTTAAAGTGCCTACTAAGGTTAAAGTGCCTGAACCAAAGTATGGCACACACTTTGGACAACCTTTGCAGCAGTGCAATAAAATTAACCGTTTCTACATGCGAAATGCCCCAAAGAAACCATCCCTGCCAACAAAACTAGATGACCGGATTCATTGCAAAACAGTAAAAAAATACCCGCTGCAACGCAGCGGGCTCCCCTACTTGTATATATATATATATATATATATATATATATATATATTTAAATAAGTTATTTATTATTATCTCTATTTGTCAGACATAACTTATTAAATATTAAAAAAAAAAAAAAAAAAAAAAAAAATCTTCCATAAATTTTTTAAATTGAATTAAATACAATTGTTAATCCAAATCCAAGCTTAACTAATGTATTATACTATTATCCATAAAATAGGAAAATTTCTTATTTCTGTCACAATAAAACCCATAAAGCTTCCCCTACAAACTATGAAAATTTGACTTTTTATATAAGTACGATAACTAAAATTTCAAATACAAATTTGCATGTCTAGTAGTACAATGGTACTTAATGCGTCAGACTGTGGTCTGATTTATGATCGGGATTCGGGAGTTTGGGACACTCTTGGTTTCGGATGTTAAAAAAACCCGACCCAAACTGGTCTAATTAAACCTATTCGAATTGAGTTACTCGGGTAAATAATCTTATTCGGGTTATTAGGGTCAACCCGAATACTGAACAATGGCGGGTATCGAATAGACCCGATTGACTCGAATAAGATTTTTATTAAAATTTTAATATAAATTTTTAAAATTATCTATTTAAACGAGAACGAATAGTCGATTTTATTACATTTCAGTCATATTCAAGTTGACCTGAATAGGCGAATACAAATGAACTAACCCGAACCGTCTAACCCGAATTTAAATAGGGTCGGATTCGCCTATGTTACTTTTATTCTTAAACCGACTTTGACCCGAATAATTTATTGTCACAACTATTTTCCATCATGTCACATCTTCATTTTTCTCTTTCATTTCTCTTTAACACTTGTATAATCTCTTATCCACCTATTACATTTTTTTTTAAATAACATATCTAAACATTGTTTTATACAGTATCATACTATCATGCTACATAATTTTTTTTATATATGGATTATTTAGTATTATTACATAATTCAGAACACATCCGAACACCTTTAAAGCATATAAGGACAATGGGAATTATTGTACTTGGTAGTGGGGAATTTTTTTCTCTTATCATTGCTCCATTGTTGTATATCTCCGTATTTAGGTAATAAGTTTTCAACTTAAAATTGCCCTATTCTGCATTTCTAATGCATGCAGTGATGCATATTTGTCGTTTGACAATTTTCTTATATATTTGGCAAAATCAAATAATATATTGATTGAAATTAATCTCTAATATAATTGAAGATCTTAAGAAATTACACATTATGAAATAAAACCCTAACATCAAAAATGAACCCTTTCATACCATAACCAAAATCAAAATAAACCAAGTTTTAATCCACTAAACTACAATTCATTTAAAAACCACTTTAAGAATCATCAATCCATCTTTTCCCCCCAATAATTTTTCACCAAATTAACACAATTTAAAATCTTGATTTTTTTGTCAAAATTTAAAAATAATGGATTGAATCGCCCACTTTCAATCCATTAATCTTCTTCACTTTTTTATTATTTTCCTGTAATTGGTTGTAGATTCTGGTGTGAGTTTCGTGGTTGATGGATAAGGGTTCAGGAGATGTTGATATTCAGTCTATGTTTAATTGATTTTATTCCAAGTTTAAAAGCATGGAAGGTGAGAAGAGTTATGTTGTTGATGATCTTAACATGGCGCGTGAATCAACAAGGGCTGCTAAGGAAGGAGCTGATGCTAGTCAGGTGGTTGGCGTGTCACATGTGGAGCCGATTTCATATGCAGGAGTTGTTAATGCTGAAAAATCGTTTAAGAAGGCAAATTTTAGATCACTTGGTAATGACGAAAAGGTGGAAGGGGTTGATCTTACATTGCCCCTGACTTCGGTTGAAGAGGTATCAAATCGATTTGCCAACACTTTGTATGGGTATTTTCTTGGTAAGAGGCTAGCATTTCCAATCGTTGAAAATTATGTAAAGAACACTTGGGGGAAATTCGGACTAACAAAGGTAATGATGAATTCTAGTGGTTTTTTTCTTTTTCAAGTTTGATTCGAAAAAGGGTATGGAGCAGGTTCTTGAAGAGGGACCATGGTAAATCCGTACAGTTCCAATTATTCTAAATTTTTGGTCGCCCGACTCGTGTTTGACGAAAGATGATATTACAAGTGTACCAATTTGGGTGAAGTTGCATAATGTTCCGATTGTGGCTTTCACCGAAGATGGTCTTAGCTTAATTGCAACAAAGTTGGGTAAACCTTTAATGCTAGATGCCTACACGAGCACTATGTGTTTGGAATCGTGGGGGAGGAGTAGTTATGCTCGAGCTCTTATTGAGGTTCCATCGGATCTTGAATTTAAAGATAAGCTAATTATTGCCATTCCTAACATTAATGGTGTGGGTCATACTAAAGCAACCATTGATGTGGAGTATGAAAGGTAGCCCCCAATGTCACACCTCGCCACGGCGGAAACGCGAAGGTGTAATTTAATGGATATCATCACAACACCTGGTGTCTACATAGAGATCATCTAAATGCACATAACTAGAGCAATATATCAACACAAAGTGTTGTAACAATACCCCAAAATAAAATAAAATAACCAAACCAAAATTCAAAGGTATCTTCAATATATATGAAAGTACCAAACGAAAAAGATAAATGTATCACAACCAAATTCAAATAAAGTCAAATCCCAAACATAAATAAGTCTCCATATGCAACTAAGTCTCACCTAATTGCTGCCCTCAACTTTGGCCTTAGAATGCTCACCTAAAATTAATGCTTAAAACGTCAACATAATGTTGGTGAGATTCATAGGTTTGGACACACATACACTCTCAAGGCAACCAGTTCACTGTGATTATAAAAATATAGCTGGACAAATAATTTATAGTTATCATATAAGCTACATGTATTCGCAAAACAATCATCACACACAAAGGCAACCATTTGGACGGAACGTGTCCACCGATCCCATATTGGCATCAATTAGGTCGCATGCGCGAGCAACAGGGTAAGCATCCTCCCAATTGAATCACGTATATATCTCTACACAAAACTTGGCATCAAATGGGTCCCCAAATGAATCACGTATAATCTCACAGTCAAATCACCACCGCATAAACATCACACATAGCATACATAGGATAACATTATAAGTACAAGCTCTTTGACACACACATGATCACAGTAACCCAAACCATTTAAGACAAGTATCGTTCCCATCTCAAGTTTAAAACAAAGTAAAAATATGGGACTATGAACTCACCTCAAACCTTGCAGCTTCCACAAAAACAAATCACAATCTATAACACACAAAAATAAATTCACATTACACATGGTCAAGCTAAAAGCTACAACTCATGTAATACACATATGATGGATGTCTAAGACTCATATGACCCACCATGGATCTCCTTGACCCCATACTAACCATCACCATAACCTAATACTCACTAAATCCCTTGCACTTTTAAAATCAGAAAACGCAGAATTTTAGGGTACATTCGCCCACATGAAATCATAGTAATTAAAGCCCAACAACTCACACCAAAAATTCACCATGGTCTCTCATAAGCATAAAAGCTAATCCCAGAAGGCCATGGACTAATAACACACACAAGTACTCACAAGAAAGTCAAACTTGTCAACTATCCAAATTCGGATCTGAACGCACACCAAAAAGTTTTAATTAGAATAAAATACTTCTACAACTTTTTATCGCGAATCCTTTTATGTATTCCCATAACGAAACCTAACGTCTTTCGCGATAAACCTTAATTTTACGACAAACCGGAAAATAATCATTTTCAAAATAAAGTTTCCAAAAATAGAATTTCACACACTCTATAAACATATCCCATGAAAACAACCTTCCCGTAACTTACTAACGCTCAAATACTTGAACGAAGACTCGTTACGCAAAAACACAAAACACCAAATATACATAAGTCATTTCTACACCACAAAGGCGATCAAAATGAACTTTCCCAAAATCACAATGACAACCATTAATGCAAAGGGATTTAGTGCTATCTCAAGTACTAATCACACAATAACACGCAATAACACACATATACCCATATATCCACCCAAATCACACCAAACAAAGTTAGATAAATCAAGATTGTCAGTCTAACTAACCTGCTAAAACCACAGTTATTACATCATCCCCCACTTAGGGAAAGCTCATCCCGAGATTTAACAGTTCGTCTCATCAGACTTCTCAGCAAACAACTTAGGATACTTAGCTATCATTTGATCCTCACGCTCCCAAGTAAACTTAGGACCACGTTTGGAATTCCATCGTACTTTTACCAATGCAATCTTACTATGCTTCATGCTTTTGACCTCCCTATCCATAACCTCAACAGGTTCCTCCACAAAGTGAAGTGTTTTGTTAACCTTAATCTCACCTAGTGGCACATGCAAACTAGCATCCGCCAAACATTTCTTCAAATTAGATACGTGGAACGTATCATGCACACCACTTAGTTCCTCACGCAATCTCAAACGATATGCTACAAGTCCAATCCTCTTCGTAATCTCAAATGGCCCAGCATATCTAGGTGCTAACTTGCCTTTCTTACCGAAATGCACAACACCCTTCCATGGTGACACCTTCAGCATCACAAAATCCCCAACACTAAACTCCAAAGGCTTACGGCGATTATCCGCATAACTCTTTTGACGATCTCTCGCAGCCTTAAGTCTTTCTTTAATCTGAAAAACCATATCCGTAGTCTCTTGCACCAATTCAGGTCCAATTAACTGACTCGTCCCAACCTCTGCCCATAACACAGGTGATCTACACTTCCTTCCATATAACATCTCAAACGGTGCACATCTAATGCTTGAATGGTAGCTATTATTATAGGAAAACTCAACTAAAGGCAGATGAGTATCCCAGCTTCCTCCAAAATCAATAGCACATGCACGAAGCAAATCCTCCAAAGTCTGAATTGTCCGCTCACTTTGCCCATCAATCTGTGGATGATAAGCAGTGCTCATATCCAACCGTGTATTCAAAGCCTTTTGCAGCGACTGCCATAACCGCGAGGTAAACCTACTATCCCGATCTGAAATGATAGACATAGGCACACCATGCCTTGCCACAACCTCATTAATATAAATCCTAGCCAGCTTCTCCATCTTGTAATCTTCACGAATGGCCAGAAAATGTGCGGACTTCGTCAATCTGTCCACAATGACCCATATCGTGTCATGTCCATTACTTGTGTGAGGCAATTTAGTAATGAAATCCATAGTTATATTATCCCATTTCCATTCAGGAATCGGCGGCTGCTGCAACAATCTAGAGGGTTTCTGATGTTCAGCCTTAACTTTCAAACAAGTTAAACATTGACTAACATACTCAGCTATCTCCCTCTTCATTCCCGGCCACCAGTAAACATCTCTAAGATCATAGTACATTTTATCAGACCCTGGATGAATCGAGTATCTCATCTTATGAGCCTCATCCATGATCAACTTTCTCACATCTCCCACTAGTGGAACCCATATTCGATCCAAGAAATATAGTCCAGCATCTTCCTTTCTTTTCATCTGCTGATCTAACCCATGCAACATTTCAGCCACAACGTTCTCATCCTTGAGAGCTTCCTCTTGTACTGCCAATATCTTACTCTTAATTCCCGACTGCAATGTTATGCTCATAGCTCGCACACGTCTTGGCTTAATTCTTTCTTTTCTACTCAACGCATCAGCCACCACATTCGCTTTTCCAGGATGATAGCGAATGTCACAGTCATAATCACTTAACATCTCCATCCATCTTCTTTGGCGCATATTCAGCTCCTTCTGAGTAAAAATATGCTGAAGACTCTTATGATCGGTATAAACTGTACTCTTCGTACCATACAAATAATGTCTTCAATTCTTGAGAGCAAATACTACCGCACCAAGCTCTAGATCATGAGTGGTATAATTCTTCTCATGAATCTTGAGTTGTCGGGATGCATAAGCTATCACTTTCCCTCTTTGCATCAACACACACCCAAAACCTTGATTCGACGCATCACAATATACCACAAAATCATCTGGCCCGTCAGGTAACGTCAGAATAGGTGCATTACACAAACTATCCTTCAGTGTCTGAAAAGCCACCTCTTGCGCATCTCCCCACTCATACTTCTTATTCTTCTAAGTCAACATAGTGAGTGGCTTAACAATCCTTGAAAAATTTGCTATAAATCTCCTGTAGTATCCTGCCAGTCCTAAGAAAGAGCGTATCTCTGAAGGTGTCGTAGGAGCCTTCCAATTCTTGACTGCTTCTATATTGCTGGGATCCACATGTATGCCTTCACTATTCACTACATGACCAAGAAAATGCACTTCTTGCAGCCAAAACTCACATTTAGAGAACTTAGCGTACAACCTCTCGCTCTCCAACAAACCAAGTATCAACCTCAGATGTTTCCCATGCTCTTCCTTCGTCTTGGAATAAATCAATGCTGAGCCTTAGAAGACCTCAGAGATTTGAGATTCATCAGATTTAGTCCTTGGTCTAAGTTTCATGAGATTGTCATTTTTAGCCCTCCAAGTTCCAGACTTTGGCAATTTTAGTCCTTGGAAGATACTTTTCAGCTTATGATATCTATGGTCCTTGGAAAATCAGGATATTACATGAATAGCTCTTGGATAATACTTTGAGAGAAATACATGTTTGGTCCTCATAATTTTAGTCTTTGCATTTTTAGTCCCTATTTGTTATTAATATCAAAACTGAAAATCCAAACAAGCTAAGCCTAATCCATAAACCTAATCCACAAATAAACCCCAAAGGCCCAAAGACCCAAGCCCAACCATTCCTAATACACCACATACAACCATTTGGTCAAACGGTCAACTAGTAAACCACGGGTCAAACTAAGTAATAAAATATTACCCATTTCATTTCCCGCCCCCCAAAATAACCCACACCCAGAAATTACTATTCATTCATGAACCCTAAATATTTACCCCGTCTCAATTAACAGCTATTAAGGGCAATACCGTACAATTACATGCTTTCTAGAAGCTAAGGGGAATGTCAGAAGGTGTCAGTACGAAAGAAACACACGTTTGGGCAACATGGCAAGCTATGATTGGACGCAACACGTCATATATTTTGATCTAAGGGCTATTGATTGAAAGGATGGATAGGATCATGATCAGAGGGTGTAGATTGGCTATGAAGAAACACAAACTCACGAGGATCGCCAACGTGGCATTTAGACCCCAAGCTCTCTCATTCTGCTATAAATAGGGATTGAATTCAGGCTTATTGAGTGTGGAGTTTTGAATAGCGAAGCTCTGCCATTTTCTTTTCTGAATTGTATTAGTCTTAATTTAATTGTAATTTTCTCTTTTAATGAAATTCAGTCTTTCTTTTAAATCAAATTAGTTCTTATATTTTACTATTATTTGTTACTCTATCATTCCTGTTTTATTGTTTTAGGTCAATTGAATCATCTTTTATATCTTAGTTTAGTGCTTATCTTATTCAAAGTTTTCATTAAAAATCAGAAAATATAAAAAATAGAAATAGTTTTGTGAAAATCAGCTTCCATTAAAGCTTATTTGTAGTTTGTAAGTGTTTATAATAGCTTTGAAGCTATTGAAAGTGAGTAGTCAGTTAATTGATTTTCAATATTTCACTTGCTCAAATTTGGTCAAACAAAGTCAACTGTATTGACTAGTGGATGATCTGAGGGGATAATTGATAGATTGGGATAGAAGTGGAAGATCCTAGCCTATCTAAAGATAGGCAAGCTAAGTGAATCTCCTCTATTTGAGCTGAGGAGAGAGTTTTTGTAAGTTTTGGTTTCAACCTTTGTTTCATATTTTTTTAGTATAATATGTTTTCTGTGTAATAGTTGGATTCAGTAATGTTTGCTAGTTGATTTAGCTTTAAATTGTGTTAGTATAGCTTGTTGGTACATTAGATTGCTAGTTTGAATCTGTTTGCTTATATTCTTAGCTTAACTGATTAATATAGGGGTGTTTGGATGTAGCAGATGCTTTGTTATATGGTTGTTTCTTTACTGATTTTCTGTATCAAATAGGTTCACTTAGGTTAGTTATATACATTTAGAACATAAAAACAGTAGTTCTTTTTGCAAACAGTCAAATTGGATTTCAAACTAGATTAACTGATAGCATAAGTTTAAATCAGTTAGGGGTATTGTAGTAGTAGTTGCATAATAGACTAAACTAGCTTAATTTAGTGTAATTGTAGCTTTATAATACATTTAGAAGTAGGTTTGCTTCATTGAAATTGAAATAAGTCAAATTGTGTTGCATTAAATAAAGTCAACTATTTCATTAGTAGCAGTCCTATTGGCTACTGAATTTGGGTAGATTTAGGGTAGTATAAGATTGTTTCTGATAGGGTTTTTAGTTGTTAGAGATACTCAGTAGTTCAAACTTGCATTTGCCCCCATAATATCTTAGCTTAGAGCTTATTAAGAACTACTTTTTGGATCTGCAAGTTTGGGCTTTGGAGCAATTTTCTGTCATTATACATTAGCCTGCTTTTGCTCTGCTTGTTTGTTATCTCAGCTTAATTGATTGTTCTGAGTTCCAAATAGTGTAGAGTAGTTGAATACACTGATCCTGAGTGCTGGCTTATTCTGTATTGCTCTGCTCATAATTAGCTTTTTATCCAACTGCTTATTGTTTGATTAGCATTGTTTTTGTGTGATCTCTGCTCATTTCTGAGTTCCCTTGTGCTTATTAGAGTATTTTGCTTCTGTGTTATCAGTTTGGTTTAGTTTTGTGGCAAGTGCTTATAAATAAGCACTTGCCATAAGTTGTTTCTGTCCAAATAAGCACTTCTGCTTATCATTTTCTTTTCAAAAAATTTCTGCAAGCTTTTCATAATATTCTAGATTTTTTGTAAATTTTTCATATTTTTCTGATTTGATTTGATATTTTTCTTAATTTTTCTTCAATTATAATCATTTTTAAATCCTTTTTAATATACAAAAATCAATAAAAATTCAGAAAAACCCTTTAGAAATACAAAAATATTTTAGAAAATTCTTTTATAAAACCATAGCTAGACAAATAATTTATAGTTATCATATAAGCTACATGTATTCGCAAAACAATCATCACACACAAAGGTAACCATTTGGACGGAACGTGTCTACCGATCCCATATTGGCATCAATTAGGTCTCATGCGCAAGCAACAGGATAAGCATCCTCCCAATTGAATCACGTATATATCTCCACACAAAACTTGGCATCAAATGGGTCCCCAAATGAATCACGTATAATCTCACAGTCAAATCACCACCGCATAAATATCACACATAGCATACATACGATAACATTATAAGTCCAAGCTCTTTGACACACACATAATCATAGTAACCCAAACTATTTAAGACAAACATTATTCCCATCCCAAGTTTAAAATAAAGTAAAAATATGGAATTATGAACTCACCTCAAACCTTGCAGCTTCCACAAAAACAAATCACAATTTATAACACACAAAAATAAATACACATTACACATGGTCAAGCTAAAAGCTACAACCCATGTAATACAACTATGATGGATGTCTAAGACTCATATGACCCACCATGGATCTCCTAGACCCCATACTAACCATCACCATAACCTAATACTCACTAAATCCCTTGCACTTTTAAAATCAGAAAACGCAGAATTTTAAGGTACATTCGCCCACATGAAATCATAGTAATTAAAGCCCAAAAACTCACACAAAAAATTAACCATGGTCTCTCATAAGAATAAAAGCTAATCCCAGAAGGCCATGGACTAATAACACACACAAGTACTCACAAGAAAATCAAACTTGTCAACTATCCAAATTCGGATCTGAACGCACACCAAAAAGTTTTAATTAGAATAAAATACTTCTACAACCTTTTATCGCGAATCCTTTTCGTGGTAGTCTAAGATAACCTAAAACTTAACTATTCTAGAAGGGATAACCTTAATATCACTTTTTCACCCACAATTCACTATCAAACTTTTACCCAAATTTTGTCCCGGTTTAACAGCTTTGACACTTTATCAAAGAAAAATCAAAAGACTAACTTCCCGACCTTGAAATCAATCGTGGCCGGACTTTTTGGAAATATCTTTCATTAAACTTCAATTTAGACAAAAAATTCTTGACCTAACTTCTCACCATTTGTTAATTACACTCACATCTTTACAGCCCTAGTTTTCTGTCCAAACCCTAACGCATAATCCAACGCGTTTTACACTCAACTCCCTTAACCAATTGCCATACTATTATCAACTAATGATCTTAACATGTTTTACTTCATTAATTTACAGAAGTATATAAACCCTAGATTCCATCATAATCAATATTACATGAATTATAACAATAACTAATTAATTACATGAAAACTAGTATTAAAAATATACCTTGATCTTGATTTTAGCTTCAAAAACAAAACCCTAAAATTTTCTCCCTTGTATCTCCCCTTGGTCGACCGTACACTAAAAAAAAAGGGCAGGGAAGTTTTAATTTTGTATTTATAATTATATTGGATAACCCTTAAGCCTTAGAGTTGTATTTGGTATCAAATTTGGTTTCCTTTTCCTCCTAAATCGGACGCCCCTATCTATATATATGTTTTTGTTTATTTTTATTAAATTTATTTATTACACTTAAAACCTCATACTTTTCATATTTTATGTATTCCCATAACGAAACCTAACGTCTTTCGCAATAAACCTTAATTTTACGACAAACCGGAAAATAATCATTTTCAAAATAAAGTTTCTAAAAATAGAATTTCACACACTCTATAAACATATCCCATGAAAACAACCTTCCCTTAACTTACTAACGCTCAAATATTTGAACGAAGACTCGTTACGCAAAAACATAAAACACCAAATATACATAAGTCATTTCTACACCACAAAGGCGATCAAAATGAACTTTCCCAAAATCAACATTTCCCAAAATCACAATGACAACCATTAACGCAAAGGGATTTAGTGCTAACTCAAATACTAATCACAAAATAACAAGCAATAACACACATATACCCATATATCCACCCAAATCACACCAAACAAAGTTAGATAAATCAAGACTGTCAGTCTAACTAACTTGCTAAAACCACGGTTGTTACACCCAAGGTGTAGCGAGTGCAATATTTTTGGGCATTCGAATGAACATTGCCCTAAACATGTTCAAGTTACTAAGGAGAATGTTGAAGATGACGAAGGGTTTGTGACTACTAATAGGAAAGGTGGGAAGAAGAAGACTATGGATAAACAACATGCTCGGAAAATAGATGGTGTTAGACTTACTAAACCAAAACCATCGTATTATTATCATCCTATTCAGAAGGCTAATAAACCATCACCAAATAAGCCTTCAACGCCTCAACCAGTTAACTTATTGTCTTTGAAGAACTCGTATGCTGCTTTACAAGCGGAGGAGGATAATATAGTTGAGCACGCTGATAAAGCTACTACTGTTGAACATGGGAAATCTGTGGTTGGTTCGAAAGAGGCTGATTCAGAAAAGATGAATTCGAAGGAGGGTATGGATAGTGATAGTGAAGACGTGGATAATGTTTATGATGAAACGACAAACTTTATGGCAAGTATGAACGAAAAGAGGGCAAGCACTCCTAGTGACGATGTTTCTCATGTATAATATTGCCTCTTGGAATATAAGGGGCATGAACCAAACCCCAAAACAAAATGAGGTTCGTTATGTAATTTCGGAAAATAATTTGTCGATATGTGCTATTTTGGAGTCTCATATTTCCAGCTCTCGATTAGACAAGAATTGTTCTAGTGTTTTTCGAAATTGGAAGTGGCTTTCTAATAGTATGTTGTGTAATAAAGGGTCAAGGATCATTTTGGGATGGAACCCCGGTGATGTTGATGTGCTTGTTCTCTCTAAAACCGCTCAAGTAATGCATACCCAAGTGATTTTGAGGGCTGATAGAAAAGCTCTTTTTTGTTCCTTCGTGTATGCTCACAATATATACACTCATTGTAGAGATCTTTGGGCTGATTTAGAGATGCATAAGGGTTTCATGCGTGGAAGATCATGGTGTTTGATGGGTGATTTTAATTCAACGCTTAATCTTGAAGACAAGTCAGTTGGGTCTTCCGTTATTGATATTTCCATGCGTGAGTTCAAAGACTGTGTGGAAAGCATCGAGGTCTTGGATGTTAACATGTCGGGTCTGCACTTTACTTGGAATCAACAACCGAGAGGCGAAAATGGTATTCTTAGGAAAATTGATCGTGTTATGGCTAACTTGGAGTTCCATGATGAATATGTGGGGGCTAATGCTTTGTTTCAGCCTTATAGGAATTCGGATCATGCCCCTGCTGTTCTTCGTCTTCCTCGTCATACTAAATTTAAGCCAAAGCCATTTAAATTCACTAACATGCTTGTGTACAATTCTCGTTTCAAGGATACTGTGAAGAAGGGTTGAGCTCTCAACGTAGAGGGCTTCCATATGTTTAAGGTTGTTAAAAAGCTCAAATGTTTGAAAGCTCCTATCCGTAAGCTCCTTCGTGAGAAAGGAAATTTGCATGATCGAGTTAAACATCTAAGGCATGAACTTGATGAAGTTCAAATGGCGCTTGACAAGGACCCACTGAATGAAGTTCTTCATGAGGAGGAAGCAGTGTATCTCCTATCTTTTAATGAAGCTTTGCTTGAAGAAGAAAGGTTTCTTAAGCAAAAATCAAAAGTGGAATGGCTTAGGGTCGGGGATTCTAACACCACATATTTTCATAAGGTTGTCAAAGGGCGTAAATCTAGAAATAGAATTGACTCGATCATGGATGCTAATGGTGTTCGCCATGAGGGTGAAGATGTGCCTCCGGTTTTGGTTGCCCATTATCGTCGTTTTTTAGGCACTACAGGTCCTACCGTTCCTTTAACTATGTCCAATATTTTCACTAACATTTTGTCTAGTGATAAGGCTAGTGATATGATTAGAACAGTTTCAAATGAGGAGGTTCGATCAGTCATATTTGATATGGGGAATGAGAAATCTCCTGGTCCCGACGGGTACACTGATATGTTTTTCAAAGAGGCATGGGATATTGTGGGTACGAATATTATCAGAGCGGTTCAAGAATTTTTTTTCGAGTGGGAAGCTTCTTAAAGAGCTTAACCACACTATAATTGCTCTTATTCCTAAGGTCACTTCTCCTACTCGTATAAATGATTATAGACCGATATCTTGTTGTAATGTCCTATTTAATTGTATTACCAAGATTATTGCTAACCGTTTGAAAGATTGCTTAAAAGATTTGGTTAGTATAAATCATTCGGCTTTTGTTCCTGGGAGACGTATTTCGGATAATATCCTCCTTACTCAAGAACTGATGCATAATTATCATGTTGATAGAGGTGCTCCTCGATGTACTTTTAAGATTGACATCCAAAAAGTGTATGATACGGTAGATTGGGGTTTCTTGAAGTCAATTCTTATTGGTTTTGGTTTCCATTCAACTATGGTTGCGTGGATTATGGAGTGTGTTTCTAGTGCTTCTTTCTCTTTGAGCATTAATGGTGTGCTTCATGGTTTCTTCAAAGGTAAGAGGGGTCTTAGGCAAGGATACCCGTTGTTTCCTTATCTTTTTACTCTTGTCATGGAAGTTTTAACCCTTATGTTGCAACGAAGGGTTCAAGATTCAAATATGTGCACGTTTCATCAGCATTGCTCCAAGCTTCGTATTATTAATCTATGTTTTGCAGATGATCTTTTCCTTTTTGCTCATGATGATGTTAATTCAGCCAAGGTGATCATGGATGCTCTTGATGATTTTAAAAATATGTCGGGGCTTATTCCGAGTATTCCAAAGAGCACGACTTATTTCTGCAATGATCTCAAACATGTTAAGATTTCGATTCTTAATGTGATGCCTTTTGAGGAAGGTACTCTCCCGGTTAAGTATCTTGGTGTTCCTTTGGTTTCCTCTCGGCTTGTTTATAGAGATTGTAAAGAGCTTGTGGAGAAAGTGCAAGGCCGTATAGCCGATTGTAAAAACAAATTTCTTTCATTGGCGGGTCGTCTTCAACTTACCCAATCGGTTATTTCTTTCATGCATATTTATTGGGCTTCGGTTTTCATCTTTCCTTCTCGTATTATATCAGATATTGAGCAACTTATGAGAGGCTTTTTATGGTGTCAAGGTGCTATGCGACGTGGTAAAGCAAAGGTTTCATGGGATGAGATTTGTCTTCCGAAGATTGAAGGCGGCTTAGGGTTAAGAAAGCTTGAATTCTTCAATGTTGCTCTTATTTCTTATCACATTTGGAGTCTTTTAACTCTAAAAGAATCCCTTTGGGTGAAATGGGTTCATACTCATAAGCTTAGGGGCCGAAGCTTTTGGGATATTCCATACCGTGGCAATATGACATAGGGATGGAGGAAGTTGTTACAAGTTTGCCCAATTGTGAGGCAATTCTTATGGTATCGGCTTGGCGATGGTAATAGTGCCTTGGCTTGGGTGGATAGATTGGATCCTCTTTGTCTTTTGAAGGATCATATCACGAATAGAGATATCTATTCGGCTGGCTTTGGTACTATGGATACAGTTTCACAACTCCTTCAAAATGGTTTTTGGAAATGGCCAAATGACTGGTTTGTTAAATACCATTTCCTGAATTCCCTTAATGCTCCTACTATTACTCTTTCCAGAAAGGACGAGCTAGTGCTACGGAATGGTGATGGCACTTTTCAGACATTCTCGATTTCGGCTATCTGGAATAATATTAGACCGATACATGAAGAGGTTAATTGGTTCCATATTGTGTGGTTTCCACATTGTATCCCTCGACATGCTCTACATGTTTGGCTAGTTATCAAATAGAAATTAAAGACACAAGACCTCCTAAGGCCCTGGGATGTGGGTGACAGGGTTGATTTAACTACTTTGAAATGTTCCTTATGCAATCTGGAAAGTGAATCTCACTCTCATTTATTCTTCGAATGCATGTTTTCAAAGGATGTTTGGGATCAGGTGTGTATTCGAGCTGATATAGATGTAAACTTAATTGATTTTGATTATGTTATATCGAGGTTAATTCCTTTGGCTAAGCGAAGATCGGTTCGTAGTGTTGTTTCAAAACTTGTGCTAGCTGCTACTACGTATCTCATTTGGAAGGAACGCAATGATCGAATCTTCAAGAAGAGAAAACATTCAAGGGAGCAGGTTGTGGAAAGCATTTTGGCTACTGTTCGATTAAAGTTGCTAACGTTCACTTTCAAGAAATCGAAGAGAGTTGAGACTATGTTACATGCATGGAAACTTCCAAGATATATTATGCATGAGTATATAGTAGATACGTGATGTTCGTCTTGCCTAGTTGTTTGTTCTCTATTGTTTTTTAGTGTAACATCTAGGCATAGTATGGTTTTCTGGTTTTGGTTGGAAGCACATATGGTGCGTGTGTTGTAATAGCCAACATGGTGTTTTGTCATGTTGCCTGAACATTTTGATCTTAATATATTTACCAGGGTAAAAACCCTTTACCCAAAGAAAAAATAAATAAATCATGAACAAGTAATTGCATACAAAAGAAGTGCCTTTAAATAAAGAGCAAGTGACTATGCCTACTTAACAAGTGATAGTAAAAAAAAATTGTGTCGCGCTTGAGTGAATAAGCTTCATCATCTTGGATTTCCTTAATGAGTGCCAGAAAACGGCAGAAATCTATCTTGAGTCGTACAAAATTGTGTAATTAACATTTTTGATAAATATGTCCACATATAAATACTTCGTAGTTTATAATTCATGTCCTAATACTTTCCATCTGCTCTTCATATCGTATGCAATGCTTGAATAGTGATTTCAGCTAGGGACGGACCCATGATTTTTAAAAGAGTGTTACACAAAAGAAATATTAGGTTAACTAAAGTTACACCTAAGAAACGAAAGTAGCAACAAGAATTTTGGGGGTTGCATATACCACTAAAATGACAGTTTTGAAATCTTTTTGCACTTCGTGACTTAAAATCGAGTGTAGCCCGTGCCACACTTGACATATATGTAGTTCCGTCCATAATTTCAGCCAGAAAGGCCATTTGAAAGTAAGTTACCATTTTCGATAAAAAATAAAATAAAATACCATTGAAATTGATATCATTTTCATTAAATGCTTGACCACCATTACTATATACTGTCTTAACAATTAAACTAGCACACTATACTACATGGTGTAACGGAGGAAGCCTTAAAACAAATCTTGAACACATGAAATTAATATAATTATTAAAAAATTATATAAATTTGTTCTATCTTATTTATTTATATTTAATTTTTAGCATTAGAGCTAATTTTAGAGAATACCTACACTACTTAATGATACCATGGATAAAGTGGAATGGATTACAAACACTGGAAAGAGAACAGAGTTTGCAACTAAAGTGGTGTGGAAAGATTTATGCTGTTATGGTAACAAAGTGGTATGGAATGATTTGGTTTGGTTCTCACAGAGTATTCCTAAGCACTCTTTTATCCTTTGGATGGCAATTCAAGGTAGGCTGATGACACAAGATAGGATTGCAATATGGAATCCCAATGGTAATATGAAATGTGTCTTCTGCAAACAGTGTCTAGACTCCCATGAACACCTATTCTTCTTGTGCCATTATACTAACCAAATGTGGAAAGAAATGCATAAACTTATGGACAAACAGTTCTCAGACAACTTGGAAAACATTATTGAAGAGTTCTCATCCTTAAAAGCCAACAGAAATATATGGAGTATTATCAGAAGATTGGTGCTTGGAGCAACTATATATTTGTGTGGCAAGAGAGAAATACAAGGATATTTCAAAACTGTGAAAGAAAAGTGGATGCTTTAGTGAAGATTACTATGGATTGTATCAAATGGAGATTAATGAATATTGTGGTAAAGGATACTGATTCTGTTAAAGCTGTTGAAAGGAAATGGAATGTGCAGATTAAAAGGGTCAAGAGCAAAGCAGAGTGAACATGTATTTTGTTAGTATATTGTGAATTCTAGTTTCTGTCATAGTTTGTTCAGTATAATTGAATAGAATTAGGACACAGAATACTTGTTTTTGTCAAGTTTTATTTGTAACAAGCTCTGTGTAAAAACATGGGACATGTCCATGTAAGTTTACAAGAGTCTTGTATATTTTTTGTGATTAATAATATTTCTCCTTTCACAAAAAAAAAAATAAATAAATAAATAAAAAACAAAAAATTAGAGAATACCTTTTTCTCTGAAGGCACACTTTTTTTTAAAAGTGACTTTTGATAAAGTTTGATGTATTAGAAAATTAATATGTTTATAATTAAGCCTCCTTTAGGGTCTGTTTGTTTTTATTTTCAATTAAACACTATCTAGATACGACGTATGTGTAAATATATGATGTCTGTTTGTAGATAAATAACAGTTGTGTTTTTGTATGTTGAATAAATGTATGGAAAAAAAATTATTATGTAGATATCAATGACTTAATTCAAAGAGCATCACCTTCTTGTCTTTTTATATAAGTCATGCTTCTAAAATAAATTAGTAACAAATAAATCCACGTCTACTAAATAGATTAAGAAGTTTTCTCAATTAACACAATTAAGTCAAATTCAAACGAGAGTTTAGAAAATAAAGAAGTTCATAATTCTCACATTTTGTGAAAGTTTTACATTAAATTTGAGTATTTGACAACAATTCAAATGTTAAACAAACTTCATATCTTTACTTTTGTTTAGATAACATATATTAATACAGAATAAAACATTTGTGTTTCTTTTGTAGACAATCTATTATTATTAAATTAAAGTTTGATTCCTTAACATAACCAAAACATATTTAATACGTAGTAGTAATAATCCTTTTCATCATAAGATGACACAAAAGTCAAAAGAAAACAAACTACATATAAGGGCCCGTTTGGTTTGTAGGTGGGATTGAAATAGGATTTGGATTCGGTATGGTTTGAAAGAAAAGTAAGAGAGAGAAAATAAATGATACTCCCTCCGTCCCATATTAAGTGTCCATATTCCATTTGCACAAAATTTTAGGAAATCCCACTAACTACACTCTCCACCAATCAAATATTATCTTTACCCACTAAAGTTTTTTCTCATTGGTTGAAATACAACATGGACACTTAATTTGGGACATTTCAAGATTCCATTGTGGACACTTATTATGGGACAGAGAGAGTAGTATAGAATTGTGTTTGTTTTATATATTGAGATAAAAATAAAATAAAAAATTTAATATTATTTTGAAATAGTTATGTCCACCATATCGTATATCCTAGGTTGAAAATGACTTTTTTGTCCCACCACTATGACTAAACAATACAACCATGACATTAAAAAAATAATACATTAGCACAAACTTTGAAAAAAATTATTTCTTTCCACTCAATCCTAACTATGGAGGTGTCTTTTGCAGATTCCCTTGCCTAAGGATTTCATTTACTATTTCAAAACCGAATCCGGCAAACAAACAAACATTTACAGTCATGTCAACCTCAAACCAATTCAAAAGTATTAAACCAAACGGACCCTAATTTTCTGTTGGCTTTGATACCTTTCCAGCTGCTTAACCTACCAATCCACATTTTTTTTATTCATGAACCACTAAATTACATAGTACTTTATAAATAATGTAATATTAAAAGAAATCTAGGTAGAACTATTACATTGCAAAACTGGATTAGCTGCCTTAATTTTAATTTTCTTCACATTTCAAAAGAACGCAACGAGGAAAAGCAAACATGATAAGAAGACCAAATGGCTTGTATTTCGATGATACTTCAAACGGTCGTGGATTTAAGTTCTGCTTAAGATAAGTGTGACAGATTTGTGGTATATATAATGTTAGATAATTAGTTTCCGTCTAACAATAATAAAAGAAAATGATAAGAACTGAATTTTGAAATGAAATGCAAAATCCTTCTGTTTTGTTGTTGTTTCATTTAACTTAGTTTGAGGTGCTAATATATACTTTGTCATTTGTTTTTCGAAATGACATACGCAAATAAAGAAGATACCGACAATATTTATTACTCTCTCCGTCTTATATTTATTGTCTGCATTTTCATTTCGAGTTGTCCTAAATTAATTGTCTACTTTCAAAACATATAAGGAAGTTAGTTCGAGTTTACCATACCCTCACTTGAGGTTATTATTACAAACATTAAAGAAATTTTAAATTACTTAGTTCAAGGTAAAATTGTCATTCTGCAAACAGTAAAATAAAAATAAATTTGTAATGATGAAATATTTTTTAAACTGCGTGTTTTTTTTGCCTGTGAACAGTTATTTTGAGATGGAGTACTAATTTGACCAAATTCAGGACATGAAAATATGCATACTTGTGGTCTAATGGCTATTTTTCTCATCAGTTTTGCCTCTAATTAACCACAATCAATAAAATAAAAAGTTAATTCCTAGTGTTGTAATCTAAGGTGTATCCAAATCCCTCTTGAGGAAGTAACAAGATTTTTGACCATACAGTTTTCCACATACTAACATGATGTTTAACACAAAAGTTTTCTCTATCGCAACACCTACGTACAAGCTGCAGTCGAGATATCAATATGGCTCATGCGACATGTCCCAAGAAGATGTTCTGGTAGTTCTTCTGGCGTGTTTCCCTGCATTCAATATCGTTTTGTTTTCTTGGATAAGCATTGTATTTAAGTGCTTATTTGCTTTGAACACCAACATACTTAATTTTAAGTGTTCATTCTCTCTAAATTATTAGAGAGCGCGTACCTGTATCACAAACGCTGCTTCAACTATCAAGTTGCTGAAGCTACTCAAAACTCTATTTGCCACTCTCTTAGCGATCATAGAGGAACCAACATCAACATCGAGCTAAAAAGCATAAACACAACTTAATTAATATGCATTAGTATGATTGAAAAAGGGCACAACCACCTAGTAGATTTACGAGGATGTTTTTTCTACCTCCAAGTAGTTCTTTCCACGAACATATTGAATCTTGAGAATTGTCCCCAGAAGGCACGGTCTATTTCCAACACTTTGCTTCACAATCCATGGCCCCTAAAGCACAATTTCGGAACTTATGAAATTAAAATAAATAAATAAAAATCAAATTTAATGTTGAAAAACTAGAACCTTTAAGTCGTAATTAATATATGGGAATTGGCAACTCGGATTATGATAAGCGTTTTCAAAGAAATGGCTCATTGATAAAGAAAAGACACTAATATACAAACCTTAGATACATGAGGTATGAGCTTAAACCGTGAGTTCCTATATGCATCATCTCCTTCTACAAAGTTGTGTAGCAAAGGGACGTCTTGGATAGGAGTAGTCGTTGCATAGTAGAATGCAATATGAAAAGTTGCCATTGGACCTGGGATCTAGTTAATTATCAAAAGATATATACTAGTTCAGAAGGAAATGAATCGGATCATGTAGTAATGTATAAGTAAACAAAGTTTACCTGCATATTTACAATGAAAAAGAATTCCGGGCGGTCAACAGCTGCAAATTTCTGCACAACAGATCAGTGTGAACTTTCATTGCAAACGTAAGAAACTATATTACAATGATGAGTTTGATAGCATAAGTATACTTAACCTGACAAATGCTACCGCCGGCCAGCAAAATCATCTTGTTTGTTGTTCGATTTCAACATGTTTGCTGCAACAAGTTGCATCGATGTGCCTTTTCCCGCAACCTTGAAAGAAACAAATAATAGTTATAAAATGTTTTCAGATGTTGAAAAAGTAGTGACCAAAAATGTTTACCTTCTTACGGTCTTTCAAATAATTTGCACCACGAATCTGAAACGAGTCCTCAGCAGCTCCCCAACTATTAGACAATTCACCAGTTGGGTCATTTGGAAATGATGCATCATTGTTGCTTAAGAAACTATCTTGCCACTCAAGTTCCTCAAAGGACGCACTACCCTTTTTCTGCACTGGAAGTATGTGTAACGATAGTAATTAGTACATGGCTACTTCTTGTAACCAACATAGAAATGTCACTCTTGAACAAGTCACTCTTGAACAAAATCTATAGCGCTTTTTACATGATCCTTCTTGTAAATAGCGCTTTAGTAAAGAAGGATTAAGATCAAACAAAAAGCGCTCTTTATGTGATAAAAATGTCACTCTTGAACAAAATCTATAGCGCTTTTTACATGATCCCGCCCCAAGTAATGACCACCTCAAGTGAACTAACCTACCGGAAGCATGCAGTTGCTTCAAAAAGGCAACAGCAAGTGAGAACTTAGGTGGAGGAACATCATGAAACTGTAAGAACATTTAGCAAAAGTATTAATAATAGATTGTGACATAAAAACAATATTAACCTGACCGAAAAATAGATCAAAAGTGTTAAGTAGTAAAAACCTGGGGCGATGAATCAGACCAACTATTTTCTGATTGTGTTTCTTCGACGGAATGATCTGAGTAACTATAGTAGTCATCATCTTCTTCTCTATCTCCACGGATCGAAATGGTTGAAGGAACTTTATCCAATCCACCCATTTTATCCTCCTTTCTTTGAGCTTCAACAGCCATGATATATAGCCTCACGACGAACAAACTATATATCCTAAATCTACAATTTTATAAAGTGGAAAAATGACATTAACAAAAACATCACTAATTAGAGTAGTCATGTAAACAAGTCCGTCACTCTACCCTAGTCGATATATGTAACCTCATGACCAAATAACACGTACAATCTAAATTTTGAATGAAATTATTCGGATATCATCAAAAACTATCCTTACAATACAAAGTTAAAACATGAATATCGTTTTCTATCAACTTTCAACGAATATTAGCATATAAAGAAATCATCGTTTTACATTAAAATGGAGGTCTAGAAACTGGACCGCGTTTTTATGAAAATGTACAAGAAAGTTTGCAATTCATGACATAATGTCGTAAAATGAATATATGCATATAGAGAAAGATACCTCCGTTGTAGTCGTCTCTCTCGTCCGGCACGACAACGTCACCGGAGAGAGTTTTCGGAGAATGTTGAGATTGATCCTTTGGAAGATGTTTTTTTGTTTTCTTTTCTTGTTTTTGTATCAATGAAAAAAAGGTATGGCAGGAGTTTCATGTTTTGTCCCCTTTTTTATGTTTAAAAGTAGGCGCGCAAATTGCGCTAATTTTTTGTTTCTATAGCTCACTTTTTGTTTTGAGAAAATCCACTATGCAAAATAGTAAAAAATTATAAAAACATAATTTCTCCTTATAATTTATGTTTGTAATTTTTCCATATGTTTTAAGGCATTAACAATGTTTATTCTATTACTATTTATAGAAAAAGTATGACATTCTTGAAAAACATGGTTTCTTGCTGATTTTGACAAGTACCAAGTGGTATGTATTGTTCCAACCCGTTCCGACTCGTTATTTAACATGACTGGCCCATAGGTTCGAAGACACGGTCGAACCATTGTGGGCAGTAGACTTTGAAATTGCAAAATTGCAAACAAGTCTAAAAAAATATGGAGGAGATAGTATTGCTTGTTTTAATCATGTAAATACATTACAAAGATTCAAATCTACACAAGCCTACATGCAAATAAAAACACAAGATTTCAAACAGCAAATTAGCAATGGTTAGGATGCTTCCAACTCATAAATAAACATGTACACAATCACAGACGAACAAACAAAAGCCAAACCGTAACCTGCAACGATATGGCACTAACATCTGTATAATCAAAGATTTGGTAATTATATAACTATGCACAAAAGCTACATATATCATGCCTATCGCACAAAACTGTCTGGCCATGAACTGTGGACAAAAAAGTCAGCAGGAGAGTCAACTCCCAAGACAGAGAAGAGAAGCCAAACGGTTTTGAAAATGAGTAAAGAAATCTATGTTAAAGTTACGTCCTGTTCTGTTTCAAGTAAGCTTTATCTGCATTTGCAAGTCGGTCTTGGAAGAGAGCCCACTCGCTTTTACATCTAGCTTTTACCTACGGTCCCAAAGAAAATAAGTAACATACTCATTAGTATAACCTTTTAATGAAACTAGAAGAATATCATTTTAGGGGATTCAAAAATAAATGCATATTTTTTCTAACATGGTAAAGTTCCAATAGATCACATTGCTGCCCATCCGCAAGAATTTCATAAGTACTGATTTCCATAGGTGTTTTAAAAGTCAATATATAATCCTGTTATAAAATACCACCTGTTGCAGGAGATAGTGTTGTTTGGCCAATTCTGATCTTATTATAAATTAACAAACAAAAGGACCAAAAATATCTTTTTTTGTGAACGAAAAATGAGATATGTTGTGATATCTGATTATAAGTCTTCCAAACTTGTTTAAACAAAGGGAAATGGGTAATTTTGGTTTATCTTTGGACGATCAGTCTTTTTGCAATTGGTATGAATCTGATTATTTACCTTAAACAAACTGACAATCAGAAGCAAAGTTTGTTTATCCAAACATATAATTAGATGATAAGTTGCAACTTCCAAAACGCAAATCCAAACATCCCCTAAGATGTTTCCGGTTTTGCACTGTTAAGGGGTAGTTAGACAACTAGACATTCATTAGATAGTATGTTGTCAAATTTTGAATTTATTTGGGACGCGGAAGTAACTTAGATATATAAACGTGAAACTATGCTTACCCCATCCCGTGGATCTTTACCCTTCACAGACTCGCCCTGCATCAATATACAAACTATCATTTTGCAAGCCAATATTATAATACAGTATACGAATAATCATGTGTTAGCATTTGGCAACACCAGTTCTTGCTATTATAATGTGTAACAAGAACACGTTCATATGTCAAACAAAGAAAAACCATACAGTTTCTTGATAATATAACAAATTATGATGTGTCACCTGGTTCCCGAGTGAAGGAATATGCTGATGCACAATCCATTGGGAATCCACCACACCAATTTTTTCATGTGCAGGCTGTGCAAAGAAACAAATTAAGTATGATACTGCACCTGTAGGAAATACAAAACAAAAATTGAACATACAAACAACTCACATTTACACATCTTCTAAGTGCAAAATCCAAGCCCCATCCATGCACCAAATCATTCTGCATTGTCCATGAAAAAAAAAATTGTATATTATATATGAGATCATATAACAATGCAGTATTGATCCTTAAAATATAACTTTACCTGAATCATGTACCACACACACCGCCAAGCATCTCGAGAGAACACGGGAGCCATAATCTCCACAAATCTGGATAGAACCCAAGTGAGATACATTAAAAACTGTAAAATCTTTAAGATGAAATGCTACGATTGAGAGGGTGGAACAGAAATAGTACGCTGCACACGGTGGTAGATGTGGATCACTGCACCATCCTGGTTTCTCATCTGTAGTTCTGTTGATCAACCCATAAATATACCGCTTAAGTGTCGTTCAAAATAGTACTTAAACTGAATTTATAGGAAAAATATATATATATATATATATATATATATTAAATAAAAGACAGTAACGTACTTGTGAACTTCTTTATTGCCTCTCCTCTTTGTCATTTCCCATGTTAATCCCTCATTGGGTTCAAGGCCAGGTTGAGAAATGTCCAAACGATGTTTCTTAACTAACTGCATATATATGTCTCCATTGAAGTGTTCAACGCCAAGATCTTCATCCCAAATAAAAATATAATCATAAGCTGCTACGATATCTGGATGCAAAAACCTCTTTGCATACCACCTACAAGAGAAGAGCAAATGAAAAATAAATTCAGAAAAAATAACATAATAAATCAGCATAGCGAACAGTAGAATCTGAAGCATACCATTTGGTTTGTTTCCTTGTACTGATATGAATTGCCTGCCTTGACCATTCATATTGATCCCATTCTGTGGTTCGACCGTCATAGTGAAAAAGCAGGATTTGGAACTCATCCGAAAACTAAAAAGAATGACATGTAACGCCCAAATATCAGTAGTTAGCATCAAATGTAAATAGCATAGTTGATATAAAATAATCTAACCTTTTTTACTGCTGCATCAATGTTATTCCTTTGAGCCCAACCAACGGTAAAAGTTACCAAATATTTTGGTTTGTTTTTTAAATCCTGAAAATTTAAACATCAAATATGTTTGTCTACAACGGTTTTTTTCAATATTTAAGGTAATAAAAATGTGTTCAATTGCATACCTCAGAAGGTTTACCCCATAACCTTCTCAAATAAAGGTCAGTCTCTGAAACTACAATTGCTGGAGGTAACGACTCGGCTCCACGGGGATTCGTTGGAACATAAACCTGAAACCAATAAACATATTTTTAGAACCTCAATCAACAGCAATATGCAGAAACTACCATTAGCAAAGAAAAAAGGAATTGAAAAACAATGTACCGTAGGCAGTTCAGGTGTATTAGATGAACCGAGATTTTCAGGAAAACTGCGTTCATGATGATCCCCGTGCATATCAAATGGTGAAAGAAAGCTTGGATGTATATTAATCTGAAAATATATCACAGTTAACTTGATGGATGGTCATATCTGTGATATAAATTTTACCGGATATTTAAAATGAAACTACCTTAGTAAAAGAAAGATAAGGAAATGAAACACCGAGAAAATATCCTAAGATCATTCCCATGATTGCAGTTAAAACAATTCTCCCGTGATCATTTGACTTCTTTAAAAAGCCACTGTATACAAGGAAATTAATTAATCAGATACACAAATCAACAAGAATCCGAACCACGTTTTAGCACAAGTATCTCACTAACCTGCGGTACATACTTTTCATTGACTTAAATAGTGCCCAACTATAAACGTCAAGCACTAGGTCGAACCACTTATGTGTGCAATTCTACAGAGCATTTGGTGTATACCAATATTGTGTTACCAAGGTGGAAAATATCTGCAAATGAATGGCAAGTTAAAGGTGGTTGTTAAGAAAGAATACCATCCTAACATACACGATTTCCATACAGTAACATTCAATAAGTAGAAATGATGAATAATGTAACACTTTATAGGCTCTAAGTCATTAACGGTACAATAGAACCTGAGAGAATGGACATACTCACTAAATGTAAGCAAATTTATTGCGAATCAATGCTTATTTTATCATATAACAGCAAAGTTGAGACAAATAAAAATTGCATATCAATACCAAACCACATTGATCATCTCATTGAAGCATATTTGATGATATAAAAGAAAATGGCAAATTAAGAAAAAACAAAGACAATAAATGTTTATATTCTTGAATACTACATGGAACATAAGTAAATTGCAACTCCACAACACAACTAAGTCAAGTAGATAACTTACATATTAAAATACAACCAAGTTTGAACCATTACTGACATGGACATCTCTACTACTTTTCTCTACAATAAGGTCAAAAGCATTGTCAATGTTTTACGCACGTTGTTCCAAAGTAACTGGGTTGCGCTTTAACTTTCGATGGACTAGTAAATTTGCAACAGTAATGTGGATTTGTATTGGCAAAACCACCAACATTTCAATCGGCGGTTACCAGCTACAGAGATTATGTACTGACTCAAATTTCTTGCAAATACCCCAACTGCAATTTACATTTTGAAGTTAACATTTAATCGTATGATATAGGTATGGAAGACTTTTCATCACTTTCACTGTCCTTTCAAAACATGTTGACCAACTTAAATGTTTGATTATTAGAACACAACTAAGTGCCCTTCAATATGAGAAAGCAGAGTGTACTAGTGAGGGCAATCGTTCTACTTTTTAACTAACGTTTAACATCCTAAAATAGATACCATGGTACTTTTCACGAGAATAAACCGAGTACTAGTGCCAAAAACAGAAACTCAATCTCCTAGCTAGAATCTAAGAATATTACACATTAACCATCTTCCAAATAATCAAGCCATTACGTGCGAAATCTGATGACAAACTAAGATCAGTTTCAAAATAAGCCATTACTACTTAAACATTCTATCCACGTTGCCATAAACCTTTAACACCATCAACAAAACAAAGCCCCCTTCAACATGACCTATCAAAAAATATTATCCGCAGTTTGGATAGTTGTACTTTCAAAACATCCTAAAGTAGAAACCACGATAACTTTCATGAAATTTATCCTAGTAATCGCACCAAAACAGAAACTCATTTTGTACATTATTTTTGGCAAAACTAGCAGTTACCGGTAGTTGTTAACGGTAACTTTTACTATCACTAACTTTTACCAAAAGCTTCTATAAAATAAAAAACTACCACTAACTTTTACTCCTAGTTTTGCCAGACATGCCCTAAGAGCGTAGCTATATACTGAGTATATGTAATTATAAAGTGTAAAATGAGTAAAACCTAAACGCTTACTTTATTAGCATTTCAAATAGAAGCGCTCAAACAAAATCCAAAACCTAAATGCTCGTTTCCAAACATAACGCTAAACGCTCTTTTACTAGTGCTAAGTGCTACCGCTTGCCGCTACAACTAACTTTTACCCCTAGTTTTGCCAAACATGCCCTAAGAGCGTCTATAAACACTAAAATGACATAAAACTTAAACGCTTAGTATTTTATTAGCATTACAAACAGAAGCACTTAAAACGCTCATTTCCAAACATAACGCTAAACGCTCTTCGCAAAACTAAGCCACAGACATTGACAATCATCCGAAAAATTACGCCATTACGCACAAAATCCGGTAAAAAACTAACAACAACACTTTCAAATTACTCCTAAAAATCATCTAAAACTCATAATCACAAATATATAAATAAAATAGAATTAAATTAAAAAAAAATAAAAAATAAAATAAAAAAATAACCGCCAGAAAGAATAAAAAAATCACTTACACACACTAAAACACACACACACAGAGTAACCGATCATAACAATACGATTGAAAATAACAAACAACATGTATATAACGCAACATTGTAAACATCTATAATCTATTTACACATTTATAACTAATTTCTAACAGAGAATTAGGGTTTACGTAAACAAGATGGATAGAAATAGCCTTCTTCTTTGCAAATGAATTATTTTAATTTATTTAAGATGAAATGATGATACTAATAATATCTTCCTTTAATGTGCGTGAGTGAGTGTGAAAATGAAGGTGCATATGAATGTACAAGTTTTGAAACGTGATGTACAAGTTTGGAAAGAAAAAAAGAAGGTGGTTTTTGTTATTAGTGGACAGGTGGATGCAACGTAGCTTTTCTTTCTTTGGTTTGATCCCCGATTCTTTTTTACTTTCTTTTTTTAACTTTTGCTTTTTTGTATTCGATTCTTGCTATCATGACAAATGTCTTCTTTTTGTTCTAAAGGCGTTTTTTCAAATGGAAATGATTTGTGTGTGAATTTTTAGAACTTTGATATGAGCATCTAATTCTAAATGGATGTTGTGTCACATCCATCAGGGCCGAGCATTGCAGACCGCGGATCAAATTGAACCGAGAAACTGGCCCAAACTGGACCGACTGGATCAGACCAAATGTATTTCGGTCAGGTTCTCGATCTGATATTTTGGGTCAAATCGATTTTCGGTCCGGTCCAGTTTTAGAACCATGCTCAGCCCTACATCTCATTAGGAATTATATTTGTTGCTTGTGAATCACTATAAATGGACAATGTGAAGGTAAAATGAAGTATGTCAGCCAAATATAGGTTTGGTTGGTGGCTTATAAGTTTAGGTATATCTTTTTCAGCTTTTAAGTGAATTTTACACTTGAATTTATGGCTTGATACATGTCTAGTATGTTGATAGGTTCGTATCATAACTGTAATGACGAGCTTTAAGAAAACATTTGATAGAAGTTAATAACTTCCAAGATAAGATGGAGGAGGAGGATTTGCGAACTTGTATTGCTTACGATGGGCCTTTGAAAGGCTGGGAATTTGGGCGTCGGTATCACCATTGCATGGAGCTTGGCATAGGAAGGTCATTGCTCATTGGTGTCTTCGTATTGGGAAAACCGAGCTTGATAGGTGTTTGTTAAAGTTACTATTTTTAATGGAGAAATATTTTTTGGTGATAATAAACCAATTCAGAGTAAAAGTGATAGAATAATGGTTAAGAATAAAAATTGATATGATGTTGATTTTATGTGATTACTAGACGAGTACCCGCGCCTAGTGGCAAACAATTAACGATATGCGATATTGTGGTAAGTGTTTCGTATAACGTTCAAAATAGAACGTGAAAAATATCAAAATGTAATTGCAAACGGTTGTAACATGCATAATTCAACTGAATCAAAAGTTCTTAACATGTATCAAAGAGCATATAAAAATATTTAGTGAAATTGAAAATAAAAAATTATATCAATTATGAGATGACTGAGAATACACGTTACTCGTAGTGTAAAACTTCTTGATACACGACATTTGAGGTGTTGAATCCTCTTTGATTGACTACACTTTGTAGTTATTATTGTATCTATTAAGGAATGGGATTTGACCCAACTAAAAAAAAAAAAAATGTATACACAGTTGTATAATGACTTTTGACTAAATTATTTCAGAGAACTTTGTATAATATCTTTGGAATTAATGCGCCGGAACAATCAACGATTAAAGTACCAATCGTTTGTAAATTGTCAATCAAGAAAACATTTTGACATTTTATACTTTGTGACAACCAACTACAGCAAGTGACTATCCATATATAAATCGGTGAAATTATGAGTTCAACATATTCCAAAAATACGGCTCTAAAATTCAATTCATAGATAAAACTGATTTCGGTTGCATTTAATAGTAATAGTGTATTTTCATGTATAAAATTAATAATTTGCATTAGGTGTAGTTGACATTGTGTAATTGACAATATTATTGCATTTTCATCGTGTGTCTTAATGGTACAATTTGCAACTTTGCATTTTCATTGTGTATAGTTGACATAGACACAAAGAATTAACATTTCAAGATTTCCCATTGAATACATTCTAAACACCCATCGATGCAAAGAACATATGAAAACATTTAGTTGTTTCCTTAATTAGTTTACTGCTTAGTAAAGGATACTCGTTTATAGCAATTCAAGCTTTTCAACAACTTTCTTAATTAGTTTACTGCTTACTCGTTTACAGCAATTCAATCTTTTCAACAATTTATTGACTCTTCAACAATTTCAACAATTCAAAATTTTTAAAAATTTCAAAAATTGCTAAATATTGAAATACTTAGAAGTTACAAAAGTTTTAATTATCCAAACATATTACAAAATTTACACCATAAAATTTATAACAAAACTTGCACAATATACTTTATAACAAAATTTAAACCATAAACCTTATAACAAAATTTATTCAACCAAAAATATTATAACAAACTTTAAACACAGTTAACATTATAACAGAATTTACACTATAAACTATACAACAAAACTTCAACTATAAACTTTACAACAAATGTTAACAACTTTATATTAAAAAATCTATATAAAAAAACTTAAAACAAATATCAACTTTAAAAATAAATTGCACATATCCTGGCAACAAAAGTGCTTCAGCGGCGACATAAGTTGTAACACCCCCAAAAATCGGGTCCAGCGGAAGCATACATGTCACTGGGGCGTTACTAAATTGGTATCACAACACCAAGTACAGAGAACGGTTTTATCTCAACTGTTTAGGAAAATTTCATAAATCAAAACATTAAGTTTACATCATTCCAAAAATAGTGCGAAAAATATAGGCCCATAAAAGAGTTTAAGTGGTCCCAAATACATCAGAGTCATCTATGACCATGTCATGCCTTGCCAAAAGCCTTCAATAGTAGCTATCGCCTTAAACCTGAAAATACATGCTAAAAAGTGTCAACACGAGGTTGGTGAGTTCATAGGTTTGTATAAATAGCAATTTAGTATAAAAGAACTGTGAGTTCGATAAAAGTTTTGTGACCATTGTGTCGCTCACAATGTCATCAAATATAGTTTACTTTCAAGTAAATGTAGTAATGTGGACCACAAGGTTTTCGAGTGTGAATAACTGTTTACATACAAATCAATTTCAGTTTTAGTGACTATTGCTTTACTCACAGTGTCATGAAAAATATCAGTAAAGTAGACCATAAGTGTTAAGCATAAAGTTGGACCATAGGCAAAGTATGTGATCATTACAACGAATATAATGTCACATAAAAGTAAAAGTCTATTACGCTAGCACTAAGTTCATGCAACCGAAGCTATGACAGTGTGCATGCTCTAAAAGCATGTTAAATATAAAGGCCCGGCAAGTGTTTATCCCGATACACTTGTAATTCGACCTGTTATACATTCGCGTTTGCCTATCCGGTCAAACCGAACGGGGGAGTCACCCCCAATAGATCTATTTATAACATTCGCGCTTCCCAGCAGGAATTGACGGTTCATGAGTTTGGGCATAGTGGGATTTAAGGGTTTAGGCTAATCCGCGAAATAGTTTAAATAAAGCATAAGTTTCAGTGTGGTCCATAAAAGTGTTTGCATAAAAGCAAGTGTCATTCAAGTGTTTATGTAACATCAATGATTTGTAAAGTGGTTTGCATATAAGCAATAGTTCATAGAGGGTATTGCACAAAAGCAATAGTTCATATATAAAGTGTGTTGCATAAAAGCAATAGTTCATAAAGTGTCACTACAAGAAAAGGGGGTTTTTGGGACGAAACTTTTTGGAACGGTCAAAAAATCGTGCCAAATACACGTATTTGGCACTTGTGGGTTAACCGTGACAAAAAAGTAGGTATTTGGAACGGCTATTAAGAAAATGTTCCAAATACGTATGCGTTTGGAACGGTTTCTAATAATGGTGCCAAATACATGTGTATTTGGAACGGTTTGAGTTAATAGTGCCAAATATTTATGTATTTGAGACGGTTTGTACCACTAGTGCCAAATTTGTATATGTATTTAGAACTCTATCTATTGTTGGTGCCAAATACTCATGTATCATGAACAGTTGGTACGAATGGTGCCAAATACTTATATCTATTTGGAACCTTATTTAATGCTGGTGGTGTCAAATACTTACGTATTTACGATCTTTATAGGTTGTGAAAAAGACAAATGTATTTGGGTTGACTATGTGGAACATCTTTGAAAAGTACCCAATTTACACTTTTTTCCGTACGTGTGTTACTATATTTTGATTTTATTATATTGGACATTAAATTAAATTCATAATCGGTTTTATTAATTTACTCGAATATTCAGTAGCCCTTCGTTATTAACTTTTAATCGCTATAATCAATCAACATATCAAATTAATATATATCATATTACTTGAAATGCGTCATCTTCTAATTTTTGGTGAGTTAACTTTGTTGTTTTCTTAAATAAACCATTACAAAAAATCGCCATTTTTACCAAAAAAACCAGGGTAAAAACCCTTTACCAAAAAAAAAATAAATAAAAATAAAAAAATCGCCATTTAGTGGCACACATTTTTAGGCTTTGTTTGGGGACGGGCTTATTGAGCTTATAGCGGCTTGTGATTTTAAAATAAGTTAGCTTATAAAATAAGCCTTGTTTGTCACACAGGCTTATGAGGCTTATAGGTTATAAAATAAGTCATAAGCCTCAATAAGCCTAAACCCATAAAATTTAAAAAAAAAAAAAAAAAAAAAAAAAAAAAAAAAAAAGCCTTATAGGGACTTATAGCTAGTCAAATTACTTGAATACCATTCAAAATGTAATGGATTATCACATAAAAGCTGAAAATATATGTGATTTTAATTTGATGCATTTTTTATACGATTTTACATTAATAAGATTTAGCTCAAATAAATTCATCAAACAACTTTATAATAAAAATATAAACTCAAGTTTTCGGCTTATAATATAAGCCTAGTCCCAGCCTCCGCCTCAGCTTCAGACTCAACCTCTCAATTCTATCACATGGATTATTTGATCATTTTTAATATATTGTTATTTGCCAAAAAATAAAAAATAAAAAAAATAATTTATATTTTATGCCATTAAATACCATTCAATATTTTATGCCATATATCAAAGCTCTTTTTCTAATTGTGTCATGGAGTATTATTATCTTAAAAAGAAAGGGGAAAAAATCTCAAATTTCCTTGGCGGGCCTTTGTTAAAAAACTAAAAAACAATGAGCGGGCTTTTAGTCCCTCAAACATTTCATATTCATTTGCAATTTAAAAACCCTACCCATCAGGTTCTCTAGTGGCGGCATAGTTTACAATTTTCTCATTGCCTATGTTCCTTTTGCCACTCCTATTATCAAGCGGGTAAGTGTTCCAACCGCGATTCCTTTAATCTTATACCTCGTGTTTATTTTGTATTAGGATTCCGAGTATTACAAAAGTGAATTTAATTACATAGAAAGTTATAAAGGAAAGGGTAGATGGAATGATCAAAGTTTTCTCTTGAGATGTTTGACATTCAATAGATTATATGTATAACACGTGTAACTGATGTTTTATATTGTGTGTCTAATCACTCTACTCCATCATAGTATGTGTCCGTGAGCAGAAGACCTTGAGATTAGTGGATTGTTCTATGTTTGCTGCTCTTGGTGGTTTAACCTACATATTAAGCCGCTCTCTTGCTATTGAGGTACTTTTTTTACTCGCATTTTCTTGTTATACCTGGTTTTCTTGATGCCACTCATGTCATGTTAGTCTAGTTAAAAAAAACTAGTTGAATTCTTTCACATTTTAAAGGCCAAATAGCCACATTTAAACTTGTGTAAAATTATTGAGTCCGTAATAATGGGTGTGACAAATTTACTACACATATAAGTGTGGATGTATTATCCAAATTTCTATGATTAAAAGTGTGGAAATATTTTTTTAATGTTCACACCTAAAAGTGTGGCAAAATTGCAAAAAATGTTTATAATAAAAAGTGTGAAAACATTTGCTACACATATAAGTGTAGCTTTAATATAATTGTACACACTTATATATGTGGATTATTTTTTTGGAATATTTGTGACACTTATAAATGTATCAAAATTATTATCCATATAAAAAAAGTCCACATTTAACCATACCGTGGCAAAATAAATGTGAAGAATAACACTATTTTTTTTAGTCTCATGAGATGGGATATTGTAGTTGGCAATGGTATGTAATAATTCATCGTTTCTTTTCCCTGAAATTAGTATCAGTTCCAATTTTTTTTCATGTTTTTTTTAGGTGGCGACTGCCGTATTGTTGCTTGTCTTGGCCGGTCTGATAAAAGCTATAACTTATCTGGTAAGCTAATGTTAATGTTGTTCTTGCAGTCAAGTTATCTTTAGGGCTGAATATGAACCAAAAATACTAATAATATCTCTTGCATCTCATCATTAGCCTTCTATTATATTATATATGAAGCAACGAGGCATCATTGTGAAAATTGATCATTTTATCATATATCTAGTAAAAGATTTTATGAAAGTTGTATAGTTGTAATAGACTACTGTGTTTGTTATTTGGTTTCGAGTTTGAAACTTTTGACCCGTTTAACCCGTTTCTAATGTTGGAATCTTATTTAATGCAGGTTTATGATGAAGATGTGATCCGATGAGCTTTATTCGCTTCCGTTAGTAATAAAATCGTATTAGTGATGTAAATTGAATTTTAGTTATTGTTTTGTCATTCTAAAGACCATGGTTTACAAGGATGTTGGATGTATTGTTTTTTTTACTTTATGGTATTCAAGTGACAATGTTGACTTGATTTATGGATGATTAATAAAAGTTGAGTTCAAGTTATTTTTTGCTTCAATTGAATTATATTTGCGCATACTTTAGATGTTTAGTTGATACGATGGTGTACTAAAACCCGTTTGTAACGAAAAATGGTGCTAATACACGTTAGCAATGAATATGCAAACCATGCCAGATAATTTATTGGCACAAAAATTAGAAACCGTGCCAAATACGTTTGTCACGGCAGATAAAACCGTGCTATTTAATTTTGGCACGATAAATAAAAACTGTAACAAATAAGCATTTGGCACGGGAGATGAATTGGTACCAAATATGCATTTGGCACAAGATATAGAAAGTGTGACGAATGCTCATTTTGGAACGGAAGATTGTTGGTCGTGCCAAATATCTCACTAATGGCACCCCAAAATTAATCCGTCCTAAAAACCGTGCCAAATACTATTTAGCACAGTTTTAACCCGACCCAAATGTATTTGGCACCCTCATATTTAAGACGGAGCCAAAACCGTGCCAAAGCCGTGCCAAATAGCATTTGGCACGGTTTTTTGAGTATTTGGCACAGTTTTCCACCCTCTCAAATACCAGTATTTCTTGTAGTGTGTGTTGCATACCAGCAATAACTCATAAAGCGTGTTGCATAAAAGCAAGAATTCATAAAGTGTTTGCACGTTTCTCACCCCATGTTGGTAAAGCAAAGCAAAGTAAAGTAAAGAGTGGGGCTATAAACTTACATTAATATGAAATTATGTTTAGAGTACTTGTAAAAGTAAAAATAAATAGTTGAGCATGTATCTTCCCCAAAGAGTTTATAAAGTAATTAAAAGAGTAAAAGTGAGGCTATGACTCACCTTGGTAAAGCAGATAGAGTAAAGTCAAATGGTATAAGTGTGCGGCACCGACACGCGACCTAAATTAGTATGGCAATTCTTAGTTTACAGTTTTGTGTACTCATGACTCAAAGAGTTTAAATAAATTTAAGTGTTTACAAGTAGATGTGTTTAATGTTGCTTGTGTGGCAGAGTTTATGTTTAAATCATTTCAAAGTGTTTGTAAGTATTGGCTCTTGGACAACTGTACAATTATATATAAGAGTATATAAAAGTATTTGTGACGAGTAAGTTTCCGGTTCGGTCGTAACCGGACAACCATGTACGGAAAGTATTCACAATAAGTGTTTGTGAAAAATAGTCATTGATATTAATAAATACTTTTCGTCAAGTATTTATATTAATAATGTTTAGATACGGTATATAAATATTTACATTAGTTCTTGTTATAAATATTTTCTTGCTATTCTTAATTTTCGTCCTTTGTGTGGCTTTAGTATTAATACTAAATATACTAGTTTGACGAAAAATGTGGACAAAATATGTTGAAAATCTTAGTTATTACATTTTTATAAAGTGCTATAAAAAAATATACTAGACCAGGTCCAAAAATAATTGCCAAAACGCTATCATAAAAATAATAGCAAAAGGTGTCCACAAGATTTGAACTCAGGTTATCAGGTTGACAAATGAATAGCCCACCCAGTGGACTACATTTGCTTAGGTGTTTAGTATTGCAAATGTTTAGTATACACTTTGTTGAAAAGATATTAACCAACCCGTGTGAAAAACTGTCAAAAGAAATAAAAACAAAAATGAAAGATGCAAGGTTCGAACACCTGACCTGCCGTTTGGCACCAAACAACGCAGCCAACTATGCTAAGGATGCTTAATTGTTTAAGTCTACAAATCATGTGTACTTAAAGTGCTCTAAACTGTTTTATATTTTGTTAAATTTCTACTCAGTATACTAAGCATGCGTATGGTTTGTTTGCATGAGTGAAGTTTTGTGTTTTCTTCCATTTCAAATTTGATTTGTAATCTTATTAAGCATGCACTCCTCAATATCTTAAGCCTTTAAAACAACACTTGAATGTCGAGAAAAGACCAAATAAACAACAACTAAGACCATCATACTGTTGTGGGTTCGAGGCAAACAACACTCGACAAAAAAAAAAAAAAAAAAAAAAAAAAAACCTCGTGACCCCTCCACTGTGGTTCGACCACAGTGGTTTTCGACCCAAACGTAAACCACGTAAAACCCAAGTCGTTTAACAAGGTTAACTTAAACAAGCCAAAACATAAGTTTCTGTTTCTTTTAGTCATTTTGTGTCCAAACTTCAAACAAGTTCGACATTTATATGTGTATGTCGATTTCGAGAGCCAATACGTACTAGCTTATTTTATTTACGCCTTTAAGTGTTAAGCAAGTTTTAAAAGTACCACACAAGTCTTAAACACAATCCTATTCATACCATAGCATGTATGTACGTGTGTGTGTATATATATATATATATATATATATATATATATATATATATATATATATATATATATATATATATATATATATATATATATATATATATATGTTCAAAAGAAATTCATTTAGTGAATTAGTATGCATATAGCAAGTTTAAATGTGAGTTTATTAGACAAAATAACAAAGTAGTGCAAGTTGAAACCCTTACGGTGGGGAGTTATGGATCGAGCAAGGAGAAGGAATGCAAGAAGATTTTGTAACCCAAGATTTTTTTTTCCCTTTTAAACCCTTGTATGCTCTTGTTGTTTTGGTGATATTTTACAAGTGAATTTGAGAAGTAAGGAATGTGTGTTTGCTTGTAGGTTATAAGGACACAGGAGGAGAATAGTTTTTGCTTGGTGGTGTGAGAGTAGTGAGTGAAACAAGTTGACTTTTATAGCCAAAACATGGTATGGTCATTGGATTATTTTAGGTATTTGTTTGCATGAGTTTCAAGTAAAGAGATAAAAGAGATTTGGAAGGGTTAGGCATGCATGTAGTCGGCTGATTTTATGGGCATGAGAAGACATTGTCTTGTCAAGTTTTGTTGAATACGCAACACAAGAAAAAGAAAAGAAAGCATGTGTTGTTCCCTTGACTTGCCTAATGTCCTAAGGTTTATGTTGTTATATCCCATTTTTAAAAGTCTAAGTAATTTTTTTTACTTTTTTATTTTTTTTTATTTATTTATTTTTTTTTAAGTATTAGTATGGCTTAATGTAATATAAAAATCTCTTACTATTATTTAATTCCGGAAGGGCGGCACTTTAATAAAAGTGACGAGGAAGATAAGTTTTGATTTTTTTTACGGAGTATATTATGTGTCTTGTTGAGTTTCAATGTGAGTTGCGGTGTCCCGGTTTGACACTATAATTAAAAAGAAATGTATAAAATACATTTGTGAGAGCGTTTTTATACAAGTATTATAAAAACATTTTATGGACTCGAACATGAGTTAAATAAATTATTGCCATAACTAATAGGTGTTGGTACGCGTGTGGGATCATTTATTAGAAAAACAATATAACTTCTTGTTTTTAAATTTAATTAGTCGACAAGTGTCAGAAAATATGAAAGGTGCATTTTCTGATAAAATAAATATTATTACTATTTAAAATAATAGTAAGGGAAAATTACCATTTGTCACATAAGTGTTGGTTTCGCTGGAAATAATATGTTGACGTCCGATGGTGGTGGAGGTCCGGTGGGGGCAGCTTGGTTCCACCGGTGGCAGAAAAGATATATAGATCTACAAATAATATGTATAGATCTTTAAAAAAAAAAAAAAAAAAACTCAAATATGAAAACCCATGGTGGTCGTGGGTCTTGGTGCCTCGCCGTGGGGTTTTCTTGGTGGTGACGTCCGGTGGTTGACGAAATCGTGTCTATGGTGGTGGTGGCGTCGTCGTGTGGTGGTGGTGGTGGGGATAGTGGAATAGATGAGAGGGTGAGATTAGAGTATTTGTGGGCGCATTTTTGTGGAGAGGGTGAGATGAGAGTGGGGTGTGTGTGTGCGCGTGCGCGTTTAGAAAAATAAAGTTGAATTAAATGGGATAGGGGATAGACATTGATTGACATATGACAGACATTGATTTGCACTTTCGATTTTCATTCATTATTTTCCATCAATACTTTCCATTCAATACTTCTCATTTATTGACATGAATTGTTGCCATTTAATGATTTGCAGTTTCGATTTACATTCATCGACCAAGCACGATTTCCATTGATTGACAAGGATAAAATGGGCATTGACTGAAATTTCAGTTTTTCACATTTCACTTTGACTATTTTTCATTATAAGTAATTAAGATATATGCTCATAACAAATTTTTCCTCGTTTATGACCCACAATAGGCCAAAGGAGAGCTACTCTTCGGTATATTTTATGTCGAACTAGCTTATTCATCAACTTAAGAACACCCACAATGGGATCGTGATAACTTGTGTAGTCGTGTAACACATAACATGCCAAAGGATAAGCTACTCTTCACTATATATTTTATATTGGAGTAGCCTTTTCACCAATCAAAGAGCACCTGCAAAGGCCTCGTGGACCGCTAGAGTTCAATCGTGGTGAGCTCATGATTGATCAACTCGCAGTTCAGACCCTGCAAAGGCCTCGTGGACTGCTAGAGTTCAATTGTGGTGAGCTCATGATTGATCAACTAGCGGTTCAGACGTTAAAGCGTTTCAAACATGTTTTTTTTAGCTGTTAGTGGCAGTTGTGATAGTTGCGAGGTAAAACTAGTGGGATGGTAATTACCTAATATAATGTTAAGATGTCAGTCAATTTGCACCGACCACTACATATAAAATCATAAAGTACAATCTAATGACTTAATTTGTACTCGTATACAACAAATATTGAATTGATGATGGTATTTTAAAATGCAACAAAACTTCTGAACTATGTGATGCCGTCCAGCAATCTATACACGATTCTTATTTAATTGATGTCATGTGAGAAATGTTTTGTTACATTTTTCAAGAACACTTTCACAAATACAAAAATGAAGTTCAAGACCCCAAAGATCAGCTCTCTACATGACATCAAGTTAAAAAAAGGAGAGACAGGCTCTTCTTGATTTCAAAGCTCAAGTTCAAGACCCCAAAGATCAGCTCTCTACATGGAAGACCTGAAGAAGAAGACGATTGTTGTAAATGGAGTGAAGTCATGTGCGGCAACCAAACAGGTCATGTCACAGAGCTTGAATTGAACGGTCTTGAAGGTGAGATTACCCTTTCGTTGCTTAACTTAAGCTACTTAAATCAACTTCCTCTTTCTGAAAATTCTTTGTCATGGAACCATTCCCGAGTTCATATACTCCATGACTCATTTAGCTTATCTTGACCTTAGTTGTTTGAAACAACCGTAATCTCTCAAACAACTAAGGTCAAGAAAAGAAGAATTTTCAGAAAGAGCAAGTTGATTTAAGTAGCTTAAGTTAAGCAAGGAAAGGGTAATCTCACCTTCAAGAACGTTCAATTCAACCTCTGCAACATGACATGTTTGGTTGCTGCATGTGACTCCACTCCATTAACAGCAATCATCTTCTTCTACATGTCTCCATGTAGAGAGCTGATCTTTGGGGTCTTGAACTTGAGCTTCGAAATCAAGAAGAGCCTGTTTCTCCTTTTGATACACGATTGTTATTTACTTGATGTCATGTGAGAAATCTTTTGTTATTTACTGCTGCATCAATGTTATTCCTTTGAGCCCAACCGAAGGTGAAGGTTACCAAATATTTTGGTTTGTTTTTTAAATCCTGAAAATGTCAACACCAAATAAGTTGATGTGCAACATTTTTTTCAATAAATAAGGTAATAAAAATGTGTTCAATTCCATACCTCAGAAGGTTTACCCCATAATCTTCTCAAATAAAGGTCGGTCTCTAAAACTACAATTGCCGGAGGTAACGACTCTGCTCCACGGGGATTCGTTGGAACATAAATCTGAAACCAAGAAACATATTTTTAGAACCTCAATCAACAGCAATACGCAGAAATATCAATAACAAAATAATAACAATAATAATAAGAAGAATGTACCGTAGGAAGTTCAGGTGTATTAGATGAACCAAGATTTTCAGGAAAACTGCGTTCATGATGATCCCCGTGCATATCAAATGGTGAAAGAAAGCTTGGATGTAAGTTAATCTGAAAAAATATGACAGTTAACGTAATGGATGGTCATATCTGCAATATAAGTGTTATCGGATATTTAAAATGAAACTACCTTGGGAAAAGAAAGATAAGGAAATGAAACACCGAGAAAATATCCTAAGATCATTCCCATGATTGCAGTTAAAACAATTCTCCGGTGATCATTTAACTTCTTTAAAAAGGCACTGTATACAAGGAGATTAATTAATCAGATACACAAATCAATAAGAATCCGAACCACGTTTTAGCAAAAGTATCTCACTAACCTGCAGTACATCCTTTTCACTGACTCAAATAGTGCCCAACTATAAAAGTCAGGCACTAGGTCGAACCAATTATGCTTGCAATTCTACAGAGTATTTGGTGTATATCAAAATCGTATTGCCAAACGGAAAAATACCTGCAATTGAATGGCAAGTTAAAGGTGGTTGTTAAGAAAGAATACCATCCTATAGCCTAATTATAAAATGAAACTTTAGTCCTAACATACACGATTCCATAAAGTAACATTCAAAGAAGAATATATGAGAAAATACATAAAATTATAGACTCCTAGTTACTAATGGCACCTGGAGATCAAGGCGAAAGATCCGTAACAAAGCCTCAGATAAGGGGCATACTCACATAACATAAGCAAATTTATCACACATCAAAGAAAACTTTAGCATAAAACAGTTAACTTTAGACAAAACAGAAGATGCATATCAATACCAAACCACATTGATCATCTCAGTGAGGCAGGTTAGATAATTTAGAAGAAAATGGAAAATAAACAGATAACAAAGACAATAATGATTTACAACAGTACTACTTTTTTCTCTATGATAAGGCGTTTTATTCCCACCATTCATGAGACATGTGGTTAGGTAACTAGCAATCTGTCACTACCCGCAATAAAGATTATGTACTGCAACATGTAAACTTTAGACAAAGCAGAAAATGCATATCAATACCAAACGACATTGATCATCAATACTACCAAACCACATGAGAAATGTGGTTAGGCATCCGTAGTACTCTCTACAATAAGGTGTGGTAACTTTAAATTACTAGTAAACTAACAATCTGTTACATTTCAATCTGTGACTACCAGCGATAAAGATTATGTACTGCAACATGTTTGTTCTAGAAAATACTCTGACTTGAAAACTCGAAAGATAGCTTACCCCTTCATTATACAATACTCTAATCCAAGCCAACATCGTTTAATTATATACTCTCACTGTCCTTTCAAAACAAAAATGTTTGATACAAAAATCAATCCCCATTCAACTTGACCAACTAGACCATTATTCACGCCTTGTTCTTTCAAATCAACGTTTAACATCCTAAAAACAGAAACCATAGTAATTTCCTGGCGCGCAACTCTGTTGGTTCCAAAGGGGGGCTTACACTCTCGTGGGCCGCTGAGTCAGTCTAAACATTTTTTTCCACTAAGGCGGGGGACTAACGTATTACGACAACTTTATAAATATATTTAAAAAAAAAAAAAAAAAAAAAAAAAAGTTGTAAAAAATCAGGTCTAGGGATGAGCATTTCGACCCGAATCCCGAAACCGTACCCTGATATACGGTACGCTACTGGGACAACAAAATAAGGTGAAAAAAAATAGGACCACTAATTTGGTATGGACCTGTACCAAATCGGGAAATTTAAAAAAAAAAAAAAAAAAAAAAAAAAAAAAACGGGGAAAACCCGATTTTTTGGATAAAAGTCAAGGGTTCGAATTTTGGCTCGCGCGTGGGTTGTACAATGGATGGTGTCAAAAGGCACCCAGGCGTAGGTGTTCTAGCCAATTCACAATTTTTTTTTAGATCTATATAAATCACATATTCCACAAACTACCATTATTACTACTACTTAAAACCTTGAATCCACATCATCAAACACATAAACACACAGTAATCGATCATAACATCGTAAATAACATAATTGTAACACAACAATGTAAACATCTATACACATTTAAAACAAGTGATTTCTAACAGATCTAACGGAAAGTTAAGGGTTTACGTGAACAAGGTAGATAATAAGAGCCGCCTTCTTTGTCTTCTTCGCAAATGAATTATTTTTATTTTATTTAGATTGATAATGAAAATATCTTCGTTTCAATAATGAAGTGCATCTGAATGTACGAGTTTTGATACATGATGTACAAGTTGTGATGTGTTTAGATAAGACTAGAGAGAGTGGTGAACCAAGTCAACACCTGTCATGTCGGCGATCAGACATGACTCACGTGTCAGTGGTGGCCCATTTTTTATTATTCAAACATTTTAAATAACAAATTTAAAATTCATTAAAAATAAAAAACATTACAATACTAAATCAAATAAACATTAAAAACATTACATAAATTATTGAAATAACACTAAAAATATCACAGAAATTTTTCATCGTCATCATCAATACCGTCTTCGTCTTTATTCTCTTGATTGAGCTGTTGATTTCTACGATTTCTCCAAATGTGTTCAATCAAATCAAATTTTAAGTGTAGATGAGTTGATGCATCGTGTATCTCTTGAGTAACTACTAAAGATTCTTCAAATGTTCTTAAGGGATCGTGTGGTTGGTGGTCCTCATTTTTGAACAATGTAGGACATATCATCCGCTGCTTGTGTTGAATAATCATATTATGTAATATGATACATGTATATATAATATCTCGGAGATCCTTTTTATACAGCCCTCGAGACGGAAATTTAAGCATTTTTCACTTCTTCTTCAACACACCAAAAGCCCGTTTCACATCTTTCATTGCTGCTTTGTGCTTCCTCTTGTACAATATTCTTTTATCATCACTCGTGGGAGGATTTGAGATGGACTTAATAAGAACGGTCCATTATTGATATATCTCGTCAGTAAGATAATATCCCCTTTTATATTATACATCATTAGCCTCGAATTCAAGGTCTGGTGCTCTCCCAGATATGATATCAATGAAAACAGGGGAACGATGTAAAACGTTTACGTCATTGTTCATTATAGAGACATCAAAGAACCCATGCCAAATCCATAAATCTTGGGAGGCGATCGCTTCTAATAAAATGAATGGATGTGGCCCGTGATCACCCCTAGCATATTGACCTCTCAATCCATTTGGGAAATTCTCCCACACCCAACTTGTAAAATCAATGCTTCCCATTATTCCAGGAAACCCATGCTTATGCTCGTGATGAGCATATAATCTTTCAAGGTCATAATACGTGGGCTTTCGGAAATACTCAGGACCATATAATTCCATGATAACATTGCAAAACTTACGGAGATAGTCACGGACTGTTGTTGCAGCCACTGTCAGATTCTCGTCAAGAGATTCAAGAATGGCCGCGTATCCCAATTGACGAATGGTCGCAGTACACTTGACCAATGGGCTAATACCAGGTACGCCCCTACAATTAGGAGTTTGTTGAAAATAAAGAGAATAATCGGTTACCTCTCGAACAATTCGTGTGAATAGTTCTCAGCTCATTCGGAACCGCCAACAAAATGTTATTTCGTCGAACTGCGGGTTTCGAAGAAGTATGCTGTCACTAAACGACTATGAGCACCCTCATGATCCCTAGGTATGTACCTTCGGGCAACTTTTGGCTGTTATGCTTGATAAGCGTGCCAAGCAAACTCTGCAAATTCCACAAACTCACTCATAACTTCATCATCGTCGGAAGACAAAGAACAAAACAATGGCTCGTAAGACATGGTGAATATTGATGAGAAGTTGGTTGAATTGTGTTTGAAATTGTGTGTTTAGAAGTGTGTTTGATGTTAAGGTAAATTGCAAAAATGGTCCTTAACGTTCCACGAAATTGCAAAAACGGGACCGAGACAAAAAGTAGCGTAAAAAAGACACCAACGTTCCAAATTTTCGCAAAATCGCAACCGAGAGGCCTTTTCCGTTAATTTTCCCGTTAAGTGCCACGTAGTTGAGGGTAGTATCGTCATTTCACTGTTCCCCGGGTACTAAGCTAGTGACACTGTAGCTTGAGGGACTAAATTTGCAAGCGATTGTTTGCCTTTTTTACAAACGGTACACTATCCAGCCCCAGTTAAATATGAACGTTGCAGCACATTAAAGTTTCACACTTTCCGAAATCCGGCAAAAAATATGGTCTTGATTTGTGACTGTGGGAAACAAGCAACAATCAAAACAAGCTGGACAAACAGGAACCCAGGACGACGATTCTACTGTTGTCCTTCATGTGGGTTTATTGGATGGACGGATCATCCAATGTGTTGCCGAGCAGTTGCTGTGATTCCTGGCCTGTTGAGGGCAAGGAATGAGCTTGAAGAAGAGTTGAAGGAGCAGTTGAGGTTGATGAGGGAGAAGGATCAGCAGATTAAGAAGCTCAACAAGTTTCTTATTTTTAGTTGGCTCTTTTTTTTCATTGCCATTAAGTTGCTTTAGGTTGGTCGTTGGTATGTAGGTGTGTTGACATCTTTCTGGGTTGTATCATCACAGGGTATAAGGTCATCCCTGGTTTGTATTGACCTTCATGTTAATAAAAAGTGTTTGATTTTAGCACTATAGTGGGATCATCGTTGTTTTGGTTGTCCTTGTTATTATAAGAAGACAAATGTAGTCAATATTACAGAATCAATATGCAGTAAACTTGGTTTCTGGTTCCTTATCAACTTTGACTTACAAAAGTCAAAACAAGTTTGGGTCATTCGGTATACTTATGTAGTGGGCATGTTGGGTCATTCAATATACGTAAGTATATGATAATGGCAAACCACAAATTGTGCACAACATTATACAACAAATAAGTATATGATGATGGCAAACCACAAATTGTGCACATCATTATGCAGCAAATAATGATGGTAAACCAAAATGAAAACAAATACCATTCCTAATTAATCAAGTCTAAAAAACAAATTACGTACAAATAATTGTCTAGAAGACAGAAACTGAGTTACACAATCCATACACATATTGTGTTAAAACACATGAACGAATAACCAACCCAAGGTTATTGCACCATCACAATTGTGTTGACTCACTTGGCGATTTTGGCTTTTCTCTTGATCCTATTCTTCCTTTGACCTCCACCATTCCCAACAGATTGTGATACATGACTTGCTTGTGTTCCAACTTGATGACTTGGCCCTCCTGCTACCTCACTTGCTTGTGTTCCAACTGGCTGACTTGGCCCTGCTTCCACCTCTGTTGCAGAAGATCCCACTGGCTGAGTTGATCTTTCTAGTACCTCATCTGGTACTCCTTCCCTTCTTCTTGTCCCTTGGTTGCCTCTTCGTCCCGTACAAGCTCTCTTATTATGACCCTACCCACCACATGCACCACATTTGACAGTCTTGCCCCTTTTTTACAGCTTCCCATTCTTCACCATTGATTTTTTCATAACTTGTTCAGCAATCTCATCCCTTGACACTCTTATCTTCTTCCGTGGTCTCCCAATTGGAACATGGTAGTGAGGTGGCTTTAGTTCACTAGGGATAGGGCATTTAGGCCAAAAGTGTCGACCAGCAATTCCTTCAATCTTGTGTTGATACATCGCCCTCCATGTGGTTAACCAATAACATTGGTGCACATAATCCTCTGGGATCACAACCATGTTGTCAGTTGATTCCTTGTTGTGTTTAGCCATGTCGTTGATAGTCGCAACAACATGCTTACATGGAATACCAGTGAGTTCCCATCTCCTACATGTGCATTCCATTTTCGGCATAATCACAACACATTGGTCACGCCAGCCTCCGGCACACTGGTATGTATCCCCCCCACTCCATAAAACCTTATACTCATTTGCTTCCTCCTTGATGGTTTCTAAAATTTTAGTTGCTGTTGGGGTTAAGAGACCTTCACATCTGTCTATTACATGCTGCACACTAACAATTCTCTTCACAAGATACTGCCTGATGTACTCCAAACAGCAGTTAAGACTTGACCAATGTGATGTCCTTTGATAAACGCCCCATCCAGCCCTAGTATGTCCCTTCTGCCTGCTTTGTAACCTTTTTTCAATGCACCAATACAAACATAGATCCGTCTAAAAACCCTTGAAGAAACACTTGAATCAGGGTTTGCTTCAACTTGAATTTTCACAGTTGTATCAGGGTTTCTATTCTTCAATTCCAAAGCGTAATCCCTAAGATTGGCATACTGTTCTTCATGGTCGCCGTCAATTTGTTTCTGAGCAAATTCCCTTGCTCTTGATATCTTTGTGGTAGGGACATCAAGCTGCAATTTTTCATTTATTTCCATTGCTATTGCAGCTGTCGGGGCTGTGCGGTCTCTAACAAGAATTTTAGCAACCTCGGATGAAATGAATCGTGCAGTTAACAATTTAATTTTTCTTGTTTGTAGGCATTTATGTTCATCATTTAATCTTTTGACACTCCAACTCCTTTCATCACCCACTTTTGACACATGTAGGGACCATTCGCACATGGCCTTGTTATTTTTTTTGTATGTTTTGGAACTTGCAAATTTGCCCTTTGACTGAGAAGAAGAAGCTGATGGTTTACTACTTCCTATATCCTTTCTGCCATAACCCACAACAGTCCCTCTACACATCGCTCGAATCCTTTCTTGGTCACACTTTTCAATCCTAATATCTCTTTGGGACTCCAACGCATAGATTCTGAGCTTATCTTTGATATCCTTGGGTTGTTTAAATGTTTCTGTTACAAAAAACTCTCCCTTCATGACATTCGACTTAGCCTCATACTCCTTCCTTATTTCTTTTAACCTTATCTTGCGTAGGTTGACAAATTTGTTATTATTGGCTTCTTCATCACTATGAAAATCATCATCAAAGTTATAGCCACTATCATGATCCGTATAATCTGTCATACACTCATCAGCTAACTTTGATACATTATCAAACTGGGGATCAAAATCAAACTTAAAGTCCGTCATTTCCACTCGTGGCTCAATAGGGGCTCTCACATCATCCTCTTCATCTTCAAACTCAGACACATGTACAACATGTTCTTCCTTGTTTACCTGCTGTGTTGAGGTGCCCACATCATCCCTTTCAACATCATCACTTTCAACATCATCCCTTTCCACATCATCCCTTTCCACTACTTCTTCTAAATCAACATAGTTTTTGTTGAGCTCTAAAACCACATCCTCACTCTGGTCAAGTTCTGCAACCATGTCTGTAATCAAGTCGTCTCCCACACCAACATTATCTCCAGGACTAGCAAACTGGTACAAGTCGTCATCTGTAAGTTGAGATTGTTGCTCAACTTGTTCTGGGCCATCAACTTGTTATGGGCCATCAACTTGTTCTGAGCCATCAACGCCACTTACAGGTGGTTGCGCAGCATGAGTGTCTGTGTCACCAACAACTCGGCTTACATGTGGTTGCGCAGAAAGAGTGTCTGTGCCATCCAACACTTCATCAATTATTTGGGTTTCATCTTCAGCTTGTTGTTCTTGACCAGCAATCATAGGCACAGGTGATTGACCATTGGTACCATCAATTGAAGTCTCAGCTTGTTCTGGATCAATGGTAGGATCATTTGAAGGCTCCACCCGTACTTCATCCGTTATTTTACATTTTCGGCCTCTTTTGGGTCTTCTGCCTTTTAACTCAACATACACCTCAATCTCTTTATGCGTTGGAATCAAATCCAACATTTTCATCACATCCTCATCAGACTTCAACGGGTACAACCCAACATCCAAAGTCTCGCCTGGTATCCTATAATAATAGCCTGCAACCCCACCTTTGACACCTATGTCATCTACCAACTCTTCAAAGGCGTAAAAGCTAAACAAGTCATAATCCACACAATCATACGACGCAATAACTGGATCAACATACATCCATCCTGGTGGTGGCGTAAATTTTCCACCGTGGGTTACTTTCAGAGTGAAGTAGGTCGGCTTTGATTCTGTATGCAAACAATAAACATCAACACACACACACACACTAACAACATGAAAAATCAACTTAATGTATAATCCACATCCTATTCGTACTGTTCATTACAATCACATATCACTGTAGATAAAAAAATCGATACAATTAACAATGCCCAAAACATACCGTAAAGTTGATGAAGATTAGGGATCGGGGAAGATCGTTCGCGGTTTTTCCCAAATAAATTAGCCATCTCTTTCACTTTTTTCTGGTTCGGAAATCGTAATTGAAAACTTTAGGGCAAAAAATGCGCTTGACTTTAGGCAAGGGAGTGTTTGGATCAGGGGATTAATGTGCTTGTTCGGTAGGTCTAATATTGGTTTAGGCGGGAACCGTGAAATGACGATACTACCCTCAACTACGTGGCACTTAACGGGAAAATTAACGGAAAAGACCTCTCGGTGGCGATTTTGCGAAAATGTGGAACGTTGGTGTCTTTTTTGTGCTACTTTTTGTCTCGGTCCCGTTTTTGCAATTTCGTGAAACGTTAAAGACCATTTTTGCAATTTACCCTTGATGTTAAAAATTTTTTTTTTTTTTTTTTTTTTTTTTTTTTTTTTTTTTTAATGGTAGGATTTTTAATTCAAAAAAGGTTGGAAATAATGTGCATTAAAAATCGGTCAAAATACAACCGATTGTATGTTTTCTTTATGTTCCCGATATTTGATCTATGCTCCATAGTGGCAACAACCGATTTCTAAATCGGTCGAGCAACTTGACCAACCGATATATTCAAGCCCACTGCGTCCAGCTTAAGGATTAATTCAAAAATGCTAAAACCTCGAGCAATTTCTTCCTACAAAACATCCTACTCACAGGATCCTGACAAATGTCAGAACAGACGGTTTAGATACAGAGAGAGAATCAGTAGAAAAAAACTACATATAATATTGTTGTGTTTAGGAGGATTTGAATGATGAAATGGTAGGAGGTTATAGTTAAGCTCAGATTAATTTTATGTACAATATTACCCTACTTTTATAATTAATTTTATATATACTTAAAATGTAAATATTAAATGCATAATATACAAGATTTTTAATACATGTTTGTTTATACATGAAATTTCCAACTAAATAAAATAAAAAATGATTGAAATTACCCCTTAAATAAAAAGAAGGTGGATGCACCGTAGCTTTTCTTTGGTTTTATCCCCGAATCTTTAACTTTTGCTTTTTTCTATTCGATTCTTACCTAAAGGCCTCTTTTATCGACTAATAAAGCCATCTTCAAACTTTTTTCAAATAAATAGATGAGTAAATTGCAATAATCGTGTTAGTGGTAAGGCCAAATTGCAAAGGCACTCGTCGTTTTTTTTTTTTTGAAAACTTACAAGTACATTATTTTGTTCAAAACTAAATAACTAAATTTTGTGTATGTTTGGCAGGGAGCGGTGTAAAACATTTTAGGATGCTGAGCAATGATCATTTTAAATTTTAGTGATCATTTGACAAAAAAATGATAAGCTTTGGCTAAATTTTAGGAAGTCTAATTTTCCAATGCTTGAAGGGGTGGATTTAGTAATTTAACTTTAGCCAGGAACCAAATACGTACTTGTAACTTCATCACAAGGTCGATTAATGTAATTTCGAAAATATACGAACTAAATTACAATTTGACCAAACCAAACAGACAATTTTTGTAATTTACTTTAAAATGATTTTTTTTTTCTTTTTTTTTATTTACGTAAGTTTCCGACTCGACATTGTGAGTCGACTAATTCAAAACAACTACTTTTTTGAGTAGCTCGAAATCGGTGCACGTAAACATGTGTGACACTGTGACCAGATAAACTTTTTTTTTTTTTTTTTTCGATACTCGGATAAACTTGAAAATGAGTACTAGATTATTTAATGGACACTCGGCAACATGGTGGGTGTGGATTTAAAGCATTCATATAAGTGTAACAACTCGTATCATATTGATAGCAAAGAAAAATAATATGCATGACCAAATCACCTCCAAATTTGGGGTGGTCGGGGGAGGACAGGACGCGTGATCCTCTTTGATATAGTTCCTCGAGAAAAATTGTTGCTCTTAAGTCGTCAGCCGTTTAATAATAGCCCTCGTTAGTCTTTGAAAACGTAAAATGTTTTTAGTTCACGTACCAAAACTATACGCCTTTTAAATTAGTGATGCCGCCTAGTTTGGTTAACACTTTCGCAAATACAAAATCTAAAAACACGTTGAGAAAAATATTAACACACGTTTTATTACCATGCTCTAAAGTATTAGACCACGTATAATTCAAGAATCGTAGCAAAATACATAACAAGTCTACGTATTCACAATTTCCCGAATCGTATTTTCACTTTAACCCTTTTTCTTTCTTTTTCTCACTTTTTCGACACTTCTAAAGTCTTTTTTCATAATCACTCCTCATCTACCGAAAAATCAGGTTCTGCTGGCTTTTGTAACGAGCCAACACCACTAGATTTCGAGCCTCCTGCCCTTCTACTCGCACCCATTCTAGCCACGTAAGCACCGTAACCAGGGTCGGGAGACGGGGTATTGATCACGCTATAACTTGGCTCGTAGTCAACACTTGCAAAGCTCTCACGAGCTTGAAGTTCCCTAGCACTTTTTCTCCTTTTGAACCTACGCCACGCAGCTTGTACAAAACATGCAGCCCATGTTCGCCACTGATGACTATAAAACCGAAACTTATGTCTCAACTGCTTACTATGCAATCTTCTAAACTGTGAGGCAACGAATTTTAAATCCTCGGCTATAAGTGCAAATGCTTCAACTTCTGAGATGGCTTTTACTGTTCGTGTGGACGATGGAAGGATGACACTTGGACGTGGGTCTAGGGCCCACGTCAGAAGCTCCTCGCCACAAAAGTCACCCGGGCCTATCCGGCATGAATTAAAAAAGCCGGTCCGGCCACCATTAGTGGTGGTGGAATCGAGGTTTCCTCGAATTATAAATAACATTTCATTCACGGGGTCACCTTCTCGGACTAGACACGTTCCTTGTGTACATAAAGCTGGTTTTAGGCGCTCACATATAGCGTCCAGCATTCGTTCGTCCATTTGATCAAACAAAGGAACCTATTGACCAAAAAACGAAACTTTTTAGTAAATTACATAAACAGTCCTGTGGTCCATTGGAATAACTGAACTTACTCGTCGAACTAGATCATAACAAAGATGGCGTTTTATATCACGCCGAAGATCTAACGGAAGTCCTTTAAGAAGAGACTCTTCGTCTACTCCTCTAGTGGCTACCCATTTATACTGATCGTATCTCCGAACAGCTTGTCGCAGTTCTGGAGGCAATTGGCGGTGGCGCATCCACTGTTCTGTATCGGTTCTCCTGATTCTCCATTCTTCTAATCGAACAGTTGTCGATTGAAGATACGTCTGTCAGAGAAACTAAATATTGTCACCAAATATGAAACCATAGAATAAATAATCTTGAAAACTATTTGAAAATCACCTGCATATTTCCAATTAACAACGCGAAAAGAACCAATCCCACAACTGCGACAACGATGGCAAATATGATCTCACCAATGTATGTGGTCGTCGACAGATTTTGCCCCAATGAACTACATAAATCACGCAAAAAATTATTTTTTCAGTTAGTCGTGCGACTAAAAACATTTAGAAATGAAAAATATAAGCTGTTTTTTATAAAAAGAAACAAAGCGAACAAACATGAATTTTTACTAGAATGTGTCGTGCACCTGAGATTCTTTAAGCCGAACCAAAGACAATAGAAGTACTTGTTGAAGAACAAGGCTGAAGTAACTTCTGTTTCTAGGGCTTCACCATAGATACCGAATGGATAGAAGCCACTAGTTGGGAGACATTTATTTGTCACGTTGCTTGATTGGAACCACGAGTGTCTGTAAGGTACATTAATTATATCACAGTCGAAAAACTTGTCTTCACAAGCTGGATCTTCAGAAATACATACACTTCGCCAGCAGGATTCTTCTCTCTCGACTGCTAAAAGGTACCAAGAAGCTCCTACAAACTGTAAAATCAAGATTGTTACAAGAAAACTAGAGGTGCAGCCCATTTACACATGAATGGGTCGATTTGAGCTGTATTTTATTTCAAACGGGTCAAACAAATAAAAAGACGCACAAAGTCTAATTTTAATCCATACAACCTTTAAAATTTGTTTTGTTCAAAAGATTTAGATTATATAGTGGACAAAGACATAGCGACTTACATGGCTTGCCAACATGTATAACATTAAGTTATAAGCTGCTCCGGCCCATGCTGTTTCTGTGACAACACCGGTAGATTTGACTATTTGCGACATGAGGGGGAAGATAAGGTATAACCTCGGGACATATTGAAGGATGATAATGAAACGAAGAGCATTCTTCGTGTTAGCCATTACTGAACCACTTAAGCTTGGTATAACTACCCAAATAAGCAGCTTCATTGATCACCATTAACAAAATTATAAAGGTTATTTGCATAAAATAGCAACGTACATTTTGGTGTTCGTATATGTATAAAAAAGTATAATAAGAAAAGATAAAAAGTGCGCTGGCATATCATGAAAATGACCCATAATTAAAACAAATAAGATGAGATTCTGAGAATTTGTATACCTGAGGAAGTGGTAAGGCAGCTACAGAATCGATCCAAAGGTCACCCTTAATATATCTTTTTGCAATCTTGGTAGTGTCTATAACAAGCTCACCTCTTCCAAATACACGGGAAGATGGTGCTACATAAGCAGTTAGGAACTTAACGTAGATATGAATCATGTAAAAGATATCAGCTATCGATCGCACAATGGTGAGACTGACTTTGAGGGTAGATCCAATGTCAATACAAACATTTTTCCTAGTTGACGGTAAATAAAAGAACAAAGGGTCTACAAATAAAGATACCAAACATGCTACCAAGAAAACCTTGTTCCATTTTCGTATGGTTAAACCTCGTGGATCCAAGATTTTCTTTTTCACTCTTTCGTAATCTTCAGAAAAAACTCTTGACAAAACTTTGGACTTTAAAGAGGATCTTGGGTGGTTTTCGGGCCGTTTTTCAGGTTTTCTTGTTCCGGGCATTTGTTTTCCGTCAATGTTGTATTTGACCTTAAATAAGTTGTCACCATTGACTGGTTGATACTTTGGCAAATCCGCATCATCTTGAAATCTGTAAATTTATTTGGGTAAAAGATTAAAAGTTTAAAACACCCATAGACCCAAAGTCACTCCAGTTGACTTTAAGATCTTGAAGAAAAAGTCAACACAACTACACTACATTTTAATCATTAATTTAGGACTGTTTAATAAAAATTCTTGATCTGTTAATTGCTTTATCTGTGATAAATTATTTCACTCACAAATAATTGATAAGCATCTTGAATAAGCAATCCGAAATACCCTCAATTATTGCTTTTTACAATACTTTATCGTATAAATGGCTTATGACAATCAACTCAAAACAGCTTATTTCACTTTTATATATTCAGATAAGTAGTTCTGATAAGCAGTCCTTAAGTGGTCATCTTCTATGAAAATAAGCGATACCAACATGCTAATTTCCAAGTACTAATTAGTTATTCCTTATAAGATAATCACATAAGCAATTTTCAATACAGCATTTGTTACTACTAATCTATACTATATTACCATCTAACTTTATCGTAAAATCATCCAAACCCCACTCCAAACCTACCCGTACCATCATTTTTACAGAAACCGCAAAAAACCAAAAACAAATGAAACTATTAGGCACCCTGCTCTAAACAAACACCATGCTAATCTATTTTAATACAATGCTACTACAAACTTCAATAACCAATCCCAAACACACCCATATCATAACTCAATACCTAAAAACTAATATCTAACAAGCATTCCCAAACATCCTTGATTATCTCATCACACTAAACTAAACTTCATGCAAAACACAACAATAGCCTATCCTATCAAAGCAGGGTTCTTGGTGGTAGGATGTAGACAGTCATATATATACTCCGCAGAGAGCCTGCTTTCAGAAAGACCTCGGACAAAATAATCAACATAACCAATGCATTGAATTTAAATACAAATTACTGTAAAAAGACAATAATACCTTACAGATCTTGTATTAGCATATGCCATGCTAGCTACTTAAATCCAAAATATATAATCTTCACTTGATCTATATATC